>JAWDGP010006898.1:0-92546 GCA_033675545.1 Elysia crispata
ATACTTTATGTTTTTCCACAGCCACATCTTGATCAGTGTGTTTAATACTTTATGTTCTTCCACGGCCCCATCTTGTACAGTGTATTTTATACTTTATGTTTTTCCACGGCCACATCTTGTACAGTGTATTTTATACTTTATGTTTTTCCACGGCCACATCTTGTACAGTGTATTTTATACTTTATGTTTTTCCACGGCCACATCTTGTACAGTGTATTTTATACTTTATGTTTTTCCACGGCCACATCTTGTTCAGTGTGTTTTATACTTTATGTTTTTCCACGGCCGCATCTTGTACAGTGTGTTTTATTCTTTATGTTTTTCCACGGACACGAATTAGACATCTGACTGGATTCCTCCTAATCCTATTACGTATTTAAATCATTTTTGGTCTTCATTTATCACATTTCTATTCTGATAAAGCATGTATATTGCTGAATAAACGACACAGTTTATCTGCACTCCTAACTCTAAGTCATGTTCTTCAACAAATACCATAAAAGTTCATGTTCTGTATCAACGCTAATCATCTACTCTGCGTAAATTAAATTCAACTTTCACCAAAATAAATTTAATTTTTTCCACAACGTTATAGAAAGCAAATTAACTTTATGATGCTAACGTTATGAATTATTCATAAAAGCAAAATAACATATGTGTTATCTTTCACAACGGTTGTAATTAATGTGAATATCGATTATATTTTAGGCGATGTTAAAATTAATGGTTAGGTGCTTGATGGAGTATGGGAGGTGGGGGGGGGGGGGGAGAAGAGAAATAGGGACATAACTCCTATAAACCCATTTGAGTAGCACATCTTATCCACTGAGTAGGTCACCTTGCATTTCCACCAACCGATCATATGTGTTAAGAGCTATAAAAGTGCATCAAAGTTGTAAACGTTTCACGTACTCTCTCGAGTTTCCGCGACAGACACGAAAAAGTAAGTTTTTGCGTAGAAAATGGATAAAATGTTCGCGTTGAAATTCAGCTGCCCTTGTTTTCTTTTCTGTTTGCAAAAAAAAAAAAAATTCCATTTCAAATAATAATAATAAAAAAAACCGGATTAGATTACTTGTAATCAACAGCGATAGCAATAATGATGATGATGATGATGATGATGATGATGATGATGATGATGATAATAATAATAATAATAATAATAATAATAATAATAATAATAATAATAATAATAATAATAATAATAATAATAATAATAATAATAATAATAATAATAATAATAATAATAATAATTTGATGGTTTTTTTTTGTGTTTCCTTTTTTTTTTTAATATTATTTTTATTATTATTATTTTTTAAATTGATTATTGTTCGTGTAATACCGTGTAACATCAGTGCCACTAAAGGAACCATAGACGGTTCAGTGGGGTGCGGAGGACAACTATCCAGTTGACCCCGGGTGGCTTGATTTCACAAACGGGCTCCACAGCAGAACTTTAAAATGGAACACCCCATAGGCACAGGTTAATGAGAAACGTTCTTCCTTAATTTATGCCCATAGGCATCCTGCATGATTCTCGTCCTGGGTAAGTAACTAGCCGCTATCGGAATCAACAGGAAGAAGTAAAGAAGAGATCGAAACCGAAAGAAAGCACAGTTTCCAGTTTTGCTGCTTGACTGAAACCAAACTTGTTTTAATAGAGTAATGACACCAGACTTGATTGAAATTCGGAACAAGATTTCTGTAATTTTTTAAATTTATATAGATTTAGTTCATCTATGATCTAGAATATAGATCTAAGGTCTTCCGAATGAGTACGGTACTTCTATCATACTAAAGAGGACTTCGTTTGATCGGGCGAAATAATTAGGCTATACTTATACTAACGTATTTTATGCCTGAAGTAAGTGTAAATCATTTTCTAACTATGAATAACCTAAAAGAAAAAAAGAAAACAAAAAAATAACCACAGCATCATATATCCTATATCATATTTTGATATACTAAAGCAACGTACCCAATTGGAAGTCCTACTTAGATCTAGATAGATCTAGCTTATCTAGAGATCTAGATTTCTAGGCTGCATTTATGCGTTATTATTGCAATTATCAGCCCAACTCACTGTAAGTTTTAAAATTTTAGTATTCATAACGAATTTGATAAGCTGAACACAAATATGAAGGGTTTTATTCGTCACAAGTAAATTCTTTTCAAGATATAAACATTTTGTGTTGCTCTAAATTCCCATTAAACTAGATCTAGATCTACAAGTTTCGAATTCATTGAGGAACATTTTATTGTGAAGCCTGAAGTGAGTTGGGGCGATATTTGCAAATTTACCATTTATTCTACCAGATCTAGATCTAGATTCAGATTCTACTTCATAGGCTAAAATGATAGATCAACTAATCTAATCTCTTGTCCAGATTCTAGATCAGGCGGCATGTCCACTGCATATTTAAGCCCACCCCTAATTGAACTTATATGCAAATGGAGCAGTTTAAATCAGTCATGCGCATCATTTTCAGGCTGCGCAATTTTCCTGCATGCATGTTTTTTTGTCAGGCACGCAGCTGGGGACCTTGCAAAGATAACTAAACACTGCAGTTATTCATTAGTAAGATGTAGAACTAGGTCAGAGGACCTGACGTGGGCAATTTTAGTTAACTGCAAAAAACTTGATCACATGGCTTGTTAATGTTAGCCAATCCTGGGTTCAGCTAAGTTTGGCAGTGAATGTCTAGGCTTGTAGTTACACTTTTTATAGACCTAATACTAACTACATTTAGATTTAAGCGCCTGATAATGAATCTAGATCAAGAATCTATAAACACCAAGGATTACAATTAATATAAAGAAAGATCGATTTTGAATTAGTTAGTCTGGAATCTAGATTCAATTTATATATATATGTGGACCTGTTACAAATGATTGAAGTTTAAACTGTTATATTTTCATCAAAAATTGATTATGGAGATTTTTGCAGCTTTGCAAGGCTGTTTCCTAACTGTTTCCTTTCTTAACAATAACAATAACGGAGTAAAAAAACATTACTTTCTAGAGTACATTTTGAATCTAGTGGGTTATGAAATGTGTCTTGTTGTGTTTTTCTGCTAAAATTATCTCATTCTACTGCTCTCCCATCTTATGCAACTGAGTGTGTCTGTCAGTTTGTATCCTTGTTTGCAAATTTTATTACAAAATTTTGAAATTAATGTTTCACTATTTTTCTTTCATGTTTCAATTCTTAGATTGAATTGAAGGATAAGCTAAGGCTTTAAATTAATTTAAGTTTAAAGTCAAAGCAGACTGCTTTAAATGTATTTAAATTCTCTCTCGTTGTTAAATTTAAAAGCTGCACAATTAACCTTGAAACTGATTATTTTTTTTTTGTTCACAGAGCTTTGAAATTTTTAAAGCCTGAAGGAAAATCCCACAATGCAAACTAGCAACCCTGTAGTATTTTTTGACATCGCTATTGGAAGCACGGTACAGTTATTTGATTCTCTCTTGAATGGTGTAGGCTCCCCATAGCAAAATGCTTTTTTAAATATATGTAATATATAATATAAAATATTTATTTTGACATTTTTATGATTTGAAGTGGAAACACTAAACACTGTATTATATTTGCTTTTTTGTTGTTTTTTATACCACAATCAAAGGATGACAAAATACAAACACAAGCAAAGAAAAAGAAAACATTTTGAATGATGGAAATAAGTGCGTTTTATCGTGGAATCTCTCACTTTTAGATTTGCTTAGTTTTAGTGGCTCCATGGTCTACTGGAAAGATTCATGAGTTTAAACTAAACAGTCTGGAATTGGATTCTGGCTTGCCAAGTGTGGAATTGAGTCCCCAAGAAATACTCTTTGTTACCAAAAACCACTTGTGGGTAAATTGGCTATTGGAAATGATAAATCTATAGATTTTAAAATGATGAGCTGAGTAAACATATTGCAATGACCTGCAAGAAGGTTTTGTTGAATTGCATTTTGACCGAATAGTTGTTCTCACGAAGTTCTTAAATCATGGGCTATATTAGTAAAAAATTTGAACCAAACATTGGCCAATATTATGGTATAGCTTTTGAAATAACATCCCTTTGAACATATTCAATTTCAAATAACTTTTTCTTTCCATTGCAAATGATGCTTGTCACTGTCTTCACCAGGTCAACCAAAAGCTGATTATGGTAAGCATTCCTGAGCTGTAAATATAACTTCTTTTCTTCTGATATTCAAATAAAACTAAACAATTCCTTTCAGGAAGCTGGAAGAATCAAAATGGAGCTGTTTGCTCATGTGGTACCAAAGACAGCAGAAAACTTCAGGTAGATGATTGAAAAAGATAGAGATAGAAAAGTTCAATAGTTATAAAAATTTGTAGACCTTTTTATCCTGTTACTTTGATAGTGCATGTGTTTGATATGTCAGAACTTGATAAGTGTGGGCGAAAAATGCATACTATGATTGGGAACCTGATTTATGTATTTCAAATTATTTTTTCCCCTTGCTTGGAACAAAAGTTATAACAATTTTACTTATCATTGTCGTTGGTGGCATTGCACTGAGTAAAATCAAAGACTTCATGTTAAGGTGTATTGATAAGTACTGGAATGAAAGACTTAATCTCTGAGCAGGTAAGAAGACTGAGGGAAAAACAAAATCGTTCAATTTCTCTCACTGAAAATACAAATTTTATAAACATACAAAGGCAGTGATTGGTCATCACATTTTTTCCTGCTTAACTTTGCTCTCCATTGCTTAAAATGAATCTAGAAATACACTTCCACTACTGTTGATCTACAATTTTGAAACTTAGAACTTTTTAAATCAACAAGCACATGCCATCTTCAATCTTTGAGCTAATATAATTCCTGTTGATTCACTCAGAAAAGGTGTCAAACAACACGGGAGGCTTGACATTAAAGGTCTCTAACCATACCTGCTTGCACTGATAGCTGAATTGTATTCATATCTTTGAAAAAAACATTTTTTCAACACAATCATCAAACATTAAAAACATGGAGATCTAAATCATTTGAAATACAAGATTTTACAATTTACCTCTAAATCTTGCACCTTTTTTTCCCAGACAACTCTGCACTGGAGAATACAAAAAGGATGGAAAACCGATAGGATATAAAGGAGCCACTTTTCACAGGTATATGCTTTGCTTTAATTAAATCTGTCCCTCATGCCATCCAATATGGATTGGTAACTGTATCAAAATCCTCTTCAAATAAGTCTGAAACTTCAATGTTTACCTGTGGTGCTGAATATTTTTGATGTCTTCCAATTATGCATTTGTGTTTCAAACATGATCAGGTCCACCAATGATCGTCAGAAGCTTGGAACTGTAATTCTAGAGTTTGGGCTTTTTGCAGCATTGGTTGTCAATAGTTCAAGCTTTACTGTGTGCGAGCCCAATATTATTAAAAAAAACAAAACAACTATAATTAACCATATGTACAAAATAGTTTCATGCCCAAACCAAATGGTAAGAAAGTTCTAATTTTGATTTAACAAAAATTCAAGGTCACGGTGTAACTTTTCTTATCCTTTTTTTCCCATGCTACTTGAAATGATAAAATTGATCTATAACTTTTTCCAAATGCTAAGACAAATTAAATGCCATTTTCTTTGAAGAGATGCTCAGTCCTACTTTTCATTGTATTATTGATGCTTTTCACTCATGGGATGATTTCTAATGGTGCAGAGAGATTGAAATTAATAAGTACACATGTATAATGAAAATTTAAAAAAAAATCAATCTGTTGTTACAATGGACCTTTTTTTATATTTCTACCTTTCATAAGTGAAACATAGCTTGGAAAGATCTCTGAGTCCCTGATAATTTGGAACTGTTTTCACTGATCATTGCTTTGTTCATCTCTCTCTTTTTCTCTTACTTCACAGAGTCATCAAAGACTTTATGATTCAAGGTGGAGATTTTGTCAATGTAAGTAAAATTAATTCCTTGCTATTTTCACTGATCAGCTTGTCCAAGTAGATTCATTTGGATGGCTTCTTTTTCAAGTAAGGACTAGAAGGGGCTAGAGATATGGACAGGAAGGAAAAATGGGGCTTAAGTAATACTGCAAATACTTTTTGTCAAAACCTTTATTTTTTACCTGTTTATGCATTTTGAAACTATCGTGTTACGTTTATAGTGAAGGATGCTTGTGATTGTTAGTACTAGTAAGTAGTGACCGAATTTTTGTGTGAAATTGATAATAAAAAGCAAAATATCATGGGAAATCCCTTAACAATTGCATTGTTTTTTTTTTTTAGGGAGACGGCACAGGTATGACAAGCATATATGCTGGGCGACCATTTGCAGATGAAAACTTCAAAATGAAACATGAGAGTCCTGGCATTCTTTCTATGGTAACAGACCAAATAAGTTTGATGAAAAATAAAATTTCATGAAACAAATTATTACTTTTATTTTAAGCAAAATCTGGTTAGAATATCTAGAAAAGAAAACAAGGGAGAAAAATATAAAATTTGGACTCCCTTAAGTTGCACGGATAATTTGGTAAGGGTAGCCTCTCACAGCTTTTAGATGACCTTTATCTTCACAAAACAGAGTTGCCACATAGATGGAATTCTCTACTGTTACCTTTAATTTGTAACAAGAGATTATGGAATTTTATATTTTTGTTGAAGCTGAGTTTTTAGATGCTTAAATGGCGATCATTATTGTAAAATAATTAGAGATGATTCATGAATTATTTCCTGACTGAAATGTCGGATACAGAACTTAAGAGGGGTTTAGTTTTTGTTTTCATGTTTTAGTTATAAAACTTTAAAAAAAAAGTGTCTAGGGTAAGCAAGACTAAGTTTTATTTTGTTGCTCTTTTATTTTATAGTGTATATTTTGATCAAAGATTTGTTTCCAGCAGTGTGCCTTCCTTTCTGTGTATGTATCTTTCATTGCATAAGCCTCTCAATTCCTCTCTTACTTTCTTTGGCCTCAGACCTCCACTTTGATTTTTTTTTATAGCTACTACTATGCCTTGCACCACACTACTCCCCTTTTCCTTTTTTTAATTACATAAATCCTTAGGGAGAGCTGGTGACATATGCTTGTAAACAAGATCCTAGCTATGTTGACCATAAATTAGGGTTGATTGCGTTTAAGTTTGAAATATCATCACTGAGATCCACAGAAAAGGTTAGCAAGTGTCAAGGCTGATGTGAAAGACAACACCCTAAAATATATCACATTATCTTGTGGTGTGAAAGTAAAAAAAAAAAAAAAGAAAAAATTGAACTAATAGACTCCTAAAAATATCGGACTGTTTTGTTCTATGCATCTGATGTTCAGAAACTTCTTTTTTTTAAAATCATTATTATAACAATTTTGGAAACAGTTGAATATATGCAATATATATAAATACATGAATGTTTTTTTTATTTTGTTGAATGGCGCACTTTATATCGTTTTTTTTTCTTATTTTATCCACCAATGATGATCTAAATACATTACATGTACAATTTTTTTGCAGATTGCTAATTAAAGTAGCGCATGCCTAATAGACTGATAAATTTACACAAATTTTCCACAATTTAATATTAATCAGATTTATATCTTCTCTTTATATTGTCATCAATTTTTGGAAATTCACAAAGCTTTGTCAATCCCCCCCCCTGAATTTGATGAATAGGATAAAATCTTCATCAAGGATACAACAGTTTATATTGACATAATTTTACAATGGAACTTTACCCAGTTTAACTATCCGCCCTTTTCTAGGATGTGGGGGAAGGGAGGAAGGCAGAATAGACAGGTAGTTTTTATGAATTCAAAACCTGCTGAGCATCGCTAAAGTGATTTTAATATGATAATTCACAAAATTTTTTTATGCATATGCATATTCTAGAATGTCGCAATATTTTTGAATTGCGAAGTCAACACAACTATAACATACCCAATACAAAAAAAAACCCCAACAAACCCAAGCATTATTGTTTTTCACAATAGAAGCTGAGGACTGTCAGTTAAAGCACCATCCATATAGTGTCTCTGAGGAGGGTCTTAAGAAAGGTAAGAGCCAAACAATCCTTTAGAGAGGGCTGTTTTTTTTCAAGTCAAAGCTATAGGCGTAGCCTGTCTGCTAGTGAGCTGACACAAAAGTCTTTGGTCTTATATAGACTGGCTGTTAAAAGTTATTTTCATCTATGATCTTATATAGATTTTAACGCTCTATGATTGAAGCCAAATGCATTCTATATTCTTACTTTTATAGCTTTGTCTTTCTCTGTCAACTTTTCAGGCAAATAGCGGCAAAGATACAAATGGCTGCCAGTTTTTTATCACATGCCAGAAGTGTGACTATTTGGATAACAAACATGTCGTTTTTGGTGAGTGACCTGGAAGCTGGCTAGTGAAATATATTTGCTATAAGAAATGTACCCTCTCTGCCCAGATTTATTGAAATTTGAATTATTTTTTATTAAAAACCTGAATGGATACTTACTTTATTTTATCTAAATGATTTAAACAATCAAGCCATAAAGAAAGACGTTGGCTTTGGTGTTACCATCATACTTGGACTTGGCTGTCTGCATCTCTCACACTTAGTTGTTGCAGCTTGAAGCGTTGGATTTCAGCCTGCAAATTTATCTCGTACTTATAAATATAGAACTTTTAGTTACAAATAAAGAAAGAGATTTTTTTTTTGAGATAAACAAAGTTAATCTTTTCATTTTCAGTATAAATTCATTGATGAGAATAGTGATTCTAGGTGAATGGGATGTAAATCGTAGTTACTCATGTAAAGAATATCAATTTGTTTCACCGTGTGCCTCATCCTAACTCTTCCTCAGGAAAAGTCGTCGATGGCCATCTGGTGATGAGAAAGATTGAGAACGTCCCCGTTGGTCCAAACAACAAACCAAAGATTCCAGTCACAATCTCCGAGTGTGGAGAAATGTGACCGTCTCATGTTTAACTGTTGATGTGTGTTGCCTATTTTTATCATTGTCTTCTCATCTTATTGTTATGAATTGATACATGTATCTCATAGTCATATGTGTGAACAGTGCTCTATTCATCATTGATGTTTGAACACCCCTTTCTTCGTATTATATCAGTGAGATTTTATGGTCAAGCATTTCAATAAACTAATATCATTACCTGAACACTCTTGCCATGTTGGTTATTTGGATTCTGTTTGTGTTAGAATAGATTGTTCTTTCCACCTTTTTTTTATATTTCTCACCATCCATGTTATTCCAGTTTTTTCTTTCTCTTTATACATCTGTGATCTATTGATATTTTTAGATTTCTTTTTTAATCATAACTCTTCTAGTGTCTGTCTGTCTGTCTGTCTGTCTGTCTGTCTGTCTCTCTCTCTCTCTCTCTCTCTCTCTCTCTCTCTCTCTCTCTCTCTCTCTCTCTCTCTCTCTCTCTCTGTCTGCCTGACTCCTCTCTCTCTCCTCTCTCACTCGCTTTTCTCTTTCTCTTCTTTATATTTCTTTTTGCTCCCTCTCTTTTTATGTCATCCTTTTTCTATGTCTCTTTATCTGAGAAGATTTCTCTCTGTTTGTCTTATCTCCCTCTCCTTTTTTCTTTCTTTCCATTTTTTGTTGTTGTTGTCGTTTCTCTCTCTTTCTGTATATTTCTCATTCCTTACTGTTGCATTCACCCCCCCCCCCCCCCCTTTTCCTATCTATATCGATCTTTTCCCCCCCTCTCTGTCTGTCTGTCTGTCTGTCTGTCTGTCTGTCTGTCTCTCTCTCTCTCTCTCTCTCTCTCTCGCCTCTCTTTCTCTCTCTCTTTCTCTCTCTCTCTCTCTCTGTATATATATATATATATATATATATTAAAGGCAACTTCGACTTCTGTCTCCGCTTTCTCATCCGTAACCACTCAATGTACAGTTATGACGTTTACTGAAATATAATCTGTCGAGATTAGTGTCGCACACGATACCAAAAAATTAAAGAATATACATATATGTATGTCTGTGGAGGGTAATAGCCTGTTATTTTTGTGAAGTTTGCTTGTCGTCAATGAATGTAGTCTTCCCCACTTGCTCTCTTGAACGGGTAACCACGCTTATATAGTTATGTATATCGATCATTACCTTTCACACACAGATACTCTCATTTCCTTCTCCTCTCTCCCCTAACCTTTAACATAAAAGACAGTAGTCACTTTATTCCAATGATCACACTTTACATAGCAGAGGTGTTCCCAGTCAGTCGCGTGATAAGCACTGTTCTTCATCTCTCGTTTTAACTCAACCATGTCAGAAATTACACAATAATTAACAAGTTTGCTTCAACATGCAACACTCAACCAGCACGCACCTGTGCCAATAATTTTGTCTGAACAGACATTTTGAGTCGCCCCAGCTAAAAGTATATGCACTACAGCATGTTTTCAGCTATCCTGCGCCGAAAGTTAAAAAATGATATATTTAAAAGTGTCCTTTTTAAATTCCACTTTTCTTACTGGTTATGAATAATTTTAAGAAGAAATGAATTTTAGATTCAGACGCATTTTCAGTTTTGACGAATAAATGAATCGATAAACTGTGTGAAAAATTAATTCGAATCATAAATAATTATATGTTAATAAGTATTAGGAGTACTTTCGGATAAAAGTTGCATAGTTATGAAGCTCAACTCAATCCCCACCAGCATATTTATTGTCTTATTCCTACCGGCTGGGCCTCTCAGACCCAGTAATAAAACAGTAATAAAAAAAAAACAGCTGGGTCTCTTAGACCCACTAACATAATAGTAATATGAAAATCAGCTGGGTCTTTTCTATTTCACATTGTTATCAAGAGTTGTCCTCTATATTTTAGAGTGATCTTACCGATGCCAGTAATGCATTCTTAGTGTACATTGATTCAAGCATTTTGGAGAAACTTGTCATTTAAACGAATGCTAAGGGTAGTTTAATGTAAGGCAGTAAATGGAAGGACACTGACATGTTGGAGATGAATGCTTTCATAGGATGTTTGATACATGCTGGAGTTCATAGGTTCTTTGATAAATGCTGGAAGTCATAGGATGTTTGATACATGGTAGAGTTCATAGGATGTTTGATACATCCTAAAGCCATGCACCAAAAGGACATTTCTCTGGAATATATTTTCAACATTGTTGATGGGAATCTATTAGTTCGAGCAAAGTTTTCTCGAAATCGATTTAGCCTCCTTCTGAACCACGTCCGCTTTGACGACAAATCAAGCAGAAATGCCCGGAGAGTAAAGGGCAAGTTTGCGCCTGTACTTGACACCTGGGAGCTCTTTCAAAAAAAACAAAAAACTGAGAGAGTTCTATCATCCTGGATGAACAGCTGGTAACCTTCAGGGGAAGATTCAGCTAAACCAGATAAATATGGCCTCAAATGTGTGAAGCTTCTACTAGTTATCCCCTGAAGAGTATTCCATACCTTGGCAAAGGAACAACGTTCACCCGGGAAGCCACAAATGATTCAGTGGTATGTGACATCGTGAAAAATCTAACAGAACAGTTTGCAGACTCCGGCAGGAGCGTCACTTGTGACACCTTTTTCACTGACCTCAATCTGGCGGAAAAGCTTCTGAAGAGAAATCTGTCAATGAACAGTGAGGAGAAACAAGAAGTTCTTTCCTCCATCATTCCAAAGCAAGGGAAATCTTCCTCTGATGGAGTCGAAATTTCTGTTTCGTGAAGGAATGACCCTGGTATCATCTTAGGGTAAACGGAACAAGAACACTATATTTTTGAGTATGATGCAGTTGAAGAAGAGAGCGGAAAGCCAGTTATTGTCCTGTCAATCAGCAAAACCAAAGGGGGCGTGGACTCACTTGATCAAATGGTCACAGTCAAAAGAAAAACAAAAGGATGGCAATTGGTTATTTTTTTTTCAACATGATAGACCTCGCAGATGTTGCTGCAAGATTAGTGTGGAGTTGGGCATGCCTATCTAGACAATAAGCAACAGTTTCTCATCCAGGTTGCTGAGGAGTTGTGTTTGAACAAGTAAAGCACAGGGCAGCTGCAGCAAAAACAATGAATCTTCCGTACACGCTTAATCTGGAAGCCGTATTGGAGAGCCTGTCAGCTTCCAGTAACCAAGGCAGTGTCTCATCAAAAAGTCAAGCAATGGCTCCTGCAGGGAAGCAGTCACCATCAATGAGTTCCAAACCTTCCAAATCTCCAGCTTCTCCTCTTATTTTGTTACCGAGTCTAAGAGACCCAGCCGGTATATTCGGTATTAAAAATTTTCATTCTAAATGAAATACTTATTTGAAAAAGAAGCTCGTATTTGTTTTTACGGTCTGTTACAATCACTACTGGGAACGCTCAGTATGAATTTCAGATCTCTATGTCAACACGGTACAGAAATATTGCTAATCAAATAGGCTTGTGGGGTCTCTGAGACCCAGCCGGTGGGGAAAGGGTTAACCATGGCAGAATATAGAGTTAGACGCTGACAAGATTTTTTTTTTATTTTCGTAATACTGTTGAGGATTTCTTTGAGAGCTGGCTATAGCTATGTATTACATAATCAAACGAGGCAGATAACAATTTAGCTGTGAGTGTAGCATGATCAGACAAAGCAAATAATAAAACAGCTATGAGTGTATCATGATCAAACAAGGCAGATTACAAATCAGCTGTGAGTGTATCATGATCAAACAAGGCAGATTATAAATCAGCTGTGAGTGTAACATGATCAAACAAGGCAGATTATAAATCAGCTGTGAGTGTAACATGATCAGGAAAGGCAGAAAACCAATGAGCTGTGAGTGTAGCATGATCAAACAAGGCAGATTATAAATCAGCTGTGAGTGTAACATGATCAAACAAGGCAGATTATAAATCAGCTGTGAGTGTAACATGATCAGGAAAGGCAGAAAACCAATGAGCTGTGAGTGTAGCATGATCAGGTCGGACACATAACCAGTTAGCTGTTAGTGTAGCATTATCAGGCCGAACAGATAATCAATTAGCTATGATCATAGCATTATCTGACAAGGCAGATACATGGAAAACATGAACTACATGAAACGCTTTCATCCTTAGATGAGTGAAATAGTATCTCATGATGACAGATCTCCAATAGATCTCGGTATGTATCTTCTGAAAGCTGAATTACCTACACTGGAGTCTCTCACAGTCAAACTGTTACTGTTTGCCTTACTCCTGAAAAAAAAAACAAAAAAAAAAAACCCCAAAAAACGAAGTCGTCTTTCTACAATATCAATATGAACTTATACGTAAATGAATATTCACATGCAGGCCACGTGATTTTCTCTGTGTCAAGTCATGTCATGTCATAAATTATATGAGTGTTTTGAAAGTCAATGGCGTTTCATGGGCTGAGCAGCGTAGATAATTATTGTCAATCAGTTTTGTTTTTAATTTGCATGAACTGAATGACATTTCATGGTCGGTCGCAGCATGCTTTATTCCTGTTAGCTCTTCATGGCTTTATGTTTGTTAAAAACCTAACCACCTGAGCTACATGTGTTTGGTACAAAACGATAAAATTGACAACCTCACTTCCGCATCACTATCAAGATCAATATCTCTTTACATGTCGTTTCTTATTTTCAATGTAGAGATAATTATCATGCATAGCAATACTAATCAATTAAATAGCCTTTTCAAGTGGATGCATTAATAATGTACATGTATTTGAAAACTGTTTTCCTTGTGTACGTGTATTGTTTGTATACTATATAATACTTGGACAATTTCATACTTTAAGTATCTCATGAACTGGCCAAACTTTACTGAAAGAACAACATCAGCATTGTGTTGGAACATATAGACGGTAGGTATAACATTGTGTTGAAAAATTTTAGACGGTAGGCATAACATTGTGTTGAAAAATTTTAGACGGTAGATAAAACATTGTGTTGGAACATTTAGACGGTAGATATAACATTGGGTTAAAAAATTTTAGACGGTAGGTATAACATTGTGTTGGAACATTTAGACGGTAGGTATAACATTGGGTTAAAAAATTTTAGACGGTAGGTATAACATTGTATTGAAAAGTTTTAGACGGTAGGTATAACATTGTGTTGGAACATTTAGACGGTAGGTATAACACTGTGTTGAAACATTCAGATCGTAGGTATAACATTGTGTTGGAACATTTTGACGGTAGGTATAACATTCTGTTGGAACATTTAGACGGTAGGTATAACATTGTGTTGGATTACTTAAATGGTAGGTATAACATTGTGTTGGAACATTTAGACGGTAGGTATAACATTGTGTTAGAACATTTAGACGATAGTTATAACATTGTGTTGGACCATTTAGACCGTAGATATAACATTGTGTAGGATTATTTAGACGATAGTTATAACGTTGCGTTGGAACATTTAGACGGTAGATATAACATTGTATTGGAACCTTTAGACGGTAGGTATAATATTTTGTTGAAACATTTAAACGATAGATATGACATGGTGTTGGAATACTTACGCAGTAATCATAAAATTGGGTTGGAACATTTAGACGGTAGTTATGTCATTGGGTTGGAGCATTAAGACGGTAGATATGACTTTTTTTTTAAGAATTAGACGGTAGTTATAGTTATGGCATTATTTTGAAGCGTTACGACCGCAACTATAATATTTATTTGGAACAAATTAGACCTTGCGAATACCATTGTTTTGGAACATTTCAACTTCACGAATGGTAAGTGGAACATTCATCTATTCATACTTTAGTTTCAATAGAAACGCATTACTTAATGTGGTTTTCTTAGTTTATTCAAACGAAACAACATTATTTTTTAAATTCTTTTTTCTTTAACCCTCAAAACTATCTAATTTATCTCCACTGCATGCATGTGTCCCCACGGTATTGTCATGTTGGGGTATTCTTTATCATAAAACTTTCATAAAATAGTGTTTGACTCTTTACTGCAGTGCTGCTCTAAACTACTTAAATATATCACCTTATGATTTTGGCTCATACTAATTTTTTCCCCAAGAATCATGAAAAATTTAAATCATAGCTACAAGATCTCAAAAAAATTATAGCATTCTAAGTGTACATCTTTATTGTTAAAACTGACCTAAGTGATATCAGTTTTTAGAATTTTTATTGTTTCACTCACTTCTTTAGAACCTATGATTTATTAAACCACGGTCTATTTCTTTGGAAAAAAGAAGCTTAGGTTTTCTATTGGGATAATAAATGGATAATAAACTTTGAATACAAATCTTGATTATAAGATTTTATGAAGAGTTAGGGTTAATACTGTTTTTCTTTTTTTATTCCTCAGGATCAACATCAATAAGTTTAACGGATTCTTTTCGGATTCTAGGTACTGCTGTTCGGAGACGCGATCTAACATCTAAATCTACATCTAACTGTGGGTAAAGAGAGATAGAGGGCGAGAGAGATAGATAGATAGATAGAGAGAGAGAGAGAGAGAGAGAGAGAGAGAGAAAGATAGAGAGAGAAAGAAAGAGAGAGAGAAAGAGAGTGAGAGAGAGGAGAGAGAGAGAGAGAGAGAGAGAGAGAGAGAGAGAGAGAGAGAGAGAGAGAGAGAGAGAGAGAGAGAGAGAGAGAGAGAGAGAGAGAGAGAGAGAGAGAGAGAGAGAGAGAGAGAGAGAGAGAGAGAGAGAGAGAGAGAGAGAGATTTCAGGATGAGGAGTCGCACCCGCGACCCGTGGATGATTCTGTTCTGATTGTTTACCTTGCATTTTCAAAACGCCAAGAGTTCATTGCCTAGACAGATCAAAAGTGAATCATTGTGATTTACGTGTTTTGTAAAGGGATCTTTTTTTTCTAGGACTACATATTCATATTATCGGCTCAAGGGCCTTTGTATAACCTTTCCACAACTTGAACATCCGTATCTTCGGTCCAATTAAAGGAATTGCAGAAAAAATAATTAATCATGGATGATCTAATTGCTCCTCTACCTGTTCACAGAAGTTTACAATGGGTAACCTAATTTCTTCATTACCTGTTCACAAGAGTTGCCCCTGGGTGTCCTAATTTCTCCACTACCTGTTCACAGGAGTTGACCATGGCTGAGAGCCCTGAACCATCATGGCTGAGGTATCTCTGGCGACGCATGTTGCTCAAACACAACGCCAACTCGACAGCCCTGGACACTGAGCTTCGGCGATGTCTCAACACCAGGCAACTCACGCTCCTCGGCCTGGGACCCACTATTGGGGTCGGTATCTTCGTGCTTCCTGGACACATGGCCAGGGACATAGCAGGTAAGGTCGATTACAGCTCGGGTATATGACAGGTAACCTAGCAGGTAATGAGCAAGGCTGTACTCGACTTTACCTGTTATATCCTGGACACGTAGCCAGGATATAGCAGGTAATGTCGATTGCAGCCTGGATCTTGGCCAGGGACATAGCAGGTAAGTCGGTCACAGCCCGGGTATATGATCAGGGACCTAGCAGATAAAAACGGTTACAGCCCGGGTATATGATCAGGGACCTAGCAGGTAAGTCGGTCACAGCCCGGGTATATGATCAGGGACCTAGCAGGTAAAAGCGGTTACAGCCCGGGTATATGATCAGGGACCTAGCAGGTAAAAGCGGTTACAGCCTCGGTATATGATCAGGGACCTAAGAGGTAATGTCGATGACAGCCTGCATCATGGCCAGGGACATAGCAGGTAAGGTCGATTACAGCTCGGGTATATGACAGGTAACCTAGCAGGTAAAGTCGGTCACAGCCCCGGTATATGATCAGGGACCTAGCAGGTAATGTCGAGGACAGCCTGCATCATCGCCAGGGACATAGCAGGTAAAGTCGATTACAGCCTGTTCAATCGCATAACAGATAGGATCGAATACAGCCCAGACGCATAGCCAGGACATACAGGCTATGTTAAAGCGTCCTTACAATAAATCAATCTTGGAGTTTGTTGTTGAGTTGTAAGAGCTTTTTTATTTTCAACCTTCTAGTCCAAAATCAAAACAAGCATGAGAGATTTCTTTTACTTTCGCTTTCTCTTTTTGTCAACATCATAACAGAACGAACTAATTTACAAAACATGGAAAATAATAAAATAAAAACTACAGTCTCAGTATGGAGGATATGGAACATGATAAGATTGTAAGAGTTTTAAAGTGATATCGCTACAGGGCTCCCCCCAGAATGTTGCATATTTGAAAATACTAACTTACGTATTATAGAACATAAAATGAGGTTACAACATGGAATATTCTTTTAAAGCAAAAGGAAAGAAAAATACATGAAGGTGGAATGTGAAAATAAAAATTAAAACGATCTAGCGCTTAGAATAGTTCTGTATCTAATGGGTTTCTTTATGATTCTGCCTGATCTTGTATTTGACTGACTGTCTGAGACTGTTTCACTTCTAGAATTGTCATCTACTCGTGGGGCCTGGTCGTGAGGATGCACGGCCGGGAAAGGAAACTTAGGGTCAGCAGAATAGGCAGGTTTGAGTCTATCTATTGACACTCGTGTGGACTTATTATTTCGTAAAATGTCAAAATGCCTATCTGAGCGATATTAAACCTTGAAAGGTCCGTCATAGGGTCGGACCAAAGGACCACGATGTGCATCATGGCGCACGTAAACCTGTTCCGCGGACATGAGATCTCGTGGTAGATATTTTTTCGTTGTACCATGATGAACCGGAGAAAGCGGCGATAACTTGCGAAAGTTTTCTTGTAGATCACGAACAAAAGTGCTGCCTGGTGAAATTCTTTCGGCCGAATTTGATGGGAAGAAATCACCGGGGATTCTCAAATTGGTGCCATATGTTAGGAGAGCGGGTGCAGCGTCAAGGTCTTCTTTCCACGTGGAACGAATACCCAGGAGAACAATAGGCAGTTCATCCATCCAGCCAGGTCCAAGGAGCCGGGCTTTGAGCGCAGCTTTAAGGCTGCGGTGAAAACGCTCGACCATGCCGTTGCTCTGCGGATGGTAAGCCGTGGTATGTTTGTTACTACAGCCAAGTTATGCAATTCACGCCATAAACCACTTGTGAATTGTGGACCTTGATCCGATGTGATAGAATCTGGTACACCAAAATGTGCTATCCAGGTCCTAAGTAAGGCTCTGGCACATGTTGTTGCCTCAGCGTTTTGGATTGGCACTGCTTCGGGCCATCTGGTGAACCTGTCGATGATGGTGAACAGATATGTGCAGCCTTCTGAGGGGGAAAAGGTCCTACAAGGTCAACATGAATTTCCCCAAATCGACGATCTGGAGGGTCGAATGAGTTGAGGGGAGTTTTGGTGTGTCTGCCAATTTTGCTTGCTTGACAGGAATGACATGCGCGTACCATATTTTTAACTTCACGTTTAAGTCCAGGCCAGACAATCATAGCGGGCTGAGATAGCTCGTGTGGTGGGTTTGTGGCCAGGATGGGAAAGATTATGGATGGCTTCGAAAATTGTCTTTGTCCAGAGCGGTGGGACGATGGGACGTGGGCGAGAGGTGGAAACGTCGCATAGTAAAATGCAGCCATCTAGGTTGACTTCTTTTAGTTTCAGAGCACCTGGTTGTTTACGCAATTCTGCCACTTTAGGATCTCTAAGTTGCTCTTCGGCCATTCGAGCGAGGTCTATGGAGGGAATGGGCGATGCTGATGCCACCATAGGTTGTTCGGCGCAGGGGGCACGTGAAAGTACATCAGGTACAACATTGTCTGTTCCACTGATATATCTAATATCCGTTAGCTGTCGCTCTTGTCGTGGCGACCTGGCTGTCTTACTTGTAAAAGCATAAGTTAAAGGTTTGTGATCAGTGAGGACAGAGAATGGTCTACCTTCTAAGAAGAAGCGAAAATGTTGGATGGCGCTGTAAATAGCCAACAGTTCTCGGTCAAATGTAGAGTAGCGGCTTTGTGTGGATGTCAGCTTCCTAGAAAAGAATGCAATCGGTCTCCACATTCCATGGTGTTTTTGTGATAATTCTGCGCCGATTGCTGAATCTGAGGCGTCAGTAGATAATCGCGTTTCAGACTTCGGATCTGGATGGTTGAGAAGTGTGGCTGAAGCTAGTGAAGATTTGGCTGCCTCGAACGCGGTCTGGCATTCATCTGTCCAAGTAATTACTTTACCTCTGCTTTTTGTTGCTTCCGTCAACGGTGCTAGAAGTTTGGCAATTCCAGGGAGGAATCTGTGGTAGAAATTCAGCATTCCCAAAAAACGTTGTAAGGCTTTCTTGCCGTTATGTTTTGGAAATTCAGTGATGGCCTTGACCTTTTCAGGTAGTGGTGTGATGCCGTTTGGGGTAATCTTATGACCGAGGAATGTCACTGTAGCTTGCCCGAATATGCATTTTTGAGTGTTGATGACAAGACCATTGGTTGCCAGTAAGTGGAATACAGAACGTAGATCTGCCTCGTGTTCCTTGGGAAATGAGCTAGCTATCAAAATATCGTCTAGATAAACGAAACAGCAGTTGAGGTCGTGTAGAATACCATCCATCAGCCGCTGGAAGGCTTGAGAAGAGTTTTTTAACGCTATTGGCATTTTTAGGTATTCGTAGTGGCAATTAGGAGTGATGATAGCTGTCTTAGGGATATCCTCTCAGCCACAGGTATCTGATGATACCCACGAATAAGATCAATCTTTGAAAAGATAGTTTTTCCACGTAGATTACTATTTAGGTCCTGAATGTGTGGCAGCGGATACCTGTCATCATTGGTCACGTCATTCAACCACCTGTAGTCTCCATTATCGGGCGCCATCCTCCATTGCTCTTTCTTACAATGTGTAAAGGTGACGACCAAGGAGATGATGATCGGCGGATAATACCAAGTCGTTCTAGTTCCTCAAATTCAGCTTTCGCTGCAGACAATTTGTCATTATCAAGGCGGCGGGCGCGAGCATGAACAGGGGGACCGGAAGTTGGTATATGGTGTACAACGCCATGCTTGTTATCACGAAAAGTGTGTATCAAAAGTTCTGGAAAATCTTCTAGAATGGCCTCATATTTTGAATGTACTTTGTGTATACCCGGGCGTGGTGAATGTGTAGGTCTAGCGTTGACGATGGTGCCACCATCCAGCGAAACCAATCTCTTGTTGCTGAAGTCGATTGCGAGACGGTGGCAGGTGAAAAAATCTGCCCCCAATATTGGCTGAGTGACGTCGGCTATCCAGAATTTCTGTTTGAAGAGCGTGGTTTTGCTGAGTTTCAGAGAAATCGGTCGTTTCCCATAAGTTGCAATAGCCGACCCATTAGCTGCTATGAGATTGGGGCCGCGAGATTTTTTTCTATCCGAATTTGTGGCTGGAAAAACAGACTCTTCCGCTCCAGTGTCTACTAAGAAAGAACGACCTGAAATAATATCAGTGACCGAGATAGAACTGGAGTTGACCGCACAGATTGCAGGGGCATTGATCAAGCCAGTAGCGCCCTTTATTTTGCACTGGCTCTGTCGTTTCCCTGGCTGGTTGGACGTGGAGACATTGCACAAGGTCGGCCGTCGACGAAATGTTCGCAGGATCTAGCATTGGAAGCAAATCGGGAATGGTATTTGCATAAAACAAAAGTAGGGGTAGGGGTCGTAGACCTATGCTTCTGTCGAAACCTGGATTCCTTTGGAGGGCGTTCACGTCTCCGTGACAGGAGTTAGCCTGTTCCTCTAGTGTTGCCTCGATTGGGTACGTATTTTGGACGGAACGCGTAGCAGCAGCCGAAAATTCTACGTCCATTATTCCATCGGCTGTCTTTGCGAGGGTGTCGAGGTCAGCATCTGGAGTCTGAACCAGAATACGGCGGACCTCAGGGGGCAATTGGTTTAGGAAAAGGGCACGGAAAAGTGTTACAGGGTCATGGTTAAGGCTCCGCATGTGTTGGAGAAGTTCTGATGGCTTGCGGTCACCTAAACCATTGAGGTTGAGCAGTTCTTGATCTTTTTGAAGCTGTGTCGCTTCATAGGCGTTGAGGAGAGCTGATTTTAGTCTATCATACTGGAGGTGGGTTTTCCAACACTGCTTGGACACGGCGTGCAGTAGAGGAATCTAAGAGCTGTATCACATGGTGGAACTTAGTTAAGTCTTGTGTAATCGGTGGCGTGTGTGTGTTGAAGGATGCTTCTAAGCGAATAAACCACGCCTTGGCGTTTGTCTGCCAAAACTGTGGTGCCTTGAAGGCGACTGCCGACACTGACGAAACTGTTGTAGTTGTGGCCTGCGTTGCGTGAAGAGTCTGCTCTCTGATCGCGTCTGCTAGTTGTTTGATAACATCAAGGTCCATGGTTAAAGTTTAGAAATGTCAAAATTATGATATTAGGTTGATGAATCTAGATCTAGGTCTAGATCTAGATCTGGTATGGTGCTGTCTAGGGAGTGTAGACTGTAGTGTTAAGCCTGGTTTACTCGCTCTAGTAAGCTGTATTTTAGATCTAGATTCGTATTCTGAAAAATCTATTGCCTGTGACGTATTTACTTAACGTCGGGGTCACCAATAAAGCGTCCTTACAATAAATCAATCTTGGAGTTTGTTGTTGAGTTGTAAGAGCTTTTTTATTTTCAACCTTCTAGTCCAAAATCAAAACAAGCATGAGAGATTTCTTTTACTTTCGCTTTCTCTTTTTGTCAACATCATAACAAACTAATTTACAAAACATGGAAAATAATAAAATAAAAACTACAGTCTCAGTATGGAGGATATGGAACATGATAAGATTGTAAGAGTCTTAAAGTGATATCGCTACAATGTAGATTACAGCCGAGATACATAGCCATGACATAACATTTAATGTCGAACATAGCCTGGAACAAGGTAAGGACATAGCAGGACAAATTACAGCCCGAACAAATGGCCAGGGATACAGCAGGTAATGTCGATTACAGCCTGGATACATGGCCAGGACATAGCAGGTAATGTCGATTACAGATTAGACATATTGGCAAAGATGTTTCAGGTAACTTAAATTACAAATATTATTCCTTTAATTGGTACTGTTTCAAAATGAAAAAAAAAAAATCTAACAGCCTTGACCATATGTCTGTTATTTTTCTCCCCAGGTCCAGGTGTTGTGTTTTCGGTTCTGATCGGAGCTTTGGTCACCGTACTCAACGTTCTGGTGTTTGCCGAGTTCTCTACGAGTATCCCTCAGACGGGCGCTCAGTACATCTACCTGTACAAGGTGATACTCAGCGGGCCTGACCAATGGCTATATACTGCCGCATCGGGAGTGGGCAATAGTTATGCACTGCCGCTGTGGGAGCGACCAATGACTATATACTGCCGCATCGGGAGTGGCCAATAGTCATACACTGCCGCTGTGGGAGTGACCACTGGCTATATACTGCCGCAGTGAAAGCGATCAATAGTTATACACTGCCGCAGTGGGAGCGACCAATAGTTAAACACTGCCGCAGTGGGAGCGACCAATAGTTATACACTGCCGCAGTGGGAGCGACCAATAGTTATACACTGCCGCAGTGGGAGCGACCAATAGTTATACACTGCCGCAGTGGGAGCGACCAATAGTTATACACTGCCGCAGTGGGAGCGACCAATAGTTATACACTGCCGCAGTGGGAGCGACCAATAGTTATACACTGCCGCAGTGGGAGCGACCAATAGTTATACACTGCCGCAGTGGGAGCGACCAATAGTTATACACTGCCGCAGTGGGAGCGACCAATAGTTATACACTGCCGCAGTGGGAGCGACCAATCGCTATACAGTGTCGCAGTGGGAGCGACCAATAGTTATACACTGCCGCAGTGGGAGCGACCAATCGCTATACACTGCCGCAGTGGGAGCGACCAATAGTTATACACTGCCGCAGTGGGAGCGACCAATCGCTATACAGTGCAGCAGTGGGAGCGACCAATAGTTATACACTGCCGCAGTGGGAGCGACCAATAGTTATACACTGCCGCAGTGGAAGCGACCAATAGTTATACATTGCCGCGGTGGGAGCGACCAATCGCTATACAGTGCCGCAGTGGGAGCGACAAATCGCTATACAGTGCCGCAGTGAAAGCGACCAATAGTTATACACTGCCGCAGTGAGAGCGACCAATCGCTATACAGTGCCGCAGTGAAAGCGACCAATAGTTATACACTGCCGCAGTGAAAGCGACCAATCGCTATACATTGCCGCAGTGAAAGCGACCAATAGTTATACACTGCCGCAGTGAAAGCGACCAATCGCTATACATTGCCGCAGTGAAAGCGACCAATAGTTATACACTGCCGCAGTGAGAGCGACCAATCGCTATACACTGCCGCAGTGAAAACGACCAATAGTTATACACTGCCGCAGTGGGAGCGACCAATGGCTATACAGTGCCGCAGTGAAAGCGATCAATAGTTATACACTGCCGCAGTGGGAGCGACCAATCGCTAGACACTGCCGTAGTGGGAGCGACCAATAGTTGTACATTTCCACAGTGGGAGCGACCAATTGCTATACAGTGCCGCATTGAAACCGACCAATAGTTATACACTGCCGCAGTGAAAGCGACCAATCGCTATACATTGCCGCAGTGAAAGCGACCAATAGTTATACACTGCCGCAGTGGGAGCGACCAATCGCTATACACTGCCGCAGCGGGAGCGACCAATAGTTATACACTGCCGCAGTGGGAGCGACCAATCGCTATACAGTGTCGCAGTGGGAGCGACCAATAGTTATACACAGCCGCAGTCGGAGCGACCAATAAGTTATACAGTGCCGCAGTGGGAGCGACCAATCGCTATACAGTGCAGCAGTGGGAGCGACCAATAGTTATACACTGCCGCAGTGGGAGCGACCAATGGCTATAAGTGCCGCAGTGAAAGCGACCAATAGTTATACATTGACGCGGTGGGAGCGACCAATTGCTATTCAGTGCCGCAGTGGGAACGACAAATCGCTATACAGTGCCGCAGTGAAAGCAACCAATAGCTATACACTGCCGTAGTGAGAGCGACCAATCGCTATACAGTGCCGCAGTGAAAGCGACCAATAGTTATACACTGCCGCAGTGGGAGCGACCAATAGTTATACACTGCCGCAGTGGGAGCGACCAATTACTATACACTGCCGCAGTGGGAGTGGCCAATGGCAATAGACTGCCGCAGTGGGAGTAACCAATGACTATACACTATCGCAGTGGGAGTAATCAGTGACTATACACAGGGGCTTGTAGGACGAGAGATAGATAGATAGATAGATAGATAGAGAGAGAGAGAGAGAGAGAGAGAGAGAGAGAGAGAGAGAGAGAGAGAGAGAGATAGATAGAGAGAGAGAGAGAGAGAGAGAGAGAGAGAGAGAGAGAGAGAGAGAGAGAGAGAGAGAGAGAGAGAGAGAGAGAGAGAGAGAGAGAGAGAGAGAGAGAGAGAGAGAGAGAGAGAGAGAGAGAGAGAGAGAGAGAGAGAGAGAGAGAGAGAGATGGCCTAATGTTTATCAAAAGCATGAAGGAATATTTGTAGATAACACAAGAATTAACTCTTTACCGGGGGATTTTTGAACAAAATAACTAAATCATTATCAGGATAAACTTTGCAAAAAGTCGCTACGTTTGCAAGAAGGCATTGATTTTAAGAAGCTGGGAAACATAAAAATATGTTTAGCAATGATATTACCTAAGACAACTTTATTACGTAATAAGTTAAATAAAAAATAAAGTACATTTCATCTGACCCCTCTATCACTTTTCTCTCGATCTCTCTCTGTTTGTCTATCTGTTTGTCTATCTGTCTGTCTCTCTGTCTATCTGCTTGCCTGCCTCTCGGACTCTGTTACGTATATGTCCCTCTCTGTCTTTCTCTGCGTTTCTTTATCTCTCTCTCTCTCTCTCTCTCTCTCTCTCTCTCTCTCTCTCTCTCTCTCTCTCTCTCTCTCTCTCTCTCTCTCTCTCATTTAACACTACTCTCATCTCCCTTCTAATCAGGTATTCGGTGAGTTTGCCGCATTTATCGCTGGAGTTTTAATCATCCTAGGTGAGTGTCTGTTTACTCAAGTCTTCTGCTGTGTTGAAAGAAAAAATGATCAACGGATAAAAACTCCTGTCTGCCATTGGCTAGCCAAATTCCGATGTTTTCATAGTGACATGAACAGCTTTTGAAAAAGTCTTTAAGGTTATTTTTTTTTCGCATCTTCAGGTGGATGTAACGAATGTTTTAAGAGCAGATACAAGCACACTACAAGGTTGAATTTTTGTTGAACCAAACCGTTTATTATTTTTAAGCATAACAAATCTTATGCTGTTAAAGTTGTTTTAAACTCTACAAAGCCATTTTAAAAGCAACTTTTTTCTTCTTATTTGGATCTTTGTCGTATGTTGTAAAGCAGCCAAAAAAGAAAGAAAGAAAAAAAAATAAGAAACGCTACAGAAATTTTAGTTTCAACTAAATATGGCCGTGAAGAGGACGAAAAACAAAAACAAAACAAAAATTAATCTACTTTACTTACACACGTAAGTTTGATTAAAAAGAAAAAAAACAAAAAAAAAACAAACAAACACGCACACACAAAAAAAAACGCAAAAAAAAAAAAAAAACCACGCACACACACAAAAATAAACAAAAACAAAGAAAACAAACCCTGATACATGAACTCTGACATCTAACTACATTAAAATGTGTCAAGAGATTATTTAGCATCAAGTAAAATATCGGCTTGTCTCGAATGTACATTATTTAAGAGACGTCGTGAAAAAAATTACATTAGATGTTGCATAAGAACTGCGAGTACATGTAGTTACTTAAAAACAAAAAAGTTGCACGCAACAATTATGTTTGGACATAGTTTTACATTTTAAATTAAGTTAATAGAAGCTTAAAAATCATAAAAAAAATTATTTCTGTCTCTTCTCTCTTCCTCTCTAGTAATCTCTCTTACTATCTGTCATCTGTCTATCTATGAATCTATCTGTCCCTTTATCTCTCTCTGTCTCTTTATTTCATCCATATCTTCTCCTTACGCTTTTATTTTCTCTCTTTTTAGCTCATATAATCCTCTCTCTCTGTTTCTCCCTCTCTCATACACCTGTCTCTCTCTCTCTCTTCCAGCCGGAATGCTGACTGCGTCCGCCGGCTGCCAGGGATGGAGTGGAGTCATTGACGCTTACTTTGACAACGCTGTCCAGGTCAGAAATTATACTATTTAACTGCAGACCTAACTTTAATGTTGTTTGACTGAACTATACCAGTGTTGTAAGGCTGAATGGTACTAGTGGTGTAAGAATGGCCAATACCAGTGATGTATCAAAAATTAAATTCTTGTTTCAAAAATATGAAAACATTTTCTTGCACTTCGTTTATTCATTCATCCAAATCCTTTCGTATCGTTCTGAAGAAATCTCTGTGTTATATCTGATCACATTGATGTCTGTATTAAATATGGCGTTATGTTAACCGTATACCCCCACAAAACATTGCAACATAAATTATGTATTTCAGGATATGCACGGCTTTAGGTAGAGCTTTTACCTGTGGAACAATACGCCATATGTTTTTTACAGTAACAATTTTTTAAAACTTTTATCCTCAGAATTACACGACGGCCATATTGGGAGAGAGCCCACTTGGTGCGCCTTTCTGCCCAACCCCAAACATCTTAGCCTTTTTTTTGCAGGCTGGGGTGACCATCTTCGTGTGTTTTAACATCCTGTGCACTTCTGTGGTGAACGCAGTTCTGGGTTATCTAAACTGCTTGGTGCTCATCTTCGTCTTCGTCGCTGGCCTTGTGTTTGGGGATTCTCAGAACTTTGTGAACACCAGCGCTGGAGGAATGCTGCCCTACGGTGTGGCCGGGGTTTTCCAAGCGGCGTTTCTCTCGCTGTTTGCCATCAGCGAGTTTGAGACGACGACCATGTCAGCCGAGGTAGAGTAACAGTGTTTGGTCGACAGCAAGCTCACCATTCTGTCATATCTCAGATTTTTGGTTTGGAGACTGAAAGGGAAAGGGAAGACATCAAAGAACCACTCAATATCGCACTTTTGCACAACTACAGCTCCCATCAGGTGTAATATACAACTTGTTTCGCCTTTCGAGATATAATACATTTAGGCTAAAACATATTTATTTCTCAGATGTTATAAAATAGCAAACTTTACTCTTTGACATAAAATAATATTAACAATAGAGAATGAAAGTTACCGCATACTGCCTTATTTAACTGCACCCCCCCCTTTTTACTCCGCCCACCACCCTCCTTTCAGGAAGCGGCAGAACCGGCCAAGTCCATCCCTCGCGCCATGATCTTCTCCCTGGGGATCGCGACAATCTTACATATCGCCACAGTGACCGGGATGCTCTTCCTGAGTCCATACTGGCTGCTGGACCAGAGGTCACCACTGCCCGTAGCTTTCGACCACCTAGGGCTGCACTGGGCCAAGCTTGTGGTCACCTTGACAATAATGGTAGGGCTGTCAAACCTGCAGATGGTAACCGTGTATAGCGTCTCCCGCTGCGTTTATCGAATGTCAAAGGATGGCCTGCTCTTTCCCTTCTTCCTGGTCGTGGACAAGCAGAGTGACATCCCTTTGAGAGCCGTGCTGTTCACTGGCATCACATCCGCTGTGCTTGGTACATTCTTCGATCTGGCCTTCTTGATTCAACTCACCGTCGTGTTCAATGTGGTGTCCTACATCGTAGTCGCCTCGGCTTTGATTCGGCTCAAGATTACACAGACAAACATAGCAGAGTGTTACTTGCCACCGCCGCCCTCGTCCAGAGAGATCGACAAGGACCAGGATAATGACTATACTTACACACAAAACATACAAGACAGTCCTCTTATTGGTGCGTTGAAGAGCAATTCCTGGCTGAAGAAAATCAATTATACGAATACCCAAGACCAACCAAATGCTTCCAGTAATGAACTTGTAAGAAAGATAGAACTAGAAAAGTGGGACCAAAAAAAGGATATACTTACAGCATTAAATAAAAAAAGAAGACTAGCCAATCCACCATCTGATGGAGTTCACGTCAGTAAATCACAGAGATTAATTGATGGAGATAACCACGCCAACCATTCAAGACAAGCTACTGGTAATACACTGAGGGCTGGCATTTCCTTGATGACAACAATTAACATCGGTGCACGATGTGAGACAGCCGCTGGGGCAAATAATGGAGTAGAGATCTCTCCACCTAGCAATACCCAAACCCGTAACTCTGAACTAGCTCAGTCATCAGTCTTGCCAGATACAACCACAGTGATTCATCCTACCAGTTCTAAATTACCCCACACCACAAAGCGAACGGACCAGATAGATCCGGGCTATGACCAACCTTGTGAACCGCCATCACGATGTATGTCCACTCCACCAGACAGGCCAAGCCGAGTCCATCCCCACCTGGACACTGTGGCCTCCCGCACGGCTCTCTGGCTGACCCCCATCGTGCCAGGCATCCTATCCTACAATGTCCTGGTCCTGCTACATCTCGTGGCGTGTGTTGCTCTGGCTGTTCTCATCGACTATAACTTCCGAGATGGACTGACGAACGCCCAGTTTGGTCTTGTGGTTGTCATGGTGATACTAGTCTGTGCGGTACTGGCCATCTGTATCTGTCTCTGGTCACTTTGTGCTACTCGCGGTGACCAGGCAAGGGAAACTTTCCAGGTAAGATTCGTCGGGCTTTCACATGGTGACCACATAGTCAACCATTACCATATTAAGGAGTGGATTAGCTGATCATCAACTGTGAAACGTTTAGCTCCATGTATTTAGATATTATGGTAAAGGTCATAGCTGATCATCAACTGTGAAACGTTTAGCTCCATGTATTTAGATATTATGGTAAAGGTCATAGCTGATCTTCCACTGAGAAACGATTACCTCCATGTATTTAGATATTATGGAAGAGGTCATAGGTGATCTTCAACTGTGAAATGTTTACCTCCATATATTTAGATATTATGGTAGAGGTCAAGAGGTGAACTAAGCACACACTCTGTTTTGGCCTAAACAAAAAAGTAAGGTGAACTTGAAGGATAAAAGGCTTGGGAAGCATAGAGACAGAAAGAGGGGGAGTGAGAGAGAGGAAAAGAGAGAGAAAGCAAAACGATGCCACAGAGACAGAAGGACAGATTGTGAGAGAGGTATAGCTCGACAATAGGGACGGATAAATGAGAAAAAAATGAGAGAGAATAAAGGTATAGATCCACAGGCATAGAGAGAATGAAATAAGGTGTCTAAGAAAGAGAGACAAACATTCATGCACGTATCAAAACAGAAAAACAACCCGAAAGAGTGAAAGAAGGAGAAATAGATCGCGCACGAAAGAAATATAGGCAGCGAAGGAAAGAAGAACCGAAGAAAAACAAAAGGGTAGATGTTAGGACGAATAGTTGGGGGAAGAGTTAGAAGGTTTTAGATAAAAGTGCAGGAGGGTGGAGAAATGTTCAACAAAGATAATTAGAGCGGAAAAAGAGTGGGGAAAGTAAACACAAGCATAGTCTTGTTAAATACAAAGATATTCTATAAAACTAAAGGTTGAAAAATTCGAAAATCGACAGCGCAGCTTCCTAACCTTAAAGACAATTAAAATAATGCATATCTGCCTTCTTCTAGTATTGGTTTAACTAAAACTTGCTTCCAGTCGTCAACTCTCTCCATCTCATCTCCCACTGTCTTGACCGAAATCGAGTCTAGTCCTTACACACTTAAAACTCATTTCTTCCTAAACATCACGTGTTTGCCCTGCCTGTAGCCCTGGTTGCTTGTTTTGCTGTGTATCCCCAGAGCCCAGCTACGCCGCTGGTACCAACACTGGCTATTGTGTCGAGCGCCTCGTTGCTCCTGGTCGGAGCTCAAGAGAAAGCCGGGTTGGAGCTACTGATTGTGACTGTTGTGGGTGAGGAACCTTTAAATGTCTGAACTCTGAGAGTTTAAAATGTGCAGGCAGTAGCTTTATAACCCTTGGGATTTAATCTTGTAGAACTGTAAGTGCCATATAAGCTCTTGCCCTTGTGTGGCCAGCCACTTCCTATAGCGGAGGTTTTATTCACTGTGTATTTAGCTGTTTCCTATATCACAAGCTTTGGTGAATTTGTGGTTTGCTACTCTTTGTCGAAGGTAATAGTCACTTATTGGTTACCTTCTTACTAAGACTGTGATGCTGGTCACTATGTATGTGGTTAGCTAATCTCTTTGTCGAAGGCAATAGTCACTTATTGGTTCCTTCTTCCTAAGAGTGTAATGTTGGTCACTATGTGGTGAGTTACTTTCTTTGTCGTAGGTAATAGTCACTGATTGGTTACCTTCTTCCTCTATAGCCAGGTATTCCCGTGACGTTAGTCACTATTTAATCAGTTAGGTAGTGTGCAAGAAATGTTCATCTCTGTTCAGTGAACGCAGTAATTCGAGGATTATTGGGAAATTTACTACATAAGATCAGACTCACACACGAGTTAAACCATGACTCTTTATTCGCTGTGCCTCCCTTGTTGAGAAGCCATTTAGTTCATATGGAAGAAAAGAGGATAGGCTGAAGATATTTCAGGTCATATAAAAGAATGAACTGTGAAGCTTTGATCAGCAATTACTTTTTTCGGGCATGATGGTTTTTCCAGACAAGATGTTTTTTTTTAGGCTAGATAGGTTGTAGAGAATATAGATGAGGCTGATTACCCAAAATCGGGGGGTCAAATGGTTTTATGTTTTGACTCTTTCGTATGGGCTTCAAGCCTCTAATACACCAAGCTTTAGATTTTGATATTTTTTAAGACAGTACGTAGAAGAGCAGAGGGCGTTTTCAGAAGATCACCTAATCGATAAGAAAGCTTCCCATGAATAACTTTATTAAGTAGTCATGTCGATTCTCATTTCATTTTCAGTCAACCGTAAAAAAAATAATTATTGAAAAGAAAGATATTGCTCTACGCAGAATCATTTCGGCAAATATTTCCTAACTAGAAATATTTTGATTAGACAATTTTCAAATCTTCTTCATTTTTGAATTTATTAAAACTAATATTATTTTTTTTCTTTATGTGTGGAAGTGATTGTGGGATATCTCGTGATGACCTTCTTCCGGTATGTGGCAGAGCGCAGAAGTCAGAACGAGGGCGAGAAGCAGACACTTTGCTCAAGAAATGGTGGGCAGGAGACGAGTCCACTCCAGAATGGCGGATTGTACTCAAGTGTGACCTCAAGTAACGAGAGATATTGAATGTGACTGACTAAAGAGACAATGTTTACTTTCAAGGCAAAGATTATAACGGACTTCCAGGCCAATGAGGCATCTTCAGTATGAGTGTCTCTGTTCTACAGGGCATCAAGTGCGACTCACTTGCGAAACAGATGCATATAAGACAGTTGTTACTTTCAGAGATACTCATATGTGTATATATATATATATATATATATATATATATATATTAAGATCTTATCTAAATTCGCTTTATACGACACTGGTGTTTCAAGCGGAGGACAAGGGTGTCGCTTGTCCTCCGCTTGAAACACCAGTGTCGTATGAAGAGAAGTTATGATAAGATCTATATCTTTGAAAAGCTCCCACAGATGAGCACTCTTATCTTCAAACTATTCTATTCGCCTGGAAGACTGAACGTCTTTTTTTACACATGAGATCTTCATCGTCTCGATTTACACAGTCATGTATTTATGTTAATGATAACTTAACATGCACATACTCGTCTTGATTGGCACGCAATTTGCTTATATAATCTTGCAGAAGCAAAAGCAATAAATAAATCTTACCAACTCAGATAGTTGCATTTGCAAACTGAATATAAACTTTAACCAATCAGATTAATATTTACGACTTCCATGCAGGGCCCACTGCACGTCGCCTTGATTTGCTCCAATTGGTCATGTACGCTATTGTTTCACTTGAAACCACCTATTAATAGTTAGATAGGTAAAGCGGATAAACCATCCGTCTCCTAAGTAAGGAAATATCCACACATTTCTTCAAGGAGAAATGATTCACACACCAGGGTTTAAATCAGAACCATTCTAGACAGATGGTACTGGTTTAATACATGGAGCTCGGAACACTGGAGTTCTGGTTGAAATAGTATGGACGGTAATGTTCAACTGAGCTAGATTTCCCAAACTACAGGTCTATATAACAGCCGCATTAACATAATTTGTAGAGCTGGTCTGTTCAGCAAAGAGCAAACATATATACTAGCAATACATCTTTGCCAGTGCTTGTAGAGAGCTGATCTGATCTGCGAAGAGCAAACATAATTATATAAAGAAACAATAGATCTTCGTCAGGGTTTAAAGAGAGATGATCTGATCCGCAAAGAGCAAACATAATTATATATACAAACAATAGATCTTCGTCAGTGTTTAAAGAGAGCTGATCTGATCCGCGAAGAGCAAACATAATTATAAATACAAGCAATATATCTTCGTCAGTGTTTAAAGAAAGCTGATCTGATCCGCAAAGAGCAAACATAATTATATATAGAAACAATAGATCTTTGTCAGTGTTTGAAGAGAGCTGACTTTTTGCAGAGATTGGTAGAATCTGCAAGTTCACACAGCTCTAGATGACGAGATGATGGGATTTTTTTAGGCTCAAATATTATTGAACTCGAAAGAGCGAGCTCTTACAGGAATACTACGAGAAGATAGAAAGAAACAGAAGGAAGGGAGCAGGATCGAAGATATATCAGGGGATAGCGAGATATAATATTTTAATGGCTTGTTTTTTGTTGTCTCTTAAACACATGATAGACAGGAATTTGGACGTCATTTTTCTAACACTCCACGCTACCGTTATTTTCTCACACACCTTCGCATCTTTGATAGCAAACACCGAAATAACACCAGACGCTCGGTATTCCAGCTTGAACACCTCTGTGACCCGTCCTCACTCTTTAGTGTAGAAGAAGCACAGGGTGTAGTATACGGTAGGCGTCTCGCCTAAACTTTCCAATTATGAAATCTAAATTTTACCTAGCTAACGCTATACCCATTAATTCATAATTGCCAGAAACATTCACTGGCTTAGCTGATACAGCCCACCCACAAGAACCTCAGGTAGGATTTGTTAGAGCTGACCGCACTAGGACAGCGATGAAAAGGTGAGGCCTCATACTAACAGATATATAAACCGTCGAAAATCTGACTCGGTTGTGTACGGAAACTCGTTTTAGATCTCATCAAAAATATCATACTATGTATGGTTTTTCCTTGCTCATAATTTCGTCACACATAGATGTACACACACACACACACACAAACACTAAGCAACTCGATAAATCTAAACCGATGTTTAGAACTAATTCTTAGTACATTATTGCATGATTGCAGAATCACACCACTGATCTCAACATCTGAAACAACCAACTTGGGAAATCGACTAATTCTGTGTTTTTCAAATCTATACAAGATCTTTATAAGCGCATGTAAAAAGACTTGCAATTCCCGTAAAAAAGTGCATAATGAAGCACTGCCTATCAGCAATTCATAGCTGCGTATTTATTTAAACCTACATGTTAAAGAACTTTTGAAAGGATCTATAAACAGGTTTGGATATTACATAATTAGCCATTTATTCTTATTCAATAGACCGTCTATCATATTGCATGGATGGCTGAGCAAAATAAAGGTATTTCGAACATCTAGTACTTTGTGCTAGTGATTAGTTACGTGAAAAATGATCTCCATCTGTTTTAGAGACAAGTCAAGATACAATAATGTGTATAGGCTGGAACAGCACATTTGATTAAGGAAGTCTTTAATAAAAAAAAACACATTCATATTATGTTCCGTAGAGCCCCGCCGGGTTACCTCTCCGAGATATGGGCAAATCTTCTTTACATCGCGACAAGCCAGGCGAGGTAACACTTTGCCATTAAAAGAGTATATTTTATTTAGCCATTCAAACAGACTTTCATTTACTCACAGCACAAAACAGGCATTTTAAAAAAAATGTGTTTCGTTGGAGAATATAGTAAGTTGTTTTATTATTACATTGCTTCTCAATGCTGGTCGAAGTCTTACAAGGACAGTGTATATTCAAAGGATGTTTGTTTAGTCATGCTTAGAAATACGTGATGATAAAAATACTTGTGGTTGGTATGTAAAGCTTAAAATTACATTTCTTCAAAATCACTGTCGTAATCACCCTCGGCGTTGCTGAGTCTGTCATACAAATCTTTCTCAAACCGGATGGCATCCTCAACGTCTTTGCTGCACTGCACCAGACGTTCTCGCAACTTTCGGATCTCGTGACGCAACGAGATTTGCGTGGCGCCTTCTATCATCATGCTCACGTGACCCTGGCTAAACTCAGGCGGAGTAACTGAGTTGCGAGTCTCTCGCACCGAGTTATGTCCCAGCCATCTATCTCTAGCAGCTACCCCAGATGCAAAGTCAGGTGAAGAGAAAGAAGGCGCAATTAAAGTCTTTGGTGAGCTTTCATCGTGAGGTTTGGAGAGTTCCGTATCGCCAGCTGCTGTTAGGACTGTGGGGTTTCCATCGCTTTGTTTTGAACCACTGATTAAATCTTTGGCCAAAGATTGATCTCTATTAGCATCATGTGAATTTCCACGTTCTGCATCGCTTCCTTCTTCTTTGTCATGATCATCCTCATCATCGTTCTTGGGATTCTCGTGGACTCCCTCTATGTCCCAGTCGAGCTCGGCCTGCTTGATGTCTTGCTTGACCCGTGGCACGGTGTGGTGTTTGAAGTTGATGGACTTGAGCAGAGCCGCTCGCTTCTTCTCCAGCTGCTCGAGCAGATCTCGGACCTGGACGATACTCTCGTAAATTTCTGCCTTGTTCTTTGGCTCGAGGTCGGAGACCCACCGTTCGCTTCCCTCACTCGTGTTGATCGGGTCGGGTGACTGCTCCACCGAGTCCCGACCTGGAGAGCTGCTGCTCAGACTGCTGTAAGCCTCGTCTCCTCTCTCACCATTGAGACTAATGCTTGAGCTCTTTGTAGTGGATCTGACACTTCCTGTGTGTCCACCAGTGTCAAAGTTTAGGCCCTCGTTAGATCCCCACATTTCCTGTTCCGCAAAGCTCTTGTGTGCGCTGTCGGCCTTGTTGATTGAAGCATCTGTGGCATTCGTGACAGTTTTCGACACCCGTGTCTTACTTTGTGGAGACCTCGGTTTGGCGGACTCTAGGTTCTTCAACTGGAACTGATCGAAACGTTTCGCATCAGACCGTGGTCTTAGGCCAGATCGATTTATCCGGAAATGAAATGCCGGTTTGAGGTCTTTGCCAGTTGATGTGTCAGTCTGTTTCCCAGCGCGGTTTTTGCCTGCGGGTTTTGTCTGTTTTCGAGCGTCGCGAGCCAGCGTAGCGGCACAGAACGATATAAAAACAAAGACGACACAGCCAAAAATGACTGCGCAAATCTTTAACTTCTCTAACAGTTCTGGACTCCAGAAGTCTGTGAAATCTGAGAACTGGAAAGAAAAAGGAGAGGAGAGAAAAACAATTTTTGTTCTTGTTCATGGAAAGGGAAAAAAGTATCAGAGAAGCGCTTTAACAAGATAGGAAAAAGGGACAGAGGGAGTGGGGGGGGGGGGGGGAGGGGAAGCGTTGTTTTCTCGTTTATTCGCACTGCTTCCAGAGGGTGGCAAGACAGCCCCGAGGATGGTTACCCTATGCGGAGTGGCTCCATCCTTGTGACACTAAAACCACTTATACCTACACGATTCAATTACACAAACTAGCAACGGAAAATGTAGGTTTCATGTCATAAGGTTGTGTTGTTTTTGTCCGCCACAATCCCTCTGCAATGAAGAGCTCAAGATATAAAACCAAATAGAATTTTATAAAATCAAATCTCACATTCTGTGTTGCATACATTTGATTTTGAGTTCTCTGCAGCGGTTACAACTCCAATGTAAATCTCACTCTTGCACTTTCCGTTTTTTTTTTTTATATAATGAAAATCGAAATAAGCGCAAATTTTGGTGTCGTATGATCTTCAAAGAGAGAGAGAGAGAGAGAGAGAGAGAGAGAGAGAGAGAGAGAGAGAGAGAGAGAGAGAGAGAGAGAGAGAGAGAGAGAGAGAGAGAGAGAGAGAGAGAGAGAGAGAGAGAGAGAATAAAAATTTAAATATAAATTTTTCAAGGCGTGAAGACAAACTCCTGCATGATTGAAATTTCAATATCTTAATATCGAATCAGCTTACCTCATTGCCCTTATCTGCCGTGCTTTGTGTGGAGGTCACATACAGGTCGGATAGTGTGTTGATTCCCGCGGTCCTCTCTCTGGGCAGACTCTCAGGCTTCCTCGTTCTAGCACTGCCGTGGTCAATCATAGGCCCAGGACTCGATCTGGGGTTTGATCTGGCTTGGATGTAAGGAACAGCAGACGGGAAATCGGCGGCATCTAGCGTACAGGCCTGGCGGTTGCCCACATAGTCCTCGACCAGAAGGGTTGCGTTCGGCGCACAACAGTCGCGCCTGAGGGGGAAATAACTCTCCGTTACAGAGGAGGAAACAAGTGAATCAGCAGGAAAAAAAAATAACATTAGATTTATCTCCCGTTGCTAAAAACTTGATGTTATTTTAAAATACACAAGTTTGCCCGATCTACCGTCTATCACTTGCTCCGAATTAACACTCAAAGACTATTGTCTAATCCCGACAGTAGAACCTGCAGAAGGTCCATTATCATCTAACAAGCTGTTTCGATGAACATGTTGTCAAAATACTTTACTATTCCTACAAACTCCTGAACAGCTAGCTTTAAAACTACCGCTTTTAAGAAAAAAAAAAAAAAAAACTACTGTACTCAGGACACTGTATAAATCGTCTCCCATAGCCCAGGAAAAATATAAACCCTCCTCTAATGCCCAGCGAAACTGACCGCAGGCGAGCCTCCGCCCTCAGTCTGCCGTGGACCTGCTGGTAGGCAATGCTGGACATGAGACGATTGGTGGGGTTGTCGAAAAAAGCTCGGAACACGCCGGACAAATCGTTGACCATCACGCCGGCCTCCCAGATGGTCTCAGAGCAGCTCACAGAGGGATCACACTCGGAGAACTTGTGGATAACTCTGGCGGGAGCAGAGGTTGGGAAGTAGGTCTAGAGGAGGTTTTTACAATCCTGTTAGCTTGTACAGGGCATTGCTACAATTGCTGCTATAACAACTAGTACAACCACTAGCACTGCTACTACTACTACTACTACTACTACTACTACTACTACTACTACTACTACTACTACTACTACTACTACTACTACTACTACTACTACTACTACTACTTCTATTACTACTACTACTACTACTACTACTACTACTACTACTACTACTACTACTACTACTACTACTACTACTACTACTACCACTACTTCTTCTTCTTCTCCTTCTTCTTCTTCTTCTTCTTCTTCTACTACTACTACTACTACTACTACTACTACTACTACTACTACTACTACTACTACTACTACTACTACCACTACTACTACTACTACTACCACTACTACTACTACTACTACTACTACTACTACTACTACTACTACTACTACTACTACTACTACTACTACTACTACTACTACTACTACTACTACTACTACTACTACTACTACTACTACTACTACTACTACTACTAAAACTGTTTCGTTGTAAAGCTTTGAGGATACTTCAATAACAAAGAGGCCTGCGGAACCAAGTCCACAATACCAAGTTATTTAAAACAGAAAAAAATATCGCTACGGTTAAAATAGAACAACTGATGTTTTCTGAATGCTTTGGACGCAGTTCATGACCCATAATTCAGTAGCATTATTCCCCTTGAAATAGGATTGCGAATTTTTTTATCTAGTTTATTTGTTCTAGAGGAGTTTGATTCTAGTTATATTGGCACCATTGACTCTACCACAATTTTAATAATTCTAATGGCGCTAAATCTAGAAAAGACCTACACACAAGATGGCGGATCTGAATCTTCTCCGACGGAAGTCGGCGTGGCAGTGACGTAACGGGTCAGAAAGGTCGAGGTGCCATCCGAGAGGCGGGTAACGTCTATCGTAAGTTGGCTGCGGAGAGCAAGAGAGAAATAGCATTGTTATCTTTATTACAATGAGTAATTTCCAAGTATGTAGTATTGAGCCGTCATCATCATTATCATCCTCACCCTCTTTATTATCACCATCACCATAGACCATTATTATTCATCTTCACCATCATCGTCATCATCATCATCATTATCGTCATTCATTCATTCATTATACAATCATTGTCATCTTCAAAACGTTTGAATGAAAATATTAAGTCATTTCATCTGAATAAAACAAAAGTGTTTCATATTCAACAGTATGCATGCTATGAAAGACTCAAGTTTCTTCAATTAACATTCAGAGTTTAATACATGGTCAGCATGAATTTCATATTAAGTCAGCTTCACGGCCGCTCAAGTTCTAAACCAAGCATTTATTCTTTTCTGTAGTAACACCCTCCCCCACCTTTTTTCCACACAATAACGTTCTTATCAAGAAGATTTCACTCAAGTTAACTGTTGAAAATTTATCCAGATTTAGATGCGATTAGCGCGGCGCCAGCAAGTGAATCTCCCACAAGGATTACACATAAAACCAGGAGAACACATTATACAAGAATTATAAAATTATAAACCAGGGTTAACAGTAAACAAGGATTACGCAATAAACCACGTACGAATTAATTTTCTGAGATATACTCTTGTGGACGCTCACTAAGACGTGAAACTCGTCATACGCATTGTGAGCCACTTCCAGAACTTCCGGAGAGATTTTGGCCTTCATGTACTGGGGAGGGAAAGAAATAGGAAAACGTGGAGGGTTACACTGAATGACTGTAGTTTTGATACATATACATATATATATATATATATATATATATATATATATATATATATATATATATATTACAAGATGATTACAAGAAGAGTTTGAAAGTTCGTAAGTTTGGGAGGGGCAGGGTGTAGCAGCGACCGCTAGAGGAGCTCTTCAGACTGTACCAACACTCCTGCAGGTAACGTTACTTTTTTAAGCTTGCTAAAGATTTGCACAATGAAAGAAATTCTAGAGACAGCTCGCCCAACTCTTCTCTCAAGTGTTGGCCTTGTTCCTAGAAATTCTCAAATCAAAGAGGGTCCTTTCCTCAAGCCACGTCATGCCATGCCTATTCTATAATCATTTTGTTTGATTATTCCTCTCTCCTTGGGTTTAAAACGCCATCAGTCGTTTTGTAACAGACACAAAAGTATGTTCTAGCTATTAAAGTGGAGTACTGCCTTGAGTGCATGACGCATGAAATGGACTATTATAGAGAGAAGAAATGTGTTTTCTATGTGTACAAGCTATATCCCCCCCAAAAAATAAAAAAAAATAATAATCGGTCAAATTTGCAAATGAGCAAACCATAATCATGGACATACATCAAAATAAGTGGAGGAGACAGCGGTCATATTGAACATGTTTCCATATATGCAAGGGCTATATCTAAAAAAAAAAAATTAAAAAGCCGATCAGACTTGGAAATGAACGAACCAAACCGACTTACATTGAAATCGCTGGAGAAGACAGTGGTATCTTTAAACGTATCCAAATGTGTTTTCTATGTGTAAGGGCTATATCCAAAAAAAATTAATTAAACTTACAAATGAACAAACCATATGAACTCACATCAAAATAGCTGGAGAAGGCAGCGGTCACACTGAAACTGTCCGCATTGCCTTTGTTCCTCAGCCGGACCCCAACGTCCAGGTTTTGCTGTGGGTGAAGTTCCTCTGGAAGGGAAATAACTCTTGATTTATAAAGCACTATCTTCATGATTGTGTATGAAGTTAAATTAACGAGAAAATTGTCTGATCTCCGAGCAACAGGAGTTTGTTCAGTAAATTAATTGTTTTTATACTTTGAAAAATGATAAGTATGGAGGGAATAAAAAAAAAAAAGAAAAATAGAGAGAGATAGAATGTGTGTCTGTCTGTGTGTGTGTGTGTGTGTGTGTGAGAGAGAGAGAGAGAGAGAGAGAGAGAGAGAGAGAGAGAGAGAGAGAGAGAGAGAGAGAGAGTGAGAGAAGGGATAAAATGGATTACAGTAAAGGTGGTAAAAATGTTATAAGATCAATGTGCCCCAACTGTTACATTGTTGAACAAATGGCTGTATGTTTATTGGGGGATTTCTCTCTCTCTCTCTCTCTCTCTCTCTCTCTCTCTCTCTCTCTCTCTCTCTCTCTCTCTCTCACTCTTTTACAATAAAAAATTTCCGTCTTTATCCCTTTGTCTGTCTCTTTCTTACTTTCGTTTTCTCCCTGAAAATCTGAACGTTTCGTCCCAGCACATGTTCCTGAGCAGAAATAAAAAAAGAAACTCCAAGGATACAAACCTGTGTGGGCAGGGGTGGTGAAAGATAGCACTACCATCCTTGGCTTCACTAAGTGTGGCGAGATGCGAACGAATCTTTGTCCATAAATGTCCACACCTTCCACTCCGACAAAGAAAGCCTGCGTGTAGGAACAAGGTCAATATTTATTTTGTTTAGTGTCCTGAGGACCACAGTTTTAACAAACGGAGATGGTTTAGAATCACTTCTACATAATGTTGCTCATACTTGTGCTGCAGTATTTGGTTCTTGACCTCTACCAATTTGCTAATCCTTAATTGTTCACTTCTACCAATTTGCTGATTCTCGTGCTACAGCATTTGATTCTTCATTACTACCAAGTTGCTGATTCTGGTGCTACAACATTTGATTCTTCGCTACTACCAAGTTGATGACTCTCGTGCTACAGCATTTGATTGTTGACAACTACCAAGTTGCTGATTTTCGTGCGGCAGCATTTGATTCTTCACTACTACCAAGTTGTTGATTCTCCTGCTGCAGCATTTGATTCTTCACAACTACCAAGTTGCCGATTCTCGTGCTACAACATTTGATTCTTCGCTACTACCAAGTTGCTGACTCTCGTGCTACAGTATTTGGTTGTTCACAGCTACCAAGTTGCTGATTTTCGTGCGGCAGCATTTGATTCTTCACAACTACCAAGTTGCCGATTCTCGTGCTACAACATTTGATTCTTCGCTACTACCAAGTTGCTGACTCTCGTGCTGCTACATTTGATTCTTCGCTACTACCAAGTTGCTGACTGATTGTCCACAACTATCAAGTTGCTGATTCTCGTGCTACAGAATTTGATTGTTGACAACTACTAAGTTGCTGATTTTAGTGCTACAGCATTTGATTCTTCACAACTACCAAGTTGCCGATTCTCGTGCTGCAGCATTTGATTCTTCACAACTACCAAGTTGCTAATTCTCATGCTACAACATTTGATTCTTCGCTACTACCAAGTTGCTGACTCTCGTGCTGGAGCATTTGATTCTTCACTACTACCAAGTTGCTGATTCTCGTGCTACAGCTTTTGATTGTTGACAACTACCAAGTTGCTGATTTTAGTGCTACAGCATTTGATTCTTCACAACTACCAAGTTGCCGATTCTCGTGCTACAACATTTGATTCTTCGCTACTACCAAGTTGCTGACTCTCGTGCTACTACATTTGATTCTTCGCTACTACCAAGTTGCTGACTGATTGTCCACAACTATCAAGTTGCTGATTCTCGTGCTACAGAATTTGATTGTTGACAACTACTAAGTTGCTGATTTTCGTGCTACAACATTTTGATTCTTCGCTCCTACCAAGTTGCTGACTCTCGTGCTACAGCATTTGATTGTTCACAACTACCAAGTTGCTGATTCTCGTGCTGCAGCATTTGATTCTTCACAACTACCAAGTTGCTAATTCTCATGCTACAACATTTGATTCTTCGCTACTACCAAGTTGATGACTGATTGTCCACAACTATCAAGTTGCTGATTCTCGTGCTACAGCATTTGATTGTTCACAACTACCAAGTTGCTGATTCTCGTGCTGCAGCATTTGATTCTTCACAACTACCAAGTTGCTAATTCTCATGCTACAACATTTGATTCTTCGCTACTACCAAGTTGTTGACTCTCGTGCTGGAGCATTTGATTCTTCACTACTACCAAGTTGCTGATTCTCGTGCTACAGCTTTTGATTGTTGACAACTACCAAGTTGCTGATTTTCGTGCTACAGCATTTGATTCTTCACTACTACCTAGTTGCTGATTCTCGTGCTGCAGCATTTGATTGTTGACAACTACCAAGTTGCTGATTCTCGTGCTACAGCTTTTGATTGTTGACAACTACCAAGTTGCTGATTCTCGTGCTGCAGCATTTGATTGTTGACAACTACCAAGTTGCTGATTCTCGTACTAATGTATTTGCGTCTGTCATGAGCGCCAAATTGCCTATCTTTGTGTTACGGTATCACTGCTATCAAATTGCAGGTCCTTGCTCTACAGTTTTTCCCCCCGCCCATGCCATATTTTGATCCTAGAATGGCTGACTTTATTTCTTTTACTTTCAAAATCTACGAAACGCCTTGAAAATGCCCTAAAATCTGAATTGAAATAACACCAGTACTCACGGCTGCAGTAATTTACTTAAGCGTTAAATCGTGTAACCCTTCATGTCTGCCGCTCGTTTTTGGTGCTCATTAAAAGTCTGTAATAATAATTTGTCACTACGTATCTATACCAAATAAAGGCCACCTAGCGAGAATCTAGAGCTCACCTCTAGAGGTATCGTGATGAGATTCACACCCTCGTGAAGAGGATCTCCGCGGCCCAAAACCTGACCAGATTCGCTGAAAGTCACCAAAGATGACTGGGACAAATCAGCTCGACCTCCACAGGAGAAATAGATGCGAATTCCAGTCATTTCACCTTTAGCGCGGAGACAATAGCACAACATATTACGACATCATTGCAAAGAAAAAAGGCATGTTTAAAACGTGAAATTGAAAAAAAATCATTTTAGAACCTTTTGTATATTTCCATATATTAAAATGCATAAATATGATTGAACTGCCCGGTGGCTTCGATTGTCTCCAGCATCAGCCGTGAGGCTTCCTCAGAAGAATTCAGAAAACATCGATATCATCAGATCACTAGTACCCGAACTGCACTCTGATTAGAAGGAGTTTGACCACACCTGTAGTGAGTGACAGACCCTCTGAATAAAGATTTCAGTACGTTATCTATGCTAGGTCTATAAACATCATCAAAATCAACCAATGGATGACAGACACGAACATGCGCACCAGCCACTGGGAGACCAGAAAGAGGCTCAGCCGTGATCGGGTTGGAGAAACTAAAGTTGAAGTTCTGGTAGCTGTGCGCTGTGACTATCATCTCGGCCCGGCCTGTATCGATAACGGCGTCCCTGAACAGCTCGATATAACGTAAACCTGAAAGTGGAGACGGAATGAAAATACAACATTAGAATTGGCTTAACCACAAGGTTTGTCGATGATTCTTTCAGTATGAAAAACACTCGAAAAATTAATCAACAAAAAGCGTTTCAATCTGCCAAGCTACCTAAATCGATAGCCCTGTAAGCGAACCTGCTTATTTACTTATGTGTCTCCCGAAAAAGCCCTTGTAACCATGTTTTGGCCAGCTAAATTGAATTGTAAATCCATAAATCTAGAATGTCTCTCTCTATCTATACAACTATCTGATTCTCTCTCTCTCTCTCTCTCTCTCTCTCTCTCTCTCTCTCTCTCTCTTTCTCAAATGATATCTTATTAGTCATAGTACTTTACCTAGGGTTGGTGATCGAATACTGTAAAACTCGGAGCAAGTTTGATGATCAGAGAGATCATCTCCGCCATCGTCCACTCCTCCTCTCTCCACGCAGATATCAGTAGGAATTTCCCGACAACCACCAGTGGTTCCTGCTTGACCACTTCCTGTGTCTTGACCAACTCGCTCCTGGAACTTAAAGCGAGCTCCTCGACCGCCCTCCAACACTTTTGACAGGCAGGATGGTCTGGTGCTCAGTTTCTCTGGCACATTATTTTGGTTTTGATAATTGACAAGAGTCTTGGTGAATCATACAATAAATACAGTCATTAATCAACAAAGTTACTGTCTTTCTCAATCGATCAAAACCGTTTTCTTATTATAATATCAATGGCTTTATGATTGCCTCTGATTTAATCATTATCACCTTTAACAACAATGTCACACATACATTCCCTCTTATAGCTAGACTTGCTTTACTCATCCTCTTCTCTCTCTCTCTCTCTCTGTCTGTCTGTCTGTCTGTCTGTCTCTCTCTCTCTCTCTCTCTCTCTCTCTCTCTCTCTCTCTCTCTCTCTCTCTCTCTCTCTCTCTCTCTCTCTCTCTCTATCCCTCTGGTCATCAACAGACCCCGCAAAAACTTAAAGATGATCTGAGAGAAAATTTTCAGTCTTTTTTCTTCAAGATAATAATTATTAGAATTTATCTTCAAACTTTCGGTAGCATTGTACAGATTTGAGTATCTATGACAATAGGTACGTTTAAAAGATCAATAGTGTACTAGTTGAGTTGATTGTATTTTATTCTCATCGCCTTACCCGTGGGTTTCCATAGCTTGAACGTCCAGCCCTGGCAGGTAATGTTCACATCCACAATGCTTCCGTCCACAAACAAAATGACACTCTTAGTATCATTGGAAACTGGTGCGTCGTCAAACAGTTGGGCCAACAGAACTGTGTCAAGACCAGGAGACTTGTGAAGTGTGTCTGGACACTAGAAGAAAAAGTTAATATTGGAGGAAATTCATCACTTCAGGGAAGAGTTTATAGAGCTTAAGATCATCAAACTATTTAGTGGTTACCGTGGCTTGTGTTAAACTTATGGCAGCACTTATGGATTATCGCTAGAAATATTATTAATTTATTACTGACATCCGTCACTAACTCACCTGTTTTACTACATACAACAACAACAACAACAACAACACCTAGAACTGTTACGACCACCACGACCACGACCTACTGCTAGTACTACCACTACCACTATTACTACTACTACTACTACTACTACTACTACTACTACTACTACTACTACTACTACTACTACTACTACTACTACTACTACTACTACTACTACTACTACTACTACTACTACTACTACTACCACCACTACCAATAAGTCCAATTAAATTGAATGCCGCAGTGGAGCTTTCAATTTTGTGAATATTCTTGTGTGGTTTACTGTTCTTGTTTTTGTGTCTGACGAAAGTGTAAAGCCGGAGGCTCACGCATTGTTTTTTAGTTTTGTACATTTAGGCGCTGCACTGTACCTATTTTTTTTTTTTTTACGGTGCTTCACAACGACAACTACTACTACTACTACTACTACTACTACTACTACTACTACTACTACTACTACTACTACTACTACTACTACTACTACTACTACTACTACTGTTACTGCTGCTGCTGCTGCTGCTGCTACTGCTACTACTACTACTACTACTACCACTACTACTACTACTACTACTACTACTACCACTACTACCACTACTACTACTACTACTACTACTACTACTACTACTACTACTACTACTACTACTACTACTACACTACTGCTACTACTACTACTACTACTACTACTACTACTACTACTACTACTACTACTACTACTACAACTACTACTACTACTACTACTACTACTACTACTACTACTACTACTACTACTACTACTACTACTACTACTACTACTACTACTACTACTACTACTACATCTTCTACTTTTGATGTTTGATGTTTCAATATTATCAATTATTAGTATTAAGTTTTATCCTAGAAACAACATGCTAACAAAAACGAGAAAAATCAAAACAACAAACAACAAAAATTACCTTGTTATCATCGTCGATGTTGCTAGGGTGGTTGCTGTCTTCAACAAAAGTTTCCATATCTGATCGTTGTAGAGGCAGGTCACATGGTAAGGAATCATATTAGAAACATGGATCACATAGATCTTTGTTTTTTGCACACCAGGCCTTAATGTATTTCTATTGACCATCTCCTTCAACTAGATTTATGGATCACATTGAACCTTTTTACACCAAACCCTTCATTTATTTCAGTTGACTCTCCATTTTAATTAGAGTCCTGGTCTACATTGAACTATTTTTTTTTACACAAGGTCGTAATGAATTCTTTTGGCTCTATAATTTAAATAAATTCATGGACCACGTTGAACTTTTTTTTTCACACTAGTCACTACATGTATTTCCATTGACTCATTCTTTTAGTTAAAATCTTGAATCTAGTTAAACTTTTTACACTAGGCCCTACATGTATTTCGATTTCATCTCTGGATTCATAAACCACACTAGATTTTTTCTTTTTTTTTGCACTAGACCCACATGCATTTCGATTGGTACTCTATTTTAATTATAATTAAGACTTAAAACGGGAGAATTGTGTTGTTAACATTCTTTCGTATTAAGAGAAATAAAATTTTAAATGTCTTAGAATGTGAAACATTTTGCTTTGCAGTTCCAAGTGGAATCAAATAAAAAAAATTATATATATTTTTTTTCTTGAAAGGTTTTCACTTATCGGTTTGGCTAAGCAAAAACAGTTTTAGTAGATTTTTATAGGTGAACAAACATCAAGCTATTTGAGAGATTAAAAAAAAAATAATGGATTGATGAATAGATAAGTAGATAATTAGATATACACAGAGATAGATTAGGAGAGAAAGGAAGAGGTATAGAAAGATAGATTTGTCGATGGAAAAGATCATAGACTGGAAGAGGTTGATAGATGAATAAATGAACAGATCCATGTGTAGATTGGTATGCAATCAAGGACATAGATAGACCATGACAAGGTTTATAAATCGAGACAGAGTGTGTGTGTGTGTGTGAGAGAGAGAGAGAGAGAGAAAGAGAGAGAGAGAGAGAGAGAGAGAGAGAGAGAGAGAGAGAGAGAGAGAGAGAGAGAGAGAGAGAGAGAGAGAGAGAGAGAGAGAGAGAGAGAGAGAGAGAGAGAAACAGACAGACAGAGGCAGACAGAAAATGAGAGATAGACAGACAGACAGACAGACAGGAATTATCGTTTGAAGAACTTCCACTGCAATAACAGGTTATCAAAGCCTCATAAAAGTCTAGTAATTATCCTTTTCACCTGGGTCCCCTGGTGGTTTACGTATTATCCAAACTGAAATGCTAGATTAAGATACCTATAAAGTTCATCCACAACAGACTCTTACCTGTCTTAGTGTTGTGAGATTCGGCGAGGTGGACCCAGCCAGCCAAAGAAAACAATATCAGCAGAAGCTGACAAAAAGGAAGGTGAGATCCCATCTTGAGAAGGCACTGAGAAAAGCTGCTTTGTGTAGTTTTTTTGTCCAAGAATATTTCTACATCAAATTCTACACAGTAACACTCACCAATGTCGTCGATGTGTTAAGATTCTAAGCTTCAGTTCCGTCATTCTATCAACAAACTCAGCGGCCTATGGCTTGTCTCTTTCTATAAATATGAAGGAAAGATATAAACAGCCAGCCTTACACAACTACATGTTTAAATAATGAATAAACCAACGCGGCTAAAGATGCAATTGAATTTAAGTTAATGTTATGAATCTTGACGTTGCCATAATGTAATAAAATATTCCACAAATTCAACTTGCATTCCTTCGTCGAAAACTTTAGAGGTTTAAAGAAAGTTTCTAGGTAGTAATGACTTGATCCAAGCTGGTGATATGATATTGTATTATGTGAGTTTCTTCAGGGGAACTGAAATCAACCATAGTCACCCACCTCTTCTTCGCTAAGAATCCTAGGAAAAAAAACGGCAATAAAATAACGAGAACATATAATGTCTGTCCTAGGCTTTTCACTACCTGAAAACATCATCCGGGTATCTGTGTTTGTGTCTGCCTTCTATCCAGTCTCTGTAATCCCAGCCCTCTGTTTTGTTATCTGTTTGATGATACTTAAAAACAGTAGAGCCTAATGAGAGATACACAACACACAAAGCTTCTCAAACAAGATGTCATTGGGGACAACATACATCTAATCTCTTAACAGACAGACACACACTTCATGTTCATGATTAAAAGCCTCACAATTGTTATCGTGGCACTGTGTAGCAAAGCACAAACTCCACAGATATCACACAGATGACATTTTTGCTGTTATCTGTCCATAAAGGAGCTACTCTGGATACTCCGGGTTGCTCAGTGCCTTGATCACAATGGTACACTGCTATGTTACAAGTACCTGTATGGAGCTGCACCTCAATATGAGAGAGAGAGAGAGAGAGAGAGAGAGAGAGAGAGAGAGAGAGAGAGAGAGAGAGAGAGAGAGAGAGAGAGAGAGAGAGAGAGAGAGAGAGAGAGAGAGAGAGAGAGAGAGAGAGAGAGAGAGAGAGAGAGAGAGAGAGAGAGAGAGAGAGAGAGAGAGAGAGAGAGAGAGAGAGAGAGAGAGAGAGAGAGAGAGAGAGAGAGAGAGAGAGAGATTGTTTATCTATGCCATCTAAGAAGCAAGTCATGGTCACCTAGAAGCTATCTAGGATCCTGTGATCGAGCCAAAAAAGATCCCGGAATCAGTTCACTAGAAAGTTGTAAAAAAAATCAACAGACTCAAAACATCATCTATTCTTAAAAGCTTATGTATTGAATTAAATGAGTACAGATTATGTAAGCAATTTTTTTCTATAATAGATTATTCAAATGTTTCATTTTTTTTGTTCTCTTTTTCTTCCTTATTTCAAGTACTTCGTTTAGGTACAACATCATTACTTACATTATTGTTAAAAAAAAAATAGTGGGCACATTTTAGTCGCTTTCAAGCGTCAAAGTTTTCTACTTTTCTTGCAGTTTATGTTGAATGTTGTAAATATGTATACATGTATGGCTTTTATGATTAGAAATATTTAACATATTTTTTATTTATAACAACATTGAATTTTCTACGAGGGGAAAACTATCTTTGATATTACAATCTCTCTTATATTTATCACTATCATCAATATCATCATCATCATCATCATCATCATCATCATCATCATAATAATAATAATAATAATAATAATAATAATAATAATAATAATAATAATAATAATAATAATAATAATAATAATAATAATAATAATAATAATAATAATAAAGCAATTTATCAATAATATTTTGTATAGGTAAATATTCAGGAAGTAAGAAATACTTACACAGCATCTCCGTTAAAATAAAATCAAGGGTCATGGTGGATAATTTCAGTGTACTGAATAATAATAATAATAATAATAATAATAATAATAATAATAATAATAATAATAATAATAATAATAATAAAGCAATTTATCAATAATATTTTGTATAGGTAAATATTCAGGAAGTAAGAAATACTTACACAGCTTCTCCGTTAAAATAAAATCAAGGGTCATGGTGGATAATTTCAGTGTACTGCTTTCAACCCCCCCCAATTTTGCGTGTTAATCACAATGGGGATGCATTCTGTGAGCCTGATGGACATGGGCGAGATGAAGGCCTAGCAACTCTCTTGAAAAAGATCAACTTATTGAACTGTTTCACAACAGTAAATCCGAAAGTAGGCTTAGAGTAGAGTATGACTATGAGCCGATTGAGATCCTAAACGAAATGTAAAAAGATCTATATCCATCTGGAATAGTATGGTGTAATTTTACCATCACACAGTAAACTGCATTAGATTCCTGCTGAGATCTGCAAACCATCCTTTATTATGTAAGCCATTCTAGATCTAGATCTGCAATCAAGTCTTTCTCGATTTTGACGGACTTCATCTCATGAACCACCAACAACAAAGCTGACATTTTTAACGAAACTCCGCTCTCTTCAAGGTATCAAGACATGGATCTAGATTTCTATGGAGACCCTAGATTAGATCTGTATTAAATCTGTTGAAAATAGAATTTACATTAGATTTAGATCTAGATCTGATAGAACCTAAAATAAATCTAGAATCTGGATTCAATCAAAATTTAGAATCTGGTATTTATCGCGACCTGGAGCCCAATCTAGATCTAGATAAGTTACAATATGGATAAAAATGTGAGTCCGGAATATAGATCTATCTAGGTTATATGGAATGTTGTTACTGACAGTGACAAAAATCCAGAGCTTGCTTTTAAAACACGGAATCCCATCTATTCATAAATATATGTCACAATAGAGATTAATAACATGGGGACTTTAATATTAAACCAAAAGAGACATTTGAAGTACTATAGAGATCTGCATGTCATTGTCAGGGATGGTTGGTTTAGGATTGCGTTTCAGAGCCCTACAAAATCACAGGAGTGAATCCTAGAAGTTGAATAATAAACCACCTATCTAGTTCATTTCTGTATAGTATGAATGTCTCTAGGTTCTCATTTTCACACTGTAAGGTTATCTCTGAATTATGATGTTATGATAGCTTTAAGTAAATAATCTAGACAGTTCTTGGTGCTGGAAAGATGATGACTCTGCCAATGGATGGAGATACCAGTAGTGATTCTCTGGTTGGTTCAGCAGGGCTAGGGAAGCTTCATTTAGGCTATTTATTTTTCAAGATTAGAAGGTCAAGATGGGCAGCTTTGCAGCTGTTGAGATTGGTTGGGTCACTTGACTACTTCTCATCTATGAATTCTATCTGATGAAGACTTTGATCGTCTGACTGCTTGAAATCACATTTGAAAAAAAATTTTTGTTCAAAAGAGGGATTGGAATTCAGTCATTAAAATGAGTTTTTGTAATTTTTTTTCCTTGTTTAAAAATGAATATCTACATGGATCTCACAGTGACTTATTGTGACTAATGTGAGTCACACATACAGGCATAATTTTTATTGCTATTTTCAATTTTGAGCAAACCTTTTACTGTGAGATCCTTCAAAACAAGGTAAGCAATTTCAACAAATATTGTATGATTTTCAGAAATGTTTTCATAGCCGGAGGCTTGTCAAAAGTCTGCTCTAGGCTTGAGCACATTTGTTGAAGTGCATCTGGTTGTAACTTAGCATCAATTTATGTCAGATAATAATTAGAAACTTTTTTTTTTCATTCTTTTTGTTATAGCAATGATTTTCTTGTGTCATTTCAGCAGGAAAAATTTTCTCAAGATCAACGTTAGCCCTTGTGGGCTACAGCTGTCTAAGGCTTGTCCACAGAATGGCGGGCCATTCAGTCACGGTGGAGACGTTAAAATTTGACAACTTGGCCTTGAGGGCGTTGCCTGTAGATTCCAGCATGGACACGTCACCTAGACAGGTGGGTTACTCTGTGTATTTTGACAGCAATTTGAGTCTTCATGAAAAACATGAATTTGGCTTTCAAAAGGTTTTAAAAATTGTTGACTCCTTGAGAAGTCTTCAATGTTAAGATTTTCTAAAAGCCTGTTATTTTGTATTACATATATATACTTTTTTAATAGGCTAAATTTTTTTTAATATAAAGCCCATTTGGTGATCAATTTAATTCAAGAAAAGTGTTTTACTTGTTTTACAAAGGGAGGTATGTGCTTAGAAGATTAATCTATCAGAGATGTTTTTCCTCAACACTCCATGCTATTGCTAGTGCTATGTAATATACAAAACGAAGTTGCAAACAAAATACTGTTGCATAATTTTTCTTTCAGTTTATTTAAATAATTTATACTGCTTTAGCCAAATAAAGACCTATACCATAGAGTTTTAGTAACATTTTTCACTTGGCAACTGCAGATGATTTGTGACATATTTTTCAAGTATGTGACCTGCTCCTGTTTTCCTTCAGTCTTTCTTTACCTTGGAACTAGATGATCTGTCTTCTAAGACAAGAATTCACATCTATAGGATATTTTGAATTTCTACTTGCACACTCTACTTTTTATAATTTCTGTAAACCTTTAGATCTCCTTACTATGCAGAACATCATTATTTCATGTTTTTCTTTCACCGAGTAGGTACCAGGTGCATGCTGGTCACTAGTGTCTCCAACCCCAGTTGAGCACCCAACCCTAATCTGTGCCTCCATGCCCGCCCTAGCTCTGCTTGACTTGGACTCCCCAGCAGAGATAGCTCGGCCGGAGTTTGTGAAAGCATTCTCAGGCAACACAGTTCTTCCAGGGTCTGAACCAGCGGCTCACTGCTACTGTGGTCACCAGTTTGGTTATTTCTCTGGGCAGCTGGGAGATGGCGCCGCCATGTGAGTTAAACTTAGAGAAACATGTGGGTCAGACAGAGCTTCTTGGTCCTATTACTCTTCTTCTCTTGCATATTTTTTCCCATGAAGTGTAAGCTTTCTGCAGATTGTTCTCATCACGTGGACTGGATGGTCCTTAATATTCTTAAGATTGATATATTACCATAGGTGATATTTCATATCATTTTTTCTCTTCACTTTATTTACAATCTTTGGAAAGTTAATTCAACAGATATTTGTACATATTATCAGATATTAGAGTATTCATGCCTTTCCTATTTGTAATTTTTTTTTTTAAGCAATGAAAATTTTGAAGTTGAAAAAAAAACGTGAGTACAATGAGGATAATATTTTCTTCTTCATTTGTTGATTCTGCTTGATTAAGCATAAGTTAAAGAGTCTGCTTGTTTTGATCTAAGACAAACCATACAGATTTTAATCCAGTAGTTTTTCATTGCCCCTCACAGGTACCTTGGTGAAGTTATTAACCGTCGAGGTGAGAGGTGGGAAATTCAACTCAAAGGTGCAGGTTTGACCCCCTTCTCTCGTTCAGCAGATGGAAGAAAAGTCCTGCGTTCCTCTGTCAGGGAATTTTTGTGTAGTGAGGTGGGTCTCCTCACTCCTTTCTCTCTCTTTACTTTCCAGATCTGATATGGCTGAGATTAAGCAATGAGAAAATTTTTCAAGGACAGATATATTTAAGTTTTTAGTAGTCAGTTTGAACTTAAAAGTGAAATCATTTAACCCAGCACCCATGTATTTTTATTATCTTTAATTGAATGAGTTTATCTTAGCCTCTAGTGTAGTTTACTCTAACCACTTCAGGATTTATTCCATATTTTCAATCATCATTTTATTTTCTCAAAGTATTAATCTGATAGGTTTATCCCAAAACTTTATGTTGATGGATTTTACACACTTAATGGATTAGAAACTCTACATACCCGGGAGCGGTCTTAGCTCTTTCTGGTTTTTCTCTGTCTCTCATGATATTAACTTTGCATACGCTTTTAATTCATTTTTATGACATATTTTAAATACCATGCTAGAAAGTAATAGATACTTCACATCAGTTGATTGATTTCCATTCTCCTACCTTTATGTCAAGTAACCTGTATTTTTACTCTCTCAAAGGCCATGCACCATCTTGGCATCCCAACCACACGCGCTGGTACCTGCATCACATCAGACTCTCGTGTTGTGCGTGATATCTTCTACGATGGACACCCAATCCATGAACGCTGTACAATCGTTCTCCGTATAGCCCCAACATTCCTCAGGTATTTTGTTTATTGCAGACCATTTCTTTTTCATAGAGACTCATTCCTCAGATATTTTACACTATTATAGACTTTTCCTTTCCATGTTGATTCAGCTTAAGGGACTTGCCTCTTTTTCTTTTCGTTGTTGAGAAATAAGAGAAACAGAATATAACCAATAAGTTTATTGGGATTTGTAAATTTTCTTTTTTCACCTGTTTTCTTATACTAAGTGTTTTGTAGCATTATAGAACAGGTAGTGGAAGAGTCGCAGTACAGTTAGAATATTTCAAAGAGACATAAATATAGTGTATTGTCATGGTTTTATAATTTTTTTTCCTTACTATTCTTTTACTTCCCAATAATTCCATTGATCATATGAATACTAATCTATTTACTAGAGCTCTTGCACTGACCATAATGCATATATATTTCTGAATTAATGATATAAGATTTTCTCTCCTAGGTTTGGATCATTTGAGATTTTCAAACCTGAAGACTCTCAGACAGGAAGAAAAGGTCCCAGTGTTGGAAGAAAGGATATCCTTGTGCAAATGTTGGACTATGCAGTGGAAAACTTTTATCCAGAGGTTTGTTGAATTGGCACTGTTTGGTGATTGATGACAGCTGAATTATATGAAACTATTTGGCATAAAGGACTTGTCTTATCAGTACAAAGATTTGAGTTTAAACCTCAAGTGTGGCTGGCTTCACCGTATGACTACAGCAAGCACTGTGCAATGCCTCTGTAGGGTGCATTCCTCTTTACCCAACCCAAAGAAACGAGAATGTTACTTATAGTTTCCTCATTGGTTGAGGAAGTGAAGTAAACTTATTCAGACCAGTCAGAAAGGGTTGATGAAAGAAGACATAAGTTTATCAGTTCTGTATTGCTGCAGATAAGCCTCAGGTCTTTAAAATCTCAAAAAAAAAAAAACCCAAAATATTTCGGATCATTGTAATATGAGATAGACTTAAAAAGTTATAAAATTGTAACAACATAAAACTACATTTAATGTTTACTAAAATTTTTAAATAACAAACCATAATAGGTGCCTACCTGTAGCTTATTCTTCTAGTGATCAATATTGTTGAAATGACACAATGTGGGATTTCATGCAGCAACGAATCTTGGATGGTGAGCTCATGATAAGATAATTCCCCATTTCTGCTCTTGCGACCCTGTAATCATTCATGACCTGTAATCTTCTTGTAAGCCATCAGCCAGACCGCTCCATGTTTTACAGTTACATATCTATATTAATGTTTTCTATGACCTCTACATCTGCTCTCAGATTTGGTCAGAATACAAGCAAGACAAACAGGTCATGTATGTAGAATTTTACAAGGAGGTTGTGAGGAGGACTGCTCGCATGGTGGCTCAGTGGCAATGTGTCGGATGGTGCCATGGGTAAGTGGGGGGTTCAAAACTGCTATTGGCAATGTCATAGGTGCCAGTTTGTGGGCTAAATTGCAGATTTTCTTTTGAGGCTTAGACTGTCCTCTATATTCATTATTTTTACCATCTCTATTGCCTCCAAAGGTGTCAAGGCAAATTTAAATTTATACTCACTTAAAATAGTTGGAAAATTTTGGAATCTGCATGCTAAATATCTTACGCAATACCGAAGCAATATGCTATTTATTCAGAAAAATGTCTTCACCCCTATAATGTGTGTGAGAAACTTAAGGACATTAATCACTTTAGTGTTGATTGATTTTTACACAAGGCCAAACTGTCATAATATTTGATTTCAGGGCTTGTCAATAATTTTTGGCAAGACAAAATCATTTAGGTGGAAAGAGATGTTGAAACATATGACTATAGATTAATCTCAATGATGAAGCATAAAAACTGGTTCTCGACAGGCTCCTGGAGGCATCATTTTGTGCTCTTGTCTAAGTTGATTTACTTTTCCATGAAAGAGTCCAATGACAGCAGTGTTTGGCACAGCGTTGTACTCCATCACATATTATGCATTTTACAATTCGTTTTTTTTTATGGTTTAATTTGTACTTTTCGGATTTTATCTCAATGTCTCTTTCTTTCTGACATTTTATCTCTATCTTTTAAGCCCTTCTGTTCTATTATAGTTTTATCTCTGTTTTTTTTCCTCTCTTCTGTTCTTCTATAAAGTTCTGTCTCTCTTTTTCTTTCTTTTTTTTTCTTCTATATGGTTTTACCCTATCTTTCTCTCCTCCTCAGCGTACTCAACACAGACAATATGAGCATCCTTGGGATCACCATTGATTACGGCCCATATGGTTTCATGGATAAGTTTGATCCACAGTTTATCTGCAATGGATCAGGTCAGGTTTTAGAATTTTCAGCAGATTAGAACGTTGAGTCTTGAGAAAGCTCTTCAAAATCAGAGCTCATTTGATGCTATTTGAATTTTCCATATTGTTACAAAATTATCTTTCCTCCTTGCGTTTAGTTGAACATTTTTGTTGCATTTCAAATGTATCTGGTTTCAACCAAATAAGCTGTTGGAAATTTTCCTTCCATAACTTTAAACAAAGTCTCTTCAATTCCCACAATTTATGTGAGGTTTAAGGATTCTAACCTAGGTGTGGCGTCTATCAAAGTAGGTACAGTCACATTTTTTTAAAATTTTTTTTTTGGGTGGGGGGAAGAAATTCCTCAGCTGGAAGTGAAGTCATGTTTGAATTCCATATCTTTATGATTTTTTATGCTCTACAATCCAGATGATGGTGGGCGATACACGTACGCCAGGCAGCCTGAAATGTGCAAGTGGAACTGTAATAAGTTTGCTAAGGCCATCATGGATGTGGTGCCACTAGACGACACGGCACGGCACATTGAGCTGTTTGACGAGGAGTTTGGTCGTTGTTACAAGCAAAAGATGAGACAGAAGGTACATTCTAAAAGAAACTATCTCTATTAATTTCTCTCACCTCCTCTCTCTCATGCTGTTATCTCTCACCATGTCGATATTTCAGAGTATGAGACTGACAACTCATTCTCTCATCTCTAACCATGCTGGTGTCTAACCTCTTTCATACTTCAATCCACTGGTCTCAAACCTCTCTTCTCCTCAGTCTGTACATCTCTGTGTTTGATATGTTGGTGTCCCCAGCCTCAACCAAAAACAGTGTTAGAACAGTTTATGGTTTAACAGCCTTGTGAAAGAAAACATTTTTTTTTTTTTTTGTAAGAAAATGATGGGACTGTGTAGACATCTTTTATGTCCAGTCTGATTTGGACAACAATTTAGAGCATATTTTGACATGCATGTGTATGTAGTTGTAGGGCATAAAGTTATGAAATTTATCTATGGTTGTTTATGGTGGTACAGAGATGGTGCACTGTAAAAGACTTCATGTATTTCTTGATTGTTTGAATGAAAGTTCACAAGTCCCAAATTTCTCAAAATCTTATATGTACATTTATGTAATCAGGTCCCTTTTTCATATCAATCCACAATTGGCACCCATAGAATGAGTTTATATCTCCCGTAGCAATTTTAATAATCTTGGCATTTTGAACAATAATTTTTAATTCGCTTTTTAGTAGGCTACATTGCACAAAATTATTATAGAAGATGTTATGTTTTCTCAGATTTTTTTGAATAGTAAGAAATGAGAAAATTGTCTTTTTTTTCTGTCCCAAATTTAAAATTTTTCACATAAACCCATTAATACTAGTTTTCAGCGATATATATCTCTTCAGTTTCTGTTATATATCATCATACTTGAATGAAACATTACAATGTCAATCTTACTGTTTATCTTCTTACAGTTTGGACTGAAGAAGGAGCTCTCTCAAGATGGGTGAGGAGATTTAGTAATTGATTTTCTTTATTGAAATCTTTAGAATTATCCTTGCGACCAAGGTCTGTAACCATAATCTGCTAATTTTACAATGCACAAAACAAACAAAAAAAATTTTTTAAAAATCCACAACAGTGACTGGAAGCTTCCATTTTCATGAATTGAATCTGCACTTTTCATTGAAGATATCACCTTTTGTCACACATAGAAAAAGTACAGTTATGACCAACTATGCTGCATACATTTTATTTTCAGCAAGTTGTGCAAATCTGCTTAGAAAAAACTAGGAGCCAGGATAGGTCTACGTAGTGATATATCAGTGTGTGCTCCTTCTTGGTATATTGTACGTAAATTACATGTTTTACAGTTGTTTTCATCTCCACATAAGTTACATTGCTCTCCTGGAAAGATATTTTTTATGGATTACGTTTACCTCCATGGCACTTCAGACTCAAGGATCTTTCATTTTTATTCAGTTTTTTGAAAAAATCTCCATATCCAGAGAACTGGTTCAAGCTTTTCTGGATACGATGCAGAAGACAGGAGCAGATTTCACCAACTGTTTCCGCTGCCTGAGTCGTCTCCCCTTGCCCGGCTCCTCTGACTTTGAGGTCAAGAGTTCAACCGTTCTGGATTATCTAGTATCACAGAGCTCATCACTTGCAGAGATAAAGATAGCAAACAAACCCTCAGTGGACAAAAGGTTAGGATTGGTTTTATGAAATGAATTTAACCCATTCCCTGCTTTGCTTTAGCATCACGTGGGCCTACTTAATCATCAATTTTCAACTATTTCTCACTGTTCAAAGGAAAAAATGCCTAAAATCTTGACAGGGAACATTTCAAGAGTACATTCCCTTTCATTTTCTTGGAAATTAGACACACATATTGATTTTTTTTTTAAAATTTGGGCTAGATCTAACATCCTCAACCCTCTTATTAAGATTATATTGATAGTAAATATGATAATAATGTGCAGGCTAGACCAAGACCTAGATCTAAATCTAGAAGACCACCAAGTATTGCACATGATAACAGTGATATTGGAAGGGGTAAGCAAGAGACAGAGAGGTGAGAAGACCTATTCAAAGATTTGGTGTCACCTGGCACAGAGCATCCATACTTTAAAGCAGTAAATAGGTGATACAGCTCAATTAAAACATTAAGAGCTCAGTGTTTCAGAAGTAGTTGGGATTACTTAAAATTTTGAAATGAAGCAACCTGCTTCATACCAATTCCGTTTTATTTACTTTTGATAAATTCTGATTTGGAACTTTTTAAGCTCTTGTTGCAATTATTATCACCTGACCACACATGTTTCATCTGTTGTTTCTTCAAGAGTTATAACTCATACCTTTACAATGCATGCAGTTTTTTCCTTTAAATGGGTTTTGAGGCAGTTCATATACTTAAGTGTTTGACAAAATCAGTCTCTGAAGTAATATTCTTTACACACTTCCGCAAAGCAGATTTTATGCATTGAAATGAAGAACATCCTTGGCATGTGATTTAACTTTCCTTTGACACTCGCCATTCTCCCAACTATGAGAGCAGATAAATTTCAGATAGTGATGAGATAGTTGATGAGTTTAGGGTCTCAAGATAGAGATGTGACACTTAATGATTGTATGGTCTCAGATGGAGATGTGACACTTAATGATTGTATGGTCTCAGATAGAGATGTGACACTTCATGATTGTATGGTCTCAGATAGAGATGTGACACTTCATGATTGTATGGTCTCAGATAGAGATGTGACACTTCATGATTGTATGGTCTCAGATAGAGATGTGACACTTCATGATTGTATGGTCTCAGATAGAGATGTGACACTTCATGATTGTATGGTTTCAGATGGAGATGCCACAGTGGATGAGTGTCTCACTTTTTCATCCTCCTACAGATTTAACAGAGAATAGTGTTACTGTGTTGTCACAGTATAGCTGAGGAGGTTTATCAAAATACCAAACTTGTAATCAAATTTGTTAATGGCTTATTGTCTTCAGGCAGCTGTCAATGTTTGTGATGCTGGCACAAACTAACCCTCAAGTGATTGCAATGCTTGGCAAAAGCCATCAATTCATTCAGCGTGAGATGGAGAAAATCTCCATGCTAGAGGAGCTGGAGGTAGGCCATGTTGGTTGTCTACACTGATTGTAATCATAAACTTTCGGCTTTTATTTTGCGCAAACTTCCAAGGAATTCTTGTTCAAATTAGCCGCAGTAATATTAGTTGCATAAAATTGATAAATAGTAGTAGTAGGTGGTGGCTGTAATGGTAATTTAACTTACAATATCTGAATGACAATAATGAGATAAAAAATCGTCAAAATGCCAAATATATGTACATTGTGGTAGCTCTAAAAATATATTTGATGGCATTTCTCAAACCCTAAGTGTGGTGTTTAGTTGAAAGTTTCTCCTTTGTTTGAAAAACTATTAAACAAGAGTTATCTCCTCTTCTGGTTATGAAAATGATTGTCTCCTGTAAATTTTATGAAAATACTTCTTTTTCAGAACATGACAGAAGGAGAAGTGAGAGACAAAAACAGGGAAAGCTGGAGGATATGGCTAGACCAGTACAAGGACAGACTGATGGAGGAGGAAAAAGATGTTCAGGATGTGAAAAAGTTAGGAGAGGAAAGGGTTGCTACCATGAATTCCGTAAATCCTAGGTTTGTCATCTGATTCAGATTTTTAACAAATACAAAGTTTAAATAAATTATAAATTTCATTAAAGTAACCAAAAAAAAATATTAACTGTGTATCAAGACCTCCAATTTGTCATATGGAGAGGAAGCTGTTTTTTGGAGGTGAAAAATGTGTACAAAAACTCCCAAAAATACAACCTCTATAGAACTTCTAATGTAAAACAAAAGACGCAATAAGGGTAATAATAAAAAATTATACATCAAAAAAGTGGTTTTTATAACAAAAAGTATAATAAAAAAAATGCTATCAGGCAGGACACAATTGCACTATCAAGAAATGAAAAAAAAATAACTACGGCCCTGATTTTTGCCACTTTCATTCTAAAAATTTATAAAAGGAGGAAAAAAGATGATTTTAAAAATAAGTAGATGTTAACGTTTCTACAGTACACCTTGAATTCAAAGAACTCGGATTCTAAGAACACCTTGCATTCAAAGAACAGAGTAAAATCCCCGGTTTTTTTTTTCCTTCTTTGACTCTCTTAAAATACCTTGCATCAAACGAACAAAGCTCACACTTGTCCTCAGGTTCAACGAAATACAAGTACTGGCAAATCCACTGTAGCATGCTTTTCTACTTAGAAACTATGTAGTTTGAATTTAATCAAAAGGTCCCCTGTCGGCTGTTAAGAAAAGCTTGAAGTGTATTGGTGTTGGACACATAGGAAGGGTAGGAGAGATCAAAGTATAGATATTCCAGGAGAAGAAAATAAAAAAGTGGAGGAAGTGGGCAGGGAGTGACAGCAAATGCATGGGTAGATCATTATACAGGATCAAAGAGCCAAAGCAGCGGTAACTTGGGCAATGATGGGAATGGTAAAGAATGGCTTTATAGACATCTGGTTAGTTGATAAAAACAAGGGAGATAATTATGCGGTAATTTCACTTTGGTTGGTTACTTCCCTTGTGGTGCCTTATGTCATGGCTCCAACGAAACTTGCATTCAACGAACTGTTGAAAACGACCAAACTAGTTCGACGAGTCCGAGGTTTACTCTATTATTATTATTTCATTAAATTCTGTCTGAGGCAGATCAGTCACAGGTCTTCCGATTGACATGTTTTATTTAACCTGTGTTATAATTTAAATTTAAGTTTTTCACCTTACCCTCCACACGGTTTTGCCTTTATTTGAATTCAATTCTAACTCTAAAAGTCAAATTTATAGAAAGCTCAATTGAAAAATGTGTCATTTTATTAAAGCAAAGTTAAAGTATTATTAAAAACCATCAGAGCTTAATCTACATTTTAGTACAGATGTGCGTTTTGTAGGTCAGGCATTTGATAATCTAAATCTAGATCACCTAGAAATATTCTCACAAAGTTGAAAAAAAAATCAGCCGTATTTTTTTTTTTCTATTCTTTGAATTTTTTTACAGTGGATTAGGCCCTTTTTTCTAATCCAATCCAGTTTACTATGAATCTTGGACTTGTTTATGGCTTATTAGACCCTAGTAATAATCATCTAAACACATTTGTTTTTCTGCAAATGTTGTTATTTTTCATATCCAATAGGGTATTTCTCACCTTAGGTCTGGGCATATATATTTATTGTTGCTCGATCGATATTGACGAGATATCCTCTCTGTCCATAGTCAGGTAAAAAATGACAAAGTGAGAAAAAGTGCTAACACCTCCAAAAGTTCTGCGATTTCAGCACATTACTGATCATTACAGATGATTGTTTTGTTTGATGTGTTATATTTGCTTGTGACCTTACATTGATTTCTTACTAGAGACTTTCTGTCTCTCTCTCTTTTCTTCTCTAAACTGTTATCTATTTCGAAATGTATAATTATATCATATTGTCTCATAATGTCAGATTCATCCTGAGAAACTACATCGCTCAGAATGCGATCGCAGCAGCTGAGAAGGGAGACTACTCCGAGGTGCAGAATGTACTGAAACTCCTCGAGTCTCCATACAGTGAAGCTACAGCGGCTGCCTCACAGGAGGCTGGTAAGAGCTAGGTCCACCCCCCCTCCAAAAAAAAAAAACCAAAAAACCAAACCCCAAACAAACAATCAAATAAATAAACTAATATCATGTTTCAGATTATTCATATTGAAATTAAAGATGCATTATTTAGATAATAATAAATGTTGGCAATACATTTGACTTGTGTAATGCAAAAGGTTTTGAAAAAAAATTAATTAAGGCGGCATCATCAGGTCTGGCAATACATTCAGAATTTTGTTGACTCTAAAATCTGAGATTGTGTTGATGAAAATTTGAACCATATTTTACTAAACTTAAGTATTTTATCTATTTATTTTTTTCCAGCAAGCCCAGAAAGAAGTGACTTGAATCCAACAAAGGAAACTGACAAACCAGCTACAAGCTCCAGGTCCTGTCACGCTACTCGTCTGGACTATGAGGGAAAACCGCCATCCTGGGCAGCTGAGCTGAGAGTTACCTGATCCTCGTAGGTGGCCGATTCATGAATCGGTCGGAGGGGGTGCCTTGCAGCAGAGAGTGGCAGAGCAGCTAGTCAATAATATTTTTTGAACATATCAGAGTGGTGGTAATTTGGAGAAAGTCTCTTGACTTGTGTGTACGATGCAGGTCTCAATGTGGTATGATGAAGCCAAGGTATAGAAGAATAATTGTGAAACATCAAGGCTGAATCAAAGCCAGCTTTAGGTTTTAAAAATCCTAGTTCTATGAAAGCCTATGCCAGAATATTTTCACAATGTTGGAGAAATCTAAATTTCTAGGTGCCATCCGACTTGTAAGTTGAAATATGATCTTGTGTACCATTTAGCTATGCAGCTTTATAGTGCCATCAAGTGATTTTAATTTGAGTTTTCTAAAATGATGTTTGAAAAAGATTGTCCAAATCTTTGAAGAAGTTTGTAATGTTAACAGGTTTTTTTCTTTTTCTTTTTTTTTGAAAACTCATGAAATATTGAAATGAGCGGTTTTCAGATGTTCAACTTCTTTGGTCTGGCTTCTGATCTTTCTAGTTGAATGATGAATTCCTTTATTCTTACTTGAGACCTACATTATCAGGTTAAGCTTTGTTGGTACAATTACTATCCACTCTGAGGAAGCCACGTCTCGATCTGATGAGGCACCCATAGGGTCATGTCTCTTCACCTTTCTCATGGACTCATTGTTTGGGTAGGGAAACATCTCAATGCAGAGGAGAGCCAAGTCAATCTTGATGCAGGGTATAATATTCATTGTATTGAGATATCACACATATATGTGATTGCTGAATGGCTTTTCTGGTTTTTTACATACCAGAATCTGCCAAGGTTTGTTGATAATTGTGTGTAAAATACAATTGGCTGGTTCTTTCTGGGATTAGTTGTGTCCCAACTCAACAGTGTCCTATGACAACCTGGTGTAAACCACACTATGTGGAAGCCGGAGTTTGATTTGTCTTTGAGAGCAGGTGTAACCGAGATCAGATTCTTAAAATCTGTGATGAAATGTTTTGTCTATTCTAAACAGAAATTGTCTGTCTCTGAGGAAGGTACTGATGTCATATACAGTCGTGGACAGAGCAAGTTTTGATATACTTGATAACATGACAAAGTGATGAGATGAAAAAAAAATGTCATATAACATTCTATTATGTAGAGTTATGTTTGCAGATATGTCTTTGCCTTTTGCTATGCTATTATTAAAACATCTATTGTATAAAAGAAATTTTTATCAACTTTACAAAGAAAACATTATTGTTTTATCTCTTTAGCATTGTTTCATTAAAGAAATATACAATCAGTTTTTGTATCTCTAAAAAGAAGAAATATTAATTTGAGACTTTATGCACTTTCTACCTCAGATCGAACAAAAATTGATGTTGTATTCAATGAAAAGGCCACAGTTGATGAGACAGAGAGGAGAAACATATTTAACTAGGCTCAAAACCATTTTTTTTTAATTGCTATAGCTCTGTTTGAAGTTTTAAAAGCTTTCCTGATAGCTTAAATTAAAATTATGCCATGATAACATAATTATTTGCAATAGTTCTAGTAATGGCGTTAGTACAATACCAGTAATGAAAGGGACAACAGAAATCATGGAAGCAGGCACAATGGTGGCAGTTAAGAGGAATGTTCTTGTTTTGAAGTATGCAAAATGGAATTCAATTTTCTAAGAAAGAACTCAATGGACAATCAAAACAAATGAATACATTAAGCATGAAGAGGGACTTGCATTTGACGCGATCCATTTGTTTGAATGAAGTTAATGAAATTTCAAAATACACATGAATTAGCTTTAGAATTGTGCCATAACAGATAAAGAAAAAGAAAATTATGCTATTTAAAGTATGTAAAATAATAGGCATCAAATCTTTTTAAAAATAGACACACTTACATGCATTATTCTATGATGAACCATGTTTAATGTATCGTGTTTCTGTGAATTTCTGGTTCCAAAGTCATGTGTTAGCAGCTTGCATAAATTGGACCGGAAGTGTTTCACATGCTTCTATGATTTTTTTTATAATTGCAATGCCTGGTTGTCATAAGTTTTTATGTGTGCTATGGTTGTAATTGCTTACATCTACGTGTTCATATGTTGCCTTAGTCTAGCTGATGTGAAGTTAGAGAAGCTTTTTTTTATTTTAAATATCTAAACAGAGATGCTCTAAAATGTTAAAAAAGGCGACATGCTACTCTTTTGGTCTGGAAGTTGGAAAAAGTTTTCACTTTTACGATTTGAAGGTAAATAATAATATTGATATGAACTGTATAGAAAGAAGAAATATATGCAAGCTGGATTCGGAACAGCTCTCTTCTCTTATTGACTGTCTCTTCCTGTCCTTGCTTGACAGCTTCTCCGTGATGGTGAGCCTGGGACATTCAGTTAAAAAAAAATAGCAAACAATTAAATTATGTCTGAAGTCTTGAGAAACTCTGAATGAATGTAAATGCAGTCAATTTGTTCTGATGTACAAAACATTATTGATATAAAGATACTATGTACAAAACTTTTTCACTCTCTGATGCATATTTGTGCGCACAAATTTTAAAGTGGGGGTGTGGGGAAATTTTTATTCAATGAGCAAAACTCTCTGTCAAATCTCTGTGTCGATGATTTGTATACAAAGCAGTATTCTATACTTAAAGTATGTTTCACAGGTGATTCGAATTGACAAAACTTTATGCCGATCTATATAATCCTGGAATTTGTTTTACTGGTATTTATATGCTTTGCTTCAAACATTTCTTATGGTGTATCTATCTTACTCAGACGAGAAAAGATAGATCTAGCTAATTGAATGCTTTTTTTTTATTTATTTTTTTTTTTGTCTGACTTTTTAGAAATTCTAATAAGTTTTTTTTAATATTACTTACTGTTGCTGGTTGGCTGCCCTATAAACCAACTCTTACTTTCACTGTGTTATTCTATCAAATTACATATATGCAGAAACGTGCAAGAGCAAAATAAAAGTTTGAAATCGAATATGTTGGCCGACTTTTTATCAACGCTTCAAGGACATTTTGTAATCTTTATTTTGCTGTTGTTCTTGTCTTTGTCTCAGTTTGTGTCTTCCCACATATGATTGTTACCATTTATTGCGTCTTGCCTGCATATGACTGTTATTGTTTATAGTGTCTTCCCACATATGACTTTTACTGTTTATTGTGTCTTCCCACACATGACTGTTACCATTTATTGTGTCTTGCCCACATATGACAGTCACCGTTAATTCTTAACAATTGGAATTTCTAGAGCAGTGTTGCTGAGTCAATATTATGGTTTAGCTACTCCAGGACCATAGAGACACTCCATTAAAATACCTAGAGAGAGCGTGGGCTTATCGCTTTTGTGCATTGCAGCAACCCACATTGAAGAAGGGATTGGCATCACCTTGAGGGCAAGGTGTAGAAACTTGCATTGAAGTGGGAAAATATTTATTTTCTGCCCATATTTACAATACGAAAAACGAAAAGAAAACACCACAGCGTGGACAAAAATATAGACCTAAGCACACATACAAAACAATTGTAACGCAAAGGGACCAAGTCTTGAATTTGAAAAGAAGGTAAAGACTTGGATTTACACATTTCGTGAACAGTACATTTTTACTTACAATAAAGGAAGAAAAGGAGGAAATGATGAGATATAATTTTTTTTTCCTATGGGAGTTACAAGAGAGAAAGAAAAAGAGGGAGATAGGGAAAGAAAGAACAAGAAAAGCAAGAGAGAGGGGCGTGAGGGTGGGGAGAAGATGCAGAAAAAAACGGAGATGGAGAGATACAGAGACAGACCAGTAGAGAGGAGAAGGAGGAAATTTCAAACAAAAGTAAATTTAAGGGTAAGCGCTATATAAATGTCTTTTACTGATATAACTGTTTGTAAATTATTGATAATAGTAACAAAAAAAGAACAATAACAACAACAATAACACTAATAATAATAATAATCATAGTAATAACACCAATATTAATAATAATCATAGCAATAATAGTAATAATAATAATAACAACAACAACAACAACAACAACAACAACAACAACAACAACAACAACAACAACAACAACAATAATAATAATAATAGAAGAAGAAGAAGAAGAAGAAGAAGAAGAAGAAGAAGAAGAAGAAGAAGAAGAAGAAGAAGAAGAAGAAGAAGAAGAAGAAGAAGAAGAAGAAGAAGAAGAAGAAGAAAAAGAAGAATTATAACAATTGCTACTTTGATTTTCATTATTTTTATTTAAATAGGCCTATTTTGTTATATTTTTTTATTTGTTTGATGTTTTATGTATTATTGATGTTGTTGTTAGTTGTTGTCTTTGTTATTGCTATAGTTGATGTCATTATTATTATTATTATTATTATTATTATTATTATTATTATTATTATTATTATTATTATTATTATTATTATTATTATTATTATTATTATTATTATTATTGTAATTATTATTATATTTGAAAATAGTTTGATACGCATTTCTAATTTACAACTAGTGAGTCTAATTAGAGATCCTTTCTGCTCCACATAAGTGTTACGTAGATTTATACTGTACATTTTTGCATATTACGCACATATTCTTTTGACTTTTTATCTTACACCAAAAGTGATTCTGCTTAAAAAATGCAGAAACAAAATTCATTACTTAATCTTTGTCATGATGCAGGGTTTCCATCTAAGAAAGAAACAAAAGAAAGTGATCTTTAGTGAAGAATTCTTTACAGCTTTCTTGGAACAATGGACCACACAGCATATTTAGATCGCAACAATTCGATTAATTTATTTATTTCACCTTCGGAAAGTTGATATCGATTTAGCTTGTTTAAATTTCGCTTATATACTCTATGCGTTGTAGCATGGGAGCGGTGTTATTGCCCGTAAGATGGCGTTGGTGAAGTCACATTTTACAGATCGTGTCACGTGATTTGGCGATAGGTCCTTTCCAGGCCTCATGTCTGCCCCTGGAGACAGCCCTGAGTGTGTGAAAAAGGTTCTCTCTCTCCCCTTAAACCTGTTTTTTATTTTATCTTTTTAGTATTTTTTTTTTTTTTGCTCACCAAGCAACTTCGATTTTGGGTCGCAAAGATCTCATTAGATATGCAGCTATCAAACTTAAAGTTTTGCAGCATTATTTCAGATCTGTCCTCTTTCTTATGGATGGTCACTCTTTGCAATATAGTCTGCATTTATTTCAATATGGCTTGTTTCACCCTCTATCCGACATCAATCTAAATTTTCAGAATACTATATCCACGTCCGATTGTTTTGACATATACCATACGTGGTAGGATAATTTTTTACTTGACCTACTCTTTCACATAAACTATCCGAGTGAAAATTTTTTTTGATGCCTACAGTGCGGAAATAAAAATAAAAAGATTAGAAATTTATAGTTATTGACAGAAATATCGAGGATGAGTTTCAATCTTCACACCAAATGTTGACCCAAACACAGACTTTATCTATCTGACCTCAGCTGACAAACACAGAATTTTGTAGCAACCCTTCTACAGAGTTTATCAGAATGATGGACTTTAAAATAATGTTCAGTAAAAAGACTGCTTAACAAGATTTTTTTTTCCACTTCTCCTTGGGCCTTGTTTAATGGGATGTTGTAAGTTTGAGAGATACGGATGTTGTAAGTGTGTTTGATATGTTGATTAGCCGGATTTTGTAAGTATGTTGGATATTTTGGCTTGTTGGATGTTGTAAGTATAACCGATTTAATAAACACAAAACAAATTAACCTGTTCACCCAACAACTTATGCACTGTTTAGTAAAGAAGAAAACGTTTTATGTTGGAAAAAAAAACCGATTGTGAAGGAAGTTAGGGGAGGATATTGCTTTCATCGTGAGTGAGTTATCAATCGGGAGCTCACAGATTCAGATACACAAAACACCACGCCCACAGTGGAGGAAAAAAAAGATTTTACAGTCATCTTATTCAGGACTCTTAGTCTTTATACAAGTCATAGAGATCAAGTTTAATAAAGGAAAGCGACAGCCAAAACCTTTATTTCCTAAACATAACAGATTCTCAATCTCAATCCTCCTGCTTGTGGCCTTAGACAGAGACTAGAAGTTATCCTCAGTCTTCCGATATTATTTCGAGAACCCCTCTCTGAGGCTGCTAGATAGATTTAACTTCTCACCCAGGCCCTCCCCTCATCTCGCCAAGCTTTTAACTAGTAAGTCGATTTCCAGGAAATTATCGTCATCCACAACTTTCTGTCCTCAAACAGTTTTCCCAAGTCTCAGGGCAGTTTAACCAGCTTAGCGGTGCTCCAGTACAGAATGAAACTCGATCTTTATTATTTTATTTTTTTTTTTCAAATCCCCCGGCCTAATTTAGCAGATAAACAAAATCGACGATGGACTGAAACAGTTTTTGGGGTAGGACATTACCCAAGCTGAAGACCTATCGAGCTAGTTAGAAGCCAATCCCACGAGACCCAGGGCCTCGGCAAATATCTGTGATGGATTGTCTACAGCTCCTCACTCTGTTTCTTTGTTTTGATTGGAACCTCCATTACTCTCTAACTGACTTTCGGAACCTTGCCTGCTAAAAGTACACAGTTTCGGTTACCAAGCCTGAATTTTATTATTTTGTAAAATATTAAAGAGATTGGAAGACCTAAGAGAAAAACCCAGATAGTAAGATCGAAAAAAATGAGTAAGAATAAATTAATCATTAAGGGAGTGAGTTGGAGAGAGAGAGAGTGAGAGAGAGAGAGAGAGAGAGAGAGAGAGAGAGAGAGAGAGAGAGAGAGAGAGAGAGAGAGAGAGAGAGAGAGAGAGAGAGAGACAGACAGACAGACAGACAGATAGACAGACAGACAGAGGGGGGGGAGAGAGATGCAGAAAAAAACAGAAATGGAGAGGTACAGAGACAGGCCGACAGAGAGGAGAGAGAGAGAGAGAGAGAGAGAGAGAGAGAGAGAGAGAGAGAGAGAGAGAGAGAGAGAGAGAGAGAGAGAGAGAGAGAGAGAGAGAGAGAGAGAGAGAGAGAGAGAGAGAGAGAGAGAGAGAGAGCATGAAAGTCATACTAAAACTACACCTAACCCAAAAGTTACTTTCTATTTACGTGTGTTTAAATGTATATGTTATACAGCATAACGCCCGATTTGAAGCCAACCATCCTGAAATCCCTGGGCGGACGCTTCACTGATGGGTTTTAGAATCTCTCCTGTGATGTAATATTAAGACAAACAAGTTATAAAAAACAACGGAGAAAATCATGCCTTTGGTTTTTGTGTTTTATTTATCAATTAATATTTTTTGTACAGCTGTAACTTATCATAACGTGAATACGTCAATGTTTGCGTTTTGTGGGAAGTTTGTGAGGAGTCTAATACAAAGAATTGAACTTAATTCACAGCGACCGATATCCTATTTTGCGGGCTGTTGATTTATCTGAAGTTTATCTTTAAAAAGTTGGATAATACTTCTGAGACGACTGTTTCCTGGTTATAAGAAGTATGTATACACAATATGGTCTTAAAATCTGATGTTGTAGGAAATTGTTCTTGTTCTTTTTTTTCACTTGTTTTTTTTAAGGGGTGAGATAAGTAAGAAAAAACATTGATGAATACCGAAAATAATTAATCTGAGTTTTCTAAAATGGTGTTTGAAAAATATTGTCAAATATTTTTTTTTTTATCTCCAAAATTCTATTTCTTAACTGAAGTGATAGAATACATAGAGAGGGGAAGACAAGAAAAGAATCTTTAGTGCATTTTTCGGGATTAAAACACGTCACAACTAAAGCACGATTTACTCTCGGCTTTATGTCTTTATCTGACATAAACAGAGGATTTGCCAAATGGTAAACTGAGATGTTAGCCTTCATACCAGATCATAAGAAAAGAAGTCGAAAACACACACACACACACACACACTTTTATACGTGTTACGATGATCTGAGCCTTTTCTCTTAAAGCCATGGCTAAAGCTTCGAGCTAAGAATGCCTTTAAATTGTAAACATCAAATATTTATTGAAAAATCAATGATGCCAAAAGAATTTTTTTATGAAAAAAAAAACATTCAAAAAAGGGAAGAAAGGGGGAAGTAGAGAACTAGACCGAAGGAGTGGAAAAGAGAGAGAGAGAGAGAGAGAGAGAGAGAGAGAGAGAGAGAGAGAGAGAGAGAGAGAGAGAGAGAGAGAGAGAGAGAGAGAGAGAGAGAGAGAGAGAGAGAGAGAGAGGGAGGATGGTCGAACGTCGCTACTATTATTTAGGTGGAAAGTTGAACTAAAAATTGATTATAAAAAAAAAAGATGAAAATAAAATCTTCAAGTATCTGTGTTGTGATTAAAAAGCTACACGTAAAAAGATAATAAAATGAACAAAAAAAAAAGATAAAGTTGAAAAGTGGCCAAGTTTTAAAGGATGGAGACATACAGTCTTCATGTCGGAATAATTAAAATAAATATGCTGATTAAGGATGAGATTTTCAGATGTAGATTCTATTTAATAAGTCTATTCAAGGAATTGAAAAGGATACGAGTCTAATCAATAATAAGAAACAAATAGATAAGTCCAAACTACTTTGGTTGATCACCGTTTCTCGTCTGCTTTCATTGTGCTTGCGACCGGTGAACGCTAATCCTCAAGTTTATTACTAAGATTATTTGTTTCGTCATTCTCACCGCTGAGCTGGACATTTAAAGAAAAACTAAAACTATTCTCTTGTGTCTGGGATAAAACACCGTTGCAGTGAACGCAATATACATCTATTTCATGGGCATATTTTCTCTTCATACTATGCTAACTGTGGAAATGGAGCACAGCTTTAGAGTAGATCCCACGCATCTATTTCATAGTCGTAATTTTTGACTAAGTGCAGACATTATTATTTGTTGTTCCGCAGTGAATGACCATCACGATTTTCATTTATTCTGAAGAAAACTTAATGGTCTCAAGATGTCGCAATCCTCTTCACGTTGTCGCCTGCTAGAGACGTTCATTCACTTAGAGCCTGCATGCCCCTAGCAATAAAAGTGACGGATCTTTTGATGCATTGCGGATATACCAAAAGGCCGCGCTGGTAACAGTTATGAGCCTATATTGCGTTTATAGTTTTTTTTTATTGGCCTAAATCTACCAAGAGACCAGAAAATAAACGTTATAATCATGAAAGCAGTAAAGTGCAGTAAAAGTTTAACAGAAACACTCTGAAAGAACAAAAGCCTAGAACATTTCCATTCTCTAAAATCTAACATACGCTAACGATATTAAATCATTTCATATAACTGCAACTATTAACTACTGTTCCCTTCACCAGATTTAGGTAAAATCCTGCCAGACGAGGTTATCAGCCCTAACAGCTGCAGAATTTTTGTGATAGAATAAGAATAATTAAATAATTTTGTAAAATTCAAATATACAGGTTTTTATTCTTACATTCATTATCATACATGTTTAAATAACTGCGCGGCAAAGAATTTCCTCAGGCATTGCACTTTTATGCACTTCATGCAAAAATCCACATCTTTCTAATAAGCGTTTAAAAGGATCTAAAAACAGATTGGGAAACCACAGGACTACTTTTTTTCAATTGTAAAATAACTCTGACTATGGATGCCTAGGCTTGGATGATGATGTAAAATCTGTCACTCGAAACACGAAAGGTTTGATCCGGGTCAAAAGTTTCTGAATCTGTTCCAAATCCATTAAGCAAAAGCTAATTTACAAAATTCTCAAGTCCCAGATTGAGCGCAAGCTAAGAAGAATCTTTGTCACCCTATTCAGTTAATGGTAATTTGACTGAGTAGAATATTTTTTTATGCGGATTAAACAGAAACACAAAAGTTTAAAATGTTAAGGTTCAACGAGAGCGTGTTATGTCTGAGATCAAACAATACCTTTTAGTCAAATGAAATGGCTTGAATGCATACAGGGACAAGAGCATTTTTTTTTAAATTAGATTTTGCAAATATACTTAAACACACACACACACACGTATTATATACTTATATTTTTTTCTCTCTCTTTGTGTGGAGATCATTTTGGGATCTCATAAGGAATGCTTAAAAACAAACCAAAAAAAACAAAAAAAACAAAAACACATCAGGATTGTGGAAAACTCTGCTTCTTGGCAATTTCATAATTCCTTAAAAAACCTTTACGAAGACCTTTATACTGATTTAACAGGACAATGCTATCTCCAAATCTATAAAGCTATCTGTTTTCTTTTACTGGTAAATCAGTACTGACTGGCTAGATCAGTCTTACAGAAAGTCGTAGGGCAAACATCTCGCTCTAATGGGGTTCGGGCCTCTGGAAGCATATCACTTTACTGGTGTGCGGACCTCTAGCCAGTAGTTGTAATGGAAACACTTCCCTCTACTGGTGTATGGATCTCTAACCAATGGTTGTAATGGAAACATCTCGCTCTACTGGTGTGAGGACCTCTAGCCAGTGGTTGTAATGGAAACACTTCCCTCTACTGGTGTATGGATCTCTAACCAGTGGTTGTAATGGAAACATCTCGCTCTACTGGTGTGAGGACCTCTAGCCAGTGGCTGTATGGAAAAATGTCGCTCTTCTGTTGTATGAACATCAAGACAGTGCTTGTGAAGTAAACATTTCACTCTACCTGGGTTTGGACCTCTAGCCAGTGGTTGTGAAGAAAAAATCTAGCTCTACTTGGGTTTGGACCTCTAGCCGGTGGTTGTGAGGGAAACATTTCACTCTGCTTGGGTGCGGACCTCTAGCTGGTGTTGTAATGGATACATCTCGCTCTACTGCTATCTGGACCTCTAGCCAGTGGCTGGAATGGAAACATCTCCCCCTACTGTTATGCGGACCTCTAATTGGTGGTTTTAAGGGAAACATCTCGTTCTACTGATGTGTGGACCTCTAGCCAGTGGTTGTAAGGGGAACTTCTCGCTCTACTGGTGTGTTGACCTCTAGCCAGACGTTGTGAGGAAAACATATCGCTATTACTTTTTCATTGTTTGTCAATAGGTTGCATCCAATTTTTCTATAGAGAAAGAGGCCTTAATTTACCAGATTCTACTATGAAGATATTGGTTAAGATGTGTGAAAAAAACTAAAAAAGGGTGATGGTTTTTATTGAAGAACAAATGACTTAACCAATGAACAGAAATTAATAATCGAATAAAAAATAAATGAGAAAATTATCACCATGACTCGAGAGTTATACTGTTAGTGTCACTGTGTATGACAGGCTGAGTAAGTGTGATCCACAACAGAAGTCGTTAAAATTCATAACTCGTACTTTTGCCTGATAAAGAAAAGTCCGGGATTTTCAACAGCGTATGAAGACGTGTTCTACCTCGAGACAATATATCCATAGAATCCATGCTATCCACCACCTTTAAATCAAATTGCTCCGGTAGAAAAACTAGTATTACAATCCGACCTAATGCAACTAATAAACCGTTGTCTTTTTATATTTAGTAATAATTCTATGATATTTTTTTATTTTCTAGTGGGTTCGTCCACTGAAGCTCTTGTCATGGAGTCGGAGAGACGGAAAGTTGTCTGCTCGGTGCAACGTTTCAGGGCGTAACTTCATCTACAGTGCGACTTTCTTGTGGACAAGGAAACAATGAGTGAAATTTTTTGCACTACACCAGGGCAAAACTTCGTATGAACAAGGAGAAAAGAGTGAGGGAATTTTCTTGATCCTCGGGGGACTTCACCAGGGCAAAACTTCGAATGAACAAGGAGAAAAGAGTGAGGGAATTTTCTTGATCTTCGGGGGACTTCACCAGGGCAAAACTTCGTATGAACAAAGAGAAAAGAGTGAGGGAATTTTCTTGATCTTCGGGGGACTTCACCAGGGCAAAACTTCGTATGAACAAGGAGAAAAGAGTGAGGGAATTTTCTTGATCTTCGGGGGACTTCACCAGGGCAAAACTTAGTTTCAGCAAGGGAAGAATGAGGGAGTTTTGTGGCTGCTCGGCGGACTGCATCAGGACGAAAATTCGTGCGGACAAGGAAAGAGTGGGATAATTTTTTAGCTGCTCACGACTTACTCAAGTATTTGTTACTGGGTCAAGAGGTCACTTGTCACAATGACCGCTGTAAGTTGGCGTTCCGGCTGTTAAAAAAAAAAGACATCAGAATTTCTTCAAGTCTACATATAAGTTAGAAAACTCAGTTGGAAAGAATTATAATATTTGTACACGGATATAATAAATCATGTTATATTTTTAAGAGTGAGATCCATGTGATTTGTATTGTGCTTCTTTCATGGCTCCCAACACTCGACTCAACTTGTGAAGTCATCAACCAATTTAGAAGCAGTGGGATATGGTCAGATTGTCATAAGGTCATCAATTTTGGGGGCGAAGGTTATGGGACGTGTCAGACTGTCACTAGGTCATCAATTTGGGGTTAGGGGACGTAGTGAGATTGCCATGAGTTCATCAATTTGTCGTGAAGGGATGTGGTGAGATTGTCATCAGGTCATCAATTTGCGGGGGAGAAGACGTGGTGAGGTTCTCATTAGGTCATCAATTTGGAAGGGAGAAGACTTTTCCTTAGGTCTTCCATTTGAATGAGGGAAAGTGTGGATATTGCCATAAGCAGGTCATCAATGTGGAAGTGAGAACCGGCGCAAATTTCTGTCAATGTCGAAATACCCTTTACAGTATGGGGCATGTTACAATTAAACGCTCGACTTTTCTAAGAAAGAGAACATTCTTCTTAATCAACCGATCAACCAGACACAGCCAGTCTGTCAGACAGCACATAGAGTATTGGTTCCGTGCTGGTAGGACCATCACTCCACAACTCTTTTTTGTCTGAGGTTCGACACCCGATGCCTTCGCTAGACCATCTTTAATGCACAACCATAACTATTAGCTCTGACCTGCTTACTATAGGAAGATTATCATGTAAGAGCAGGCCTAAAGCCAACTTATATTGCACGTGTTACATCACACAACTAAGCACGGTCAGTCAAACGGTAAGAGGGTTTAATTGTTTTAGCCAGAAGATCTTGAATGGTTACGTGCATGCGTACCTATAAGTATGCCTAAAAGTGCTCGCATCTGATCCTTTCAAGAACAGAAAAATTAATCAAACAGGCGGGTGAATGTAGCTAGAGGCTAGAGAAAAAAGAAAACTACGAGATATCATTCATATATCTCAGGCTCTAAGATATTAGTTTGAAACTAAATTAGCAAAACTGTTGGCCTCCAATTGATCTCTCTAAACTTTTATTAAAAGGTTCCTCATGGAAATCATTGCATAGGGAAAACCGGAATTTTAAATCCAAAGAATCATTTTATTCCAATTTCCAGATAGGAAAGCAGAGAAGAAACAAAATGATAGAGAAGTTGGATTTCTAATGGCATCGCCCAATAGATAAGTTAGAATTCTTGTGACTCCACCCCTTAGATACCCAGAATTCTTGTGACTTCCTCCATTAGATAGCTAGAATTCTTGTGATATCGCCCAAACGATAAGTTAGAATTCTTGTAACTTCGCCCACTAAATATCCAAAATTCTTGTGACATCGCCCAATTAGATAAGTTAGAATTCCTGTGACTTCACCCATTAGATAGCCATAATTCTTGTGACTTCACTCACTGAATAAGTATGAATTCTTATAACACCACCCAATAGATAAGTCAAAATGCTTTGGAAATCGCCAGTACATAAGTTAGAATTCTTGTGAAATCGCTCAGTACATTGGACACTTTATAATTCACGATGTATACTATAACAGAGACTCGAACTTGTCTATCTGTTCCAAAGTCTAGCCTTAAGGATGAATGAAGCGGACGTTATAGGCACCAGCTTACGTCCAATCAGGCGTTAATAAACCGGGTATTCACCCATGCAAATGTTTTTATATCCGATTTCTTGGGCTAGATTTTTTCTTGTTCAGATATTCTTTTCTTCTCTCTGATACTGAAGTTCGGCATAACGCTAACCGGCGAAGAAGTAGACGAAAATGAAATTTATAAATAAAATTTCGTCAAATAATATAAATTCTCTTTTATTATTCTATAAGAATAAAGAATTTATTGTGTGCTTCCTACAGGAAGAAAGAAGAAAAGCAAATTGATAATTAAATGATTTGCATTTGAGAGGAATTGTACAGGGTGGCTTTGTGAGAAAAACGGTAAAAAAATGGAAAAAAAAATTGGTTGTCATTCTGGGTGGTGTTTGCGTGGTCCTCATACGAAGAGGCAGATAGATAGATAGATAAAAACTACCGAGATAGATAGAAAGTTAAATGGATAGATAGATCAAAACTGCCTAGATAGATAGATAGATAAATAGATCACGGCGTCGCATAAGCGCTACTTTAGTTGAGGAGGCCCACACGGTGTCAATGACCTGACCCCGTGACCTAGTTGTCAACTCAGGTAGACTCGGGCGGCTCTGTGCCTGCACGGCACTTTATGTTTTTTTTCGATATTTTACTGTAATTTCTAACCACAATAATGATAATCATGTTTTATTTTAAAGTTTGCATTGAAAAATAAATAAAACAGGCTATAGACACAAGCAAGAACGAAAACTCTAGCTCAAATACTTTTTTTGTTACATGGCCATAAAAAGTACATTTATTGTAGTATATTAGAAAACAATAGAGTGATTTTTAGAAGGTCGTAACAACTAAACGCAACATGGCATTTTTTTAAAAGTTCTCATATAGAACTTATCAGTTTTGAATAAACTACTCACGAAATTTTTTTATGTTAGATGGAATACTTTTTGCAGGAGACGGATTTTTTGTACATGTCTCTGTCTTGAGCGAGCTTTATATTACTCAGCTATATAGAGAAATAAAGAAAGCAGTGAAGGAACGTTAGAGGCTGAGACAGACGAAGCTAGATCTAAGGATCTAAAGATGCAAGTGACTGCAAATAAAGAAATAATTATTATAGAAATGTCAACCACAAATCTAGATTTAGCTCGAGACCGACAAATAAAAAGAAAGACGTGAAAACATTATAACAGATGGAATGAACAGGGATCGAACCTGCACCTCAATGTGGCACCCATTGCCTTGCCGAGACAAGAGCAGGCACTTAACCACTGAGCTATCCGCATCTACAAAAAATAGATGCTCCAGGGACAGTGACTTTCATGCTGGCTTGAACAGACTAAGAAGTTGAATCGCTAAGAACGATCAAGTCCATTTAGAACATAAACAAACTAGCCTCTAACGGATCTTAGAAAGATGCACATTTGACTGAAAGATGTAAATGAATATAGAAATAAAGAAAGCAGTCAAACAACGTTAGAGGCTGAGGCAGACGAAGCTAGATCTAAGGATTTTAAGATGCAAGTGACTGCAAATAAAGAAATAATTAGTATAGGAAAATCAATCACAAACCTAGATCTAGCTCGAGATTCTTCTGTTAGTTGTCAAGTAATTGTCTATTACTGTTTGAATATCTGGTAAAGAGCTGTCATCTACAGGTGTTGTGTGGGATAAAAACTTGAAAACTGTCCTGAATGCGCTATTGAGATCGTCAAATGTTATCTGTACTGTATGTGCTTTGTCTGTGAGGAATGGATTATTTGTAAGGGTTTGTGTTTGTTTTATGTTTGTTTCTGTAAGATCTGTGTAAACGTTCTTTCTTCTGTTTAGGTGTTATAGCACGGAGTCTGCCTCAAATTCTGCACAAATCGTTTACACGACGCGTGTGGGATCAAATTATAATCAATAGAATGTTCCATGTTTTGATTGACTCAACTCAGGATATTTATCTAGAACTGAATGGGAAAAAATAGAATGATGAAAACGAGCATAGACGCACTTTGACCCCATCTAACACAACAAAACTTATATCATTTTAATCTAGGGTTTCCATTGTTTCAGATAAGTATTGAAAAGTGATAATCTAGCGTGTACTTTTTAATTAATTAGCAATTATATCTAATAGGAGCGAATTGCAGGTAAAATTTTAGATAAAAACATGGACTATGAAAACGCAGTAATCACACTCACAAATATGATGATAGAAATATCAAAGTAATATCGGGTTTCAAATTAGATTTAGAAGAAACTGCTGAAAGTTGTACTATGAGTAGTTCTGAAGATATTGTAAGTTAAAAAAGAGGAATTTTCTATTTCATTACATAAAATTCAGCAGATCTGAGCACTGGCTTGTGCAGACAGCGATTATCTGCGGTCATGGGCGGGCCTGACCCTGAAGTTATAGATGACGTTTCCTGAGCCCGGCCCGCCATAATAAGGCTTGAGTCGCCTAAGTTCAAACTGACTTTCGGGCCTATCCCCCCATTGTTCAGAACTCAAATGCAGCTTTTAGATCGAAATTCTACGCTGCACATGTGAGATAGATAGATAAATAGATAGATAGAGAGATAGATCAAAACTACCTAGATAGATAGATAGATAAATAGATAGAAAGATAGATCAAAACTGCCTAGATAGATAGAAAGATCAATAAATAAATAGATCAAAACTATCTAGACAGATAGATAAATAGATAGATAGATAGATAGATAGATAGATAGATAGATAGATAGATAGATAGATAGATAGATCAAAACTACCTAGATAGATAGATAGTTAGATAAAAATCAACTAAAATGATGAATAGAGGGAAAGATGGGTAAATAGATAGATAAATAGACAGGCAGATAGATGTATAGATAGATAGACATAAAAAAAATAAAGATAGATAGATAGACAGATAGAGAAGCAGATAGATTGGGGCAGAAGTCAGTGGGTAGAAAGGAGTGCAACACATACGTGGGATGTGGAGACTGCCAGGACAACCATTTCAGTCCCAGCATGCTGGATAAAATCACCGTCATATAATTATACAGCCATGTATCCCATGTTTGTCCTCAAGCTGATTACTTCAATACTCTACCGCATAAATACCTGTCGTTCGCTGCCACTGGTGGCCTATTTTCCTCTCGCCAGGTGAAAAGTTCACTAGTTAAGCACGTGTGACGTTAATCAGTCATTTTGACCCTCATCATGATTATGATCGCCAGCGGATGTTGTCAACAGGCGGTCGGCGCTAGGGACAGAAACCAGGACACCACAACACAGCTCACGAATGGAATCTGATCCTTGCTTCAGTTTGATTGGATGGATATCATTTCCTGCATGACTCTCCGTCATTACTTTAAAGAGCATTTAAACCGGATAGCGCGCACTGTGAATTTTCGGTTCAAGTCTAAAGCAATTATTCCATAGTGCGGAGAAAAACCGAGCTGATCCCAATGCTCAATGTGAATACTGCTTTAGTCATTCACGAGCATCGTGCAGACCCTACGTATAGTGTTTGGCCCAATTACACATGGATGTTGTAAACACGACAGTCTGGTTTCTGTCCATCTTTTTGTTTGAAATATTCTTCTTAACCGCAGAAACACCCTACTCCAGGCTTGTCACCACGACCCCCACTCATCGCCGAGTTTCACGACCTTGCCTTTAGAGAAGCTAAACATGTACTCTCGTAGCTTCATCCGAGTGTTTACCTCATGAAGTTACTCACTCGAGACGAGAGGAAATATAATATATTTAGGACAGGGTCAGTCTCCTCTGAGAATGTCAACACTGGATTTCGCCAACATACGTTTTTTGTTTTGTTCAAACTTTGCTCTTGTAATATTTGAGGCCGAAACTCGAAAACTGGTATTGGGGGAGGGGGGATGGTAATGTTTTGTTTTTGTTTGTTTTGTTTCAAATATAAATAACTTTCCTTTCAAATAAATGTAATCGGTAAGGGAAAAAAATATTTCCATTTAAAAAAAATTTTTTTTGGTATAAATATTTTGCTGACACGGTTTTTCTGTCGATTTATGTGAAACAGCGGTTATGGTTTAAAGTTCGACTTTATTTCTTACATTTTCACTTTTACAATCTTATTTTCTTAACATCACCAAAAGGCGAGCTGAGCTGATTTCCCCCCCTCCCCTACCCCACCTCCCTCTCCCCCCCCCCACACACACACATGCACATACACATACGAAATAAAGTAAAAACCCAGAAATGCAGATTTCATGACACAATATCATTAACTGCTATGATATGCTGTGTAGAAAGAGTGAATCTAAAGCTCGAATAAATGCTGTTTCGACGGAAGCAAGTTTAAACAGGTTTAACCCAAACCACTCCGCGGTGAATTCCTCATACATCTGATCTTGAAAGTAAATGAGTTTGATTTTTCTTATATTTTTATTTTCAATATTCTACAACTGATATATCACAAAACGTTGCATCTTCTGTGATAAAGTGCAAATAGGGCGGTAAAATCTTCAGTAATTTACAATACAGAAATATTTTGTAGACCATCAAGCTTCAGGCATGTGCAGAGTCGAGTATTAAACTGGCATGCTCAAACTATTTTGGCATCGATACATGTCGCATGGATGGCGGCTCGTATGTTGTCAGCCCTGCCTTATTCTGTCGAGGAGTGTGTATAGTTGGGTTGAGAGATTGTTGTTGGCAGAATACAATAATCAAACTTAAAAGGAGGAAAATAACATAAAAAACAAGGGCTCAAAATCTGTGTAAGCGACCGTTCTATTTATTGCGACCTCACAAAATTATATGTTGACAAGAAGACCAGTTATGGTATGAGGCGCTGAGAACGCCGCTTATGGTGGATTGGGCTATTATATTTATATCTTCATCTATCATTCCTTCAAACACTCATTCAATCTCGAGATAACAGTACTGCCTGCGGTAGACTTAGTTTCCAAACACAAACAACAAATCAATTTCAAAACCAGCAAACAGGGGACATTTACGTTTCCATAGCCCGACCTTCACAAGTCGAATCACGTACTAATAAATAATAGTAGAGATGGTTTGATGTGTATCACGACTGCTCGTCAACCAAGCTATTAAAAATGTCTTACTAATCTGCGAACAGCCAATTCTCATCCTCCTTAGTTTGAAGTTCCACATTAATCACAGACAATGAGAAACGCAGAGACGAGCCGTGGATCTTGGAGAGCAGTTTTCCCTAACCAGGTCCGAGCCATTCTAGACAACAGGGGTGAAAAGGTCAAATTAGTCTGCCTGCAGGCATGTTTCCAGCCGGCAGTGGTTGGGGTGATTACGGAACCTGGTCTCACACTTCATCTATCATCGTGAGTATCAGGTGATAATCGGTTTCTAACCTGTAAACCTGTCAACCAGTCATGATAGCAGCTGTCACTCAGCGCACTGGTCGAGTTTTTGATCCCGAGCTCCAACACGCCACTTTGCTAGGCTCCCCCAGTGTCCGGGCATTCGAACTCGTTAATCTCTTCCATCCCAAGGGCGGCACCTGGCTTGGTTTAATCTTGATTTTCCTCTTGTGATATGCGATATGAAATTCAGCCTCTTGTGTGACTGCACTAGGTCTTCCAAATCTCATCAATACCTTGTTGGCGTTGAGGGAGGGATTGTGTGAGCTGTTGTGTCCTCTCCTTGCCACACACAAATCTTCTTTTCTCTCTCACAGTCTCTCTTGGCCTATTTCTCTCTCCAACTCTCTACCTATATCTCTTACCTTTATCACTGTCTCTCCATCTCTCTCTAACTATATGTCTCCCTCTTTATTACTGCCTCTATATCTCTCCACCTGATCTCTACCTCCATTACTGTCTCTTAATCTCTCTTCACCTATATCTTTTCCTCTATTACTGACACTGCATCTCTCTCTCTCTCTCTCTCTCTCTCTCTCTCTCTCTCTCTCTCTCTCTCTCTCTCTCTCTCTCTCTCTGCATAAATTTCTTCCTCAATTGCTGTCTCTTCATCCCATTCTACCAGTCCTATATATTTCCGTGTCTCTTCACCTCTCTTGCCTCTTCTTTCCGCCATTTCTCGCAAAAATAATAACAGATAAAAACTGAGAACAACATATTTTGCTTTTTCCCCCTTTTCAATCTCTGGCATTGTTAAGATATTAAAACAACATGCAACTGGTTGACTGTGTACATTTTCTTTGTATTTTGTAGATTTCCTGCGTCGCTAAAATCCTATGTAATTGGACGGGGGGTAGGAAAGGGGGGAGGGGAAGGAATATTAAGACCTCTTTTTATGCCAGTATGAAGAAGGGCAACATGTAAACAATTTCTTTCTAGAATTCAAACAAGAATTTGGCTTAACGTCTTGAAAATAGCGCCCGAGGAAATAGCCCTGCTAGTGACACGATTGAAACACGCTAAACTAACGATCTAACAAATAAAGCCTGGCCTGCTCTCCATGTGATTCTATATGGTTCAGTCTCTTGTCTCCAGGCTGGTGTAGCATCACATCAGACAATTCATCCAAAGATTGTTACAACAACAGGATCATTGATTCTCCGTGTCATGTGACCAGCACAAACATGGCGTCGGTCTTACAAACAAAAGGTTTGTTTGTGTCCCACTACCAAAAAAAAATGCCTTGTTGGTAAATACGAGATCTACAAAACGTAATTTAATCACACATATACCCACGTTTGCTGAAAAACGGTTCTTTATTGTAAATGACCCTGACATTGGCCATGAAAATAATCTGCCTACAATTTTTTGTGAACAAGGATGGAGCTCATTGAAGAGTCGAGTCAAGAAACGTCTATAGAACAGATTTCTCTTCATGCTTTTTATGGCCGACACACATTTGGAGAAAAAGACAAACACAGACATTCAGAGTCTGGTTAACTTTGAAGCAAAGGCTCTAGATGTACAAGTACGGCATATTTAAATTTTTTCCTTTACTTTTTTCTTTTACTTTCTGTTATGTGGGAATTTTTTTCTAAATTTGGGTAAGGGTAAGGGTTGAGGGGGTTGGAAGGGGGTTGTTCAAATTGATTGTGGCACAAATTTAAAAAATGAAAATGTATGCTTCCCTAAATTCAGTACAGGTCCCAAAGCACTTTACCACATTAAAAAAAAAAAGTTAAGTGCAACCATTTTGCCTGTTTCGACGAATAACTTAAAAGCATTATATAATAGACACATCACTTTAGCCAAAACAGAGGGGATGGCAAAAAAAAAACCAAACAAACAAAAAAAAAACAACAAAAAAACGTCCCGATTCCAAATTGGTACTCAGACAGAGTATAAAATATAAAATATAAAAAATATGGATGAAATGAATCTTAACTAATTACATTAGAAAGCCAAGATTCGAACCGTGAACCCCAAGTGTGAGAACCAGTATCACTATATCCAAACCATAACTACCTCTTTTGTCTAAATAAAAAAAAAAAGCAAGACGTTATTACCCCGAGGGTTATTTATCATTGCGACAAGAAGTAACAATTTGTAGGAGTTGTCCCATGGGTTTAATTGTAAAAAAAAAAAGCTCCTATCAACCAAAAATTACTGTCGCATCCTAAACCTTCGCCGTTAGTTTAGCTGAGTCGTTTTCGAATTTCCCAACATATAAATTTTGAAATTAAGACCTACCCTCACAAATCCTTTTGTCTTGACTCTTGTCATGTTTTGAAGCCTATAATGTGGTTATGAAATTTACTTTTGTGTACATTTCACTGATAACGGCATAAAAAGTAGGTTCAATCTTAGAATAAACTTGAAACTTTCACCATCCGCTCCACACGGATGCAACTATAATAAACCCGAAATTTTTTAAATCATCCCACACAGATACGACCATGGTAAAAACCTACATTTTTTTCGCAATCCTTCCACACAGATTCATTCAACGAAAACCGTGAGCAAATCTGAACAGTGCAAATCGCTCCACTTAACTTTTTTACATTTACGACATCGGATTTGAAAACTACCGGATCTAGCCATTAAGACATCTTTTACTGGACGATTTTTTAAATTGCATCTTCGCGACATGCTGTATCTTGAGATTATCAATATTTTTATTTTATTTTGCTAGACTCATGTCTACTCAAGACATCTTGTATTACATAAGTTAAAAAGATAACAGAAAAAAAAAAAACCCAACAAAAATCCTGTGTCGGAACTTATCAAGCCATTAAGTGCTGCTTAGGGGCATGTGCGACCGCATAATTATCAGAGGGGATAACCGAGACTCGTTCGGATTTTCCACGCCTACATCTCGCAGACGTGATCTCATCAACAAGCCAACATGGCGGATCTCTCAGGCTAGATCCTCTTTTCTCCATTATAGCCAAGCCATCTCCGGGGGGCAAGCGGAGAAAACTGCTTCCACAAACTCCGAAACCCACGACTTAAGTTTATTAACGCACATCCTCACCCAGGCCTTAATAGGGAATGAGCTTCCTATTTCAACAACTCGGAACGATTTCACAGAAAGAGGACATTACGTCCATTCATATGTCCAGGATAAATGCAAAGTTAAAGTTGTTCGTTCCCAAGCGCTCTACGCAGGTCTATGTTTAATTACGCATTTCAACGTAATTCATGGAAACTCTAAATGAAAGATGAGAGTGAGAAAATCCGTACTGTGCAAGGGTGTTAGTTGGTCCTCATAATTGTCAGACTGACGAAAAACCGGACATGATCATTTAATCCTTCATCATCATTTATCGCGAAGTAATAAACAGTACAACAAAATACTCCTCATGCATTATGAGTTTATGCCAACAGACCCTTGCATTTTCCCAGCTTCTTGTTGACAGCAAAGTCTGTCGCAGATTCTCGTAAAGTGAAACCATCTTTACAATCGACGCAAGAATTATTTCAGAAAATAAAGCAGAATAATGAATACAGAGACAAATAGAAACATGTGACAAACTTGTGCTCAGCAGATATCTCTTACGACGACAAAGCTACACATTACGATGCATTGTAAGCGTTTGTTACTGAGTAAATAAAGCCCTGGCAGTGATGTCATTGTTAATAGTCTGAGAGGAGTCAATAAAACTTTAATTAAACAAAGTCGGAGCGAGTCCAAGCAACATTGACCTCAATTTCAATGACTGGATTTTTTTTTATCTATCCTGTCAAAAACTAATGGTTCCAAACTGGAACAAATCTGATAAACTTAGCTGGATTTATATTCCAATTTTTTTTTTGACAATACAGATAACCTGGAAAACTCAAAGGTCTATATTCTATGTATTCGAAAATATAGTTAACCGGGCAAATCCACAGGTCTAAATTCCATAAAATAATGTATCGAACTATAGCTGACTTGGCTATTTCAACGGTCTACTTTATAAAATTCTATTTATAAAACTGTAGCTAACGTTGAAAACTCGGATGTCAAGATTGCACAAATATACTTACATGGTAAAATCAACGGACAAAGTTCTTTGATTATATTTAAATGTGTAGTTAACTTATTCAGAGGTCTAAATTTCATAAACATATTCCAAACTGTAGCTAACATGGCCTGTCTATGTAAAGCCTAAGCCAACATTATTAATTCAGCTATCGATCTAAATTATTTCAAAATATGGTCAACACTATCAACCAAACAGTATATTCTGATTTATCTTAAAATGTGGTCAACACTACCAACCGAGGAGTATATTCTGCTTTATACAAAAATTTGATCAACATTATGAACCAAGGAGTTTGGTCAACACTGTTAACCAAAGATTATAGTTCTGATTTATATAAAAATTTGGTCAACACTATCAACCAAGGAGTATAGTTATGATTTTTTTCAAAATTTGGTCAACACTATCAACCAAGGAGTACATTTCTGATTTACTTGAAAGTATTGCATTCAGAATTTGATTCAGAGCTATAGTTCCGACTTATTTCAAACTGTAGCTTTAATGACTAAGTCAAAACGGAAACAAATGAAGTAGAACAAACCGGCTGTGTAAATTTATTTTAAATTATAGATAGCAAGAGCAGCTGTTCAGTTGCCTGAAGCCCCTGCCGAAATTATAGATAGCAAGAGCAGCTGTTCAGTTGCCTGAAGCCCCTGCCGAAATTATAGATAGCAAGAGCAGCTGTTCAGTTGCCTGAAGCCCCTGCCGAAATTATAGATAGCAAGAGCAGCTGTTCAGTTGCCTGAAGCCCCAGCCGAAATTATAGATAGCAAGAGCAGCTGTTCAGTTGCCTGAAGCCCCAGCCGAAATTATAGATAGCAAGAGCAGCTGTTCAGTTGCCTGAAGCCCCTGCCGAAATTATAGATAGCAAGAGCAGCTGTTCAGTTGCCTGAAGCCCCTGCCGAAATTATAGATAGCAAGAGCAGCTGTTCAGTTGCCTGAAGCCCCTGCCGAAATAGCTTTAAGTGGTAACAAAGTTAGCGGCTAGATCTTCTTTAATGTGTGGATTAGAAAAAAAATGATCTTCTTCTCAAGAGACAAATAAAATCGCTTTTAACAAAATCGAATGTTCCAAACAAAAAAACAAAAAAATCTATGAAAGAAGAATTTCACATTAATTTTTTAGAAAGGGATGTTATTTACTCTGATTCCATGGAATTATGCAAAAAGAAAAAAAATGTCAATTATGCAAGCAAAAATTGGAAATTATGCAAATGAAATTTCAAATTGTGCAAAAATTTTGCAAGTTGAAAAAAAGCCCTTATATTGCCCACGTCAGTTTTAAGATGTTATAGGATAATTAAAATTCTGATACAATGACCTAACATTCTCACACGTCTTTTCTTTGTATTATCATGTCATGTGTGATCGTATACATGCGCTTTGTAAAAAGGAAAAGCTAGGAGTGAGAAGAATAAAGAAATAGAGAGAGGAAGGGGAAATGAGAGAACAGAGGTTTGGAAGAATGATCTGCCTCCCTCTCTATTTCTTTCTTCCTGCATTGCTCTGTGCATCTTTATTCCTCAGTAACTCCATGTGTGTAACTCACTCCTTCTGCATCTTTCTCTTCTTCTTTTTTCCTTCTCTCTGCATCGCTTTTTGTATCTATCATTCAGCGTCTCCCCCCCCTAACATAATGCATCTCTACTCCTTGTCACTCTCTTTCAACCCCTCTCCCGTGCTCTCTGCACTCCTCTACATTTCTCTCTCCTATCTTCTTTTCGTCCCTTTCACTCTGACCATCACCAAAGGGTGAGAATGCAAAACTTTTACGAAGAGGGAGTCACGGGGTAGGTGGAAAGAAAAAAGAGTTTAGACCCAGGAAAGGCAGAATAAAAAGAGAGAAAGGAATGGAGGTAACACTAAATTATGATGAATTAAGTACGACGTGACCCAAATAAGTTGTTCGCGGGGAAATTTTAAACTTAAATTAAATTTCTCCTTATTATGCTTTATATATTATCAACGCAAAGAAGTACGCTAGCATTTGACATTTTTTCCCGTTGTTTGAGTACACACACAGACACAAAGAAACACATACACACACACATATATATATATATATATATATATATATATATGTATATAAATATATAGTTTGAAGATCTCCTATATCTATCTAAATATATATATAAGATCTTACCTTAAATTCTCTTCATACGACACTTGTGTTTCGAGCGGAGGACAAAGGTGTCGCTTCTATCCCATGATAAGTGGAAACTTAAGGAATCAAAAACTGAATTTCACTTATCATGGGATATCATCGAAAGAGCGCAGCCATACTCAGCAGCAACAAACAGATGCAACCTATGCATAGCAGAGAAATATTTCATTTTAAAAACCAAACCAAGCCTCAACAAAAGAAGGGAAATATTTTCATCGTGCCCCCACAGAAAGAAACATTTACTACAAAACTACCAGTGGCCCGGAAACGAAAAAAGACAACAACACAAGGTCGGAACGGCAACCGAACACACCTCAGTCATACCCGAAGAGAGCGGAGGACAAGCGACACCTTTGTCCTCCGCTCGAAACACCAGTGTCGTATGAAGAGAATTTAAGGTAAGATCTTCTATATCTATGAAATGCTCCCACAGTTGAGCACTCTTATCAATTATTCCAACTTATCTTCAAACTATATATATATATATATATATATATATATATATATATATATATATATATATATATATATATATATATATATATACGCGTCCTCCTATTGTAGTGATTGTACGACAGCATCTTTTTTTTCGTGACAGTTCACTATTATCGAACACAAAATCGAAATAAGATCGTCACGTGTAAACACAGAGCTGTTCACAACAGAGCGGGGCGACTTTATACTGATTTTTCTGATAGATTGGATTTTAATTCGTTCGAACGGGTAACGGAGGCATAAGGCGCCTCAAATTATACTGTCAATGAGAGAGTGATTTCCCTTACGGTACTACCACTAAATGAGCATGGAAAGTACCAGATCGGTCGGCATAAAGCGCAGTTCGTTGACAAAATCACGCCTTATTTATTTATTTATTTATTTATTTAATTTTTTACTAAACTATATTTAAAACCATGAAACTATGCGTCAATTTGCGGGAAATGGCAAATTATGCGGCCTCACTGGTCACGCTTTTTTTTTTTTTTTGTGGGCCCATAAGCATGAACTTTTTTGTGAAATTCTGAATTTTTACAGTGAATCACCAAACAGTTCAACAACATTTGTTTATTACTTGGAGCTTGTGGACAACAGGAAACACAGATATAAATTTGGAACAATTATTCATATTCAGAGAGTGGGTTTTCCATGAATTAAAAGATAAAAATAATAGATGGATCGTGCAAAAACAATTCGAGCATCACAAAATCCGCTTTTTTCTTTGCAATTTCGTCGTTTTATTCTGTTTCATAACAAAAAGACTATATAGACAAGAATGTTCAAAAAGGCTCAAGTAGGTTTTAAGTGGACCTATTATTATGTAGTAGTTAAACGAGGCAAAATACAAAAGATAACCACTTAACTGAGTCAAAACAGCCGAAGTGCAAACTTTAAATCGTTAAATATACTGCGTTTGGGAACTTGAGCACACAAACTGATGACGTCAATAGAATCGGTCATTCACTTGCAAGATCTGCGACAAACGTCGCCGTCTGCTTTGTCAAGGCGCCGTAAACCGGAAATGAATAAAAACATTAGCGACAGAGCTAAGGATCTCTAGCACTAAGGCTCTGAGGCTACCAGTCTCTGACATTACTTTCGTGCTAAGAACTTTATTTTGTATGTTTAGGTTATGAGCGCAATGGGTAAGTAGTACACGTAATGAGAGTTTCTTTTTTCGGAAGAGAATAGAATTTTTACAATACAAATAAAGACACCTATGGCTATAATTTTTTTTTAAAATGATTATGGAGAAAATACACGGAGTGAAATAGTTATCTGCATTATCTGTAATTAAGACATACATCTATTCTCTGCTGAGCATTACAGCTACTTTAAGCACTTACATCCATTCAGCAGCAGAAACAATAACAAAAATAAGCGGTGTTTTTGATGAACATCCAAGAGAGAGATCCAGGTCACAACCTTTAGTGACTCAGTTTCTACACCGGGGCTGCCATTAGCGCCACTAGGACGCCATGACTGGGGTACACTTCAAGTGACCTCAAGTGGCCTCAAGATGGGATTTGAGTGTGGTTCGTGGCGTTGCGTCACGACTTATAATGATTGCTCACTCCGTTATCCATAACAGTTGTCACCATCAAGATTGTCCCGTCGTTACACATGATCTATCATAGTAATGCTGTTGCTTCGCTGCACAGCGCATGATCAGCTCACCACCCACAACAGTTGTCACCACCAAGTCTGTCTCTGATAGTTGCTTCGCTGCACAGCGCATGATCAGCTCACCACCCACAACAGTTGTCACCACCAAGTCTGTCCCTGATAAATGCTTCGCTGCACAGTGCATGCTCACCCTAAAACCACCAACAATTGTCACCTCCAAACCTGTCTTGTTATTATATCATGGTCTCTAATAGTTGCTTCGCTGCACAGTGCATGCTCACCCTAAAACCACCAACAATTGTCACCTCCAAACCTGTCCTGTTATTACATCATGGTCTCTAATAGTTGCTTCGCTGCACAGTGCATGCTCACCCTAAAACCACCAACAATTGTCACCTCCAAACCTGTCCTGTTATTTCATCATAATCTCTAATAGTTGCTTCGTTGCACGGTGCATGCTCTCCTTATTACCACCAACAGTTCTCAACCCCAAATCTGCCCTTTTGTTACATCATGGTCTGTAATGGTTGCTTTCCTGCATAGCGCATGCTCAACCCGCCACCAGCCACCAAGTCTAGCCTGTTGTTACATCATGGTCTCTAACAACCACCTTACACACCGTGGTTGCGCAAGGCGCAGGGGTCAGATTTCACGAGTCTAGCGCTGAGCCACTGCGTCTGAGGGGAAAAACGCATGAAAACCCCGGGTATGGAGGGTGTGTGTGGTATGTAAAAATCACAACTCATGTATCTTGTGCAACGCCAAGCATCTCCTCTGTGTGTATGGTGGTTCTTATGATTGTTCACTCCATGGCCAACCACCCACACCATTCGGCACCACCAAGTCTGTCCTGTTGTTACATCATGCTGCCGAAAACTAAAAGTTGCTTCGCTACACGGCGCTGCCGCATAATTGCGAGCTGTTCCTAGCATTTTACCAAAATCAATGACATTAACGATAGTCTTGCCCAAATCTAAGCGAAAAAGAGATCATAAATTTTGAAGGATGAGAAAAAAATCATGATTGAAGTAATTTAGTTGTCGTTGTCGTTGTTGTTGTCGTTGTTGTTGTTGTTGTTTCTGTTTTTATCTTCTTCTTCTTCTTCTTCTTCTTCTTCTTCTTCTTCTTCTTCTTCTTCTTCTTCTTCTTCTTCTTCTTCTTCTTCTTCTTCTTCTTCTTCTTCTTTTCCATGTCCCTATTCTCCTTCATGTTCTTCTTCTTGGCTTCATCTTTCGATCATCATTATTATTATTATTATTATTATTATTATTATTATTATTATTATTATTATTATTATTATTATTATTATTATTATTATTATTATTATTATTATTATTTTATTATTATTATAATGTTATTTTTTTCCTTGTTTTTCTCTTCCTTTTCTTCTTGTTGTCGTTAATGTTGTTGTTCCTCTTCCTGTTCTTGTTGTTTACTTCTTGTTCTTCTCCTATTGTTATTATTTTTATCATTGCCTGTAACATTAGTTGGAGTAGCAGTAGTAGCAACATCAGTAGGAGCAAGTAGTAGTAGTAGTAGTAGTAGTAGTAGTAGTAGTAGTAGTAGTAGTAGTAGTAGTAGTAGTAGTAGTAGTAGTAGTAGTAGTAGTAGTAGTAGTAGTAGTGGTAGTAGCAGTTGTAGTGCTAGCAGCAGCAGCAGCAGCAGTAGCAGCAGCAGTAGTAGTAGTAGTAGTAGTAGTAGTAGTAGTAGTAGTAGTAGTAGTAGTAGTAGTAGTAGTAGTAGTAGCAGCACTAGTACTAGTAGTCGTAGTAGTGGTCAAGTTCTCTATAGTATTATATAAGCAATGTCGCTAGGATTAGCTTTGTATAAATATATGACTCTGAATCTGATTTTTTAACTTTGATTACCCGGTACTGTATACTGACGTGTTATGAATCACTGCTTTTAAAAGTTATGAAACATCATAGCTAAACTCGCAGTAGCCTAAAATAGAAGGTCTATATCCGTGTCTCATATAATTACCCAGAGGTCAGGAGACGGCCACACTCTCTAAGAAATTGTGGCCTGCGCGTACTCTGGAGCCCAGACGTGCCTTCAGCAAAACGCTGGCTTGATCACGGACAGTTTCTGATGTCCATTCTACGAGACAAATAGATCTCAGAGTGAAATCCAATTTGGTATACAGGGGTGGGGTCAATTGAGGTCATCTTTATCATCGATGCACATAGTTTTCGAAGGTCAGTGTCTACAAAGTTGAATAAATTGATACGCAGATAGATTGTCAGAAAGGTAAAGAGTGGGAGAGAGAGAGAGAGAGAGAGAGAGAGAGAGAGAGAGAGAGAGAGAGAGAGAGAGAGAGAGAGAGAGAGAGAGAGAGAGAGAGAGAGAGAGAGAGAGAGAGAGAGAGAGAGAGAGAGAGAGAGAGAGAGAGAGAGAGAGAGAGAGACAGAGAGAGAGAGGGAGAGAGAGAGAGAGAGAGAGAGAGAGAGAGAGAGAGAGAGAGAGAGAGAGACAGAGACAGAGAGAGAGGGCGAGGGAGGGCTTGGGGAACGGGTTGATAGAATCTTCTAGAATCTTCTTCCCTAGGAATAGTCATATTCTCTTTAAAAGTGATGAGGCGATTTGTGGCGACGCATATATAAGTCAATGGTTCGAATCCCTTAGTGGCAAGCACTTTTTTTTTCCGTTTTCACTTGAAGCCGAACCATGTCCACTCCTGAGTATTAAACTAAACTTGAACTTTTTGCATTTCTTACTTATGATTGAACCAGTTGTCTGCCCTCTCTAAATGTATTTTTTCAAACCTGACATAAAACTTGAGATTCCTAAGTTGGAGTAACCAGTGCTTCCTTAGCTGCCCTCGTCATAGACGGTGTCTTAGGCGGATGACTGACTCTACAACCGGACCTTCACCTGGCCCGCTGTCTCATATGTTGAAGTACAAGAGACGAGATAATTATGTAGCTGTCCATACAGCACGGTGCTTCCAAGCATGCCAGGGTCCGGTAGATGAGACCTCAAGCTCTCCAACCTATGACTACAAGGTTTGTAGATTTAAATACAGCTCCTTTGCATCTGTGTCATGGGCGTCATAGGCGTCA
>JAWDGP010006899.1:0-15000 GCA_033675545.1 Elysia crispata
ATGCATGTAAAGGTGGGTTTTAGATTCTTAGTAACATGGCAGGAAGGAAAAAAAAATTAAGAACCAATAGAATTGCAAAATTAGATTTGAATCACAGATTTTATTACTTAAACATGCATCAGTGACCAAAAAAACATCTCTATTCACCAATCATTCAAGATTCAGAAAGACAACCAGTGACTTTTCTTTGATTTCTCTTAAATAATTATTTGTTAGTTTATGGTGAATATATGGTGTGGGTAAGTATCTTTCTTTTACTCTTAATTTGAGTATATTTCTGAAATAAATCTCAATAAAGAAATGGTAAAGATCTGCATTAAAACCTTTTCCAACTGAGTCTTTAAACTGCTTACAGCATTCCAAAAACTTCATAGAGTGAAACCCAAACACTATCAATAAAACTGACTTAGTGCGAATTAAAATTTTGCATGTTTTTTTTTTTTAATACCCATTAGAATGGTCTGTTTATTTAATCCCACTCAAGCACCTATGAAATTTTCTAATGCTTGCAAATAGACATGGTTTTCTTCTCAGTACAAAAGTGAAGTAAATGTATTTTCTCCCTCTATAGACCTTGCAATTGCACGTTTCGTCACTAAAACTCCATCTTCACATCTGAAATAAAAAAAAAGTTAACTTTAAATGAGCAGATCAGTAATGTTTCAAATTTAGTTTTACTTTTAGTGAACATGATAACTTGAGTTGAAAAAAAGTATGAAGACAGATGAAATTTACCCTAGGCCATAGGTAAAATTCAAGTTTTGCCTTTTTATATTCAATCAACTGAGCCTCTCACAAGTCAAAATATATTTTCCCCACTGATCTAGCAATGTTTAGAAATTCTGTTCATCAAATGTGTAAAAAAAAAAATCACTGAAAGCCTGTATTTACAATATGTTAGACTAGAAGATTTACTTTTAAAATAAAGGATGTGTGTTCCAATATGCTATGGCAAAAACTAACTGTAGATAATATTAAAATCATCCATAGTTTTAATAACTGAATGTACTAGATAATGCACACGGATCATAAAAAAGTCACCCTTAATATTGCCTAAAACCCTATATGGATCTGCATCGTATTCCTTAAAGTACTTCTTGCTGGAATAAAAAAACAGCAAGAAATGTCACTAAAAAGTAATTTTCAAATAAATTACTGCCTCTAAAACAGATATATTCAGAGTTTAAATAGTAAGACAGCGGTTGAGGGAGAAAAAGATGTGAGTGTTTTCAGAATGAAAGTGCTATCTTCCTATGTAATGCTATCATGCATTTTATATGATCAAGCAAACAAGTGTGAATTTTTGAATGGTCCTCTTATTTCAGATCATGTATTTCGTTGTATCTTGAATAAAGTTAATCTTCTCACCACTTTGCTCTATCATCTTTCCTTTGCGAGAAGATTCCAGCCCTTTTAGGAAACTCTCAAAGATTTCAATATATGGTTTTAGGCTTGTTCTTTTATAATCTGAAAGTATAAAATAAAGTTAGTAAAATTTACAATTTTGTCACAAAAATGTTCTATATGATCAAACATATTTTATCATGTATTTACTCACATTTGTAAATAATATTTGTCTCAAAATTCTTGAGAAATGCCTGAACCATTTATCAATTATTTTTTTTTAATAAAAAGTCTTATAAACATTAATTCATTGTGTGCCAGAGCGTTTTCCACGGTTGTGCCAGGCCATTTTTACTGTGCATATTGTCTTTAGAGGATGCATTGGAAATTGGGTTCCAATTTGGCTTATTTTTGTGTAACTATGACTTATTATATATTTAGAGTTATCTCTCATAGGAAACTTAAAAAGTTTCATGACCGGGCTACCAATGGCGAAACAAACATTGGTTCTTATATCGACGATACATCGTCGATTGGCTTAAGGCATGAAAATGTATCATGAATTACAAAGCTTGGAGACTAAACTTTGAGAGACAACTTCTGGTGCATATAGAATAATGGGGAAACTCAGGTGATATCATGTTTAACCATCCCAGTATCGACTGAAGACAAACACCAGGTTGAAATATAGAAACTCTCAGAGAGCATTCTTTATTTTTATCCTTGAAATGATTGGAACTTTTAAAATCAAGGGTAAAAATGTTTTAAAATCATAAACATTTGCATTTTGAAGGAAAAATAATTTAAAAAATCAAATTTATAAATGAAATAAAAAAAAAATGATCTATGCAAATGATATTCAATGAGAAAGTTTGAAGCTAAAAAAGTACACCATTCACTATTTTAATTTGGACCCATCTTCTTTTCCGTAAATTTCCTATAAGTGATGGCTTAGTGAAATAATGTCACCTATTTCACAAAACGAATTTGAGCCTAAGAACAAAATTTATCATGGGATTACACTGCTAAGAAACAAATCATTCAAGATTAGTGTAGTAAGAGAAGAAAAAAAATTTGCCTTTCAGTCTCCTTCCCTCAGTATCAGTTTCCGGCACTGTTGATGTGTCTAGTTCCTCTATAAGACCACTGAAATATGTTAAAAACACAGGTTACTTTACAGTGTAAACTACTCGAAGCATTAATTTTTAATCTAAACCAGGTATGGACAAATGAAGAATATCAATAAACCAAAAACAAAAAATCCTAAGGCACATCTTTTCTTTTTTGCTTTTGTTGGATATGTTTTGCATGCAATCACAAGCAAAGTAGAACCAGCACTTTGGAGAAACCTAGAGATTTGGAGTGGGAAGGGATGTATCCAACTTATCACTAAACTGCTCTGAAAAAGATTTTGTAGTTTTGTGTGTGTGATTTGTTTTTTTTTAATTTATAAAATAATGGGCAAAAAAAAAGAAAAAAAATTTTAACCTATAATTATGTCTGCATAATGAGTATTATTCTTCCTACAGTTTCATTTGCAATCTCTGGAGTCCAAAGTGAAAGAGAAAATAAAACTGATGCTTTTTCAGAAAATTAACCAGCATTAAATATTTCTTGACACTTAAAATGAGTCTATTAAACGTCAAACCTTTTTTTTTTCTGGTTTTTATGTTTGTTAAAGACCTTTCTAAAATGATTAGGAAGGCAAAAAAAAAAAAAAAAGGTTTGAATTAAATGTATAAAAACTGTTCACATTTTTTTGCTGACTCAAAAAAAAAAAAAATACAAAATAAATTTGGAGAAATATATGAACATGTACCTTATTGTGGGAACCTCCATGGGGTCAAAGTCATCAATGTTTTTGGGATCCATTGGTACACAAACTTTACCTGATAAACATAACATTATGTTAGGAAAAAATATTAGATTCCAAAATGAGAGTATGATAGCCGGTGTATTAATTGAAACCTTAAATAAAAGCATTGATAAGATCTTAAAAAAAAAAAAAACATTATCAAAACCAACTGTAAGTAATCAAATGAGGACTACTCAAGGTTAATATTCTGGTATTTTCCGACTGAAATTACAATATCTTTTTATCTTTTGTTCTTTTAAATTGTTCGTAGTATAAATGGTTTCAAATTGAAAAAAAAAATTGAAAGATCTGTGAGAGAAAAAAAAAGTCTTAAAATGTCAAGAAGCATACTGGAACAATTTTGAAAATGTTGAGAAAAAAGCAATTACCACTTTTTGGATGGATGCAGAAAGGGCTTTTCAGCAAGTGATTGATGCCTTTGCTGACATTGATGTCCAGTCGAGGGTAGCAGAACTGGAGTTTAACCTCTTCTTCAGTATAGCCCTTTACCAAGTTCATCTGATATATATATAAAAAAGAAAAGAAAAAAAGGAGGTATCCATAAAGATTAGTGATGAATATCGTGCAAAAGAGTTACCAACTTGACTTATAGAACAGAAATATTGCAAAACCCCAAAAACAATATCCTTGACAGAAAAAAATGTTCTCCGAATCAATATAACACTGTGATTTTTTTTTTAATATATCAAGGCTACGCAATGAGAAACAATGAAAGGTATATTAAAGCAACATCCAAAATCCGCCTTTACAGGAAAAGTAATGCAATAACACTTTTGAATTTTTTTTTTTAAAACGTCAATTTTGCAGACATATTCTCAAATAAACTATGTCCATTCATGCATGATCGCATCTTTTTTCTGTAAACAATAAGGTAAAACTAATTGTAAAATAAATCTTACTGACAGCCAAAATAAATAATAATTCTTTGTTTGTGAACTTACATTTCTTCCCTCTTCTAATCTTTTTTGAAGGATAGCCCAGCGAGATGCTGTGTCTCTTCCAAGTTTTCCTACAAAGTCATCTGCCAGGTGGTTTTTTACTTGTAAATAGACAGCCAGTTAAGGTTAAAACTTTTCAAAATCTTTGTTAAAATTTTGAGAATCATACATTGAAATGTTCCCAAATTCACACCAATGTACAGAGAAGAAAAATTTAGCATAGTTCAAGGCAGCCATAGGAAATAAAACAGGAAAGATAATCAGTTTTAATGGGACAAGGGCTTCTCAGTAACAAGGAAAACAGTTGACAATAATTATAACGAAGCGCTTTAGGTAAAACAAGTTCAAAACACCATTTCAAGCCACGTTAGTCTAAGTATTTGGACGCCTTAAAGTCCGTAATACTGCTTATTTGCAACCAAATGAAATGGACTATGCCACACTACAGACTGTGAGGCAAAAAAAACATCATCTGGTTTCTGTTTAGGAATCTCGAATAGTATGTGCGCAAAAGGGTGCATGATTTTTGTTTTGAGTGACAGGCGATCTGAAATTGAGAAATTAACAAGGCTGTGATAGAAAGCCCTTGCTTTTTTATACTTTTGTCTGAGCATAGTGTCAGGATGAGAAGAGAAAGATGTGAGGTGACTAAATAAATAAGAAACAGAAAACTGATGAACCAAAATTCCTGTGAGAGCTATAATTATTTTGCTTTAAGTGTTTAATTGTATATTTTCCATTTATTTCATAATTTATCAAACAGTACCCCTGAAAAATCAACACAAACTAGTGAGCACCACAAATAAAAAATTTTAAAATCTTTTTTAAAAACCTTGATTAAAATGAAAACTAAGCTTACATTTGTTGATTTCCATCATGTAGAGGTAAAATGTATAAGAACAAAATAAAAAAAGGATATTATCCGAGGGAATAATATTGATGACTTTGTTCCATCTCTCCTCACAGCTCAGCAAATCTTGCTTCTTTATTGCGTATTCCAAGAAATGTTTGTCAATAATTTGTAGGGAGTGCCTGCAATCATTGCAAAGAATGAAAGAAATTTTACAATTTTATCACAAGGTCACAAGACACAGACAGCAATTTATGAGGTATTTTGTCACATATGTTAAGTTCATAAAAGCATTAATCTTGTATTCCATAAAGAAAAAAAAATGTGTAAACTAAATACCAAAACTAAATGGTTTAATTTAAATTAACAGAAATAAGAATAGAATAGAATAAAAAATATTTGTCTTTGAAAGGCTTGTTTGTACATGTAAAGAAAGGAAGTAATTCAGGGTAACATATTTTGAAAGACGTATATGAAACATAAATACCAGCAAGTTTGTGCTATATACTCTTCTGTGGCAAAATTTGAACGTTTAGAAAATGAATTTTTTTTGGCAGCTCAACAAGTAAAGAAATCTCTTACAGCACATCAATGTGAAGATATGTGACAATAATGGGCATCAGTGCTGAAAATTAGCATGAGTACTATTGTCATTCGGTCAGGATGAGGTACTAGTTTTAGTGATACTGGAAAGAGCCAGAATTCAGCATAAATTTGCATAAAGTTTCGCTCTTTTACACAATGAAAATCAACAAAAGGAAAAAAAATTTGAACATTTGGATATTCCAGTTTGTTCTTATTTGGAGACATTATAGTCTGTAGGAGAAATTTCAAGCCCCAAAATATTAATGCGAGGATAAAACTATGGCGGTTGGTTTTGCCTTTCTTACACTATAAATTAAGGAAAGTGAATGTACCAAAGTTTGTAAAGCCATAAAGTTTCAGTATCAGATTATAGATGTACTTCTCAAACTCCATTATCCTGAGTCCATTTTATGAGTTAAATCTTTCAATAATAGTTCAAAATGGTTGGTCGATGAGAACAGTCAGTCATCACAACACTTCATGACTCTTTTAACCCTTAAATTAACTTAGCAATTTTTATCGCCATGTGTAAATCCAGTACCAAATCACTCATCTTTCTTTGCACTTTAAATACAGGATGTACTTAACGGCCCCGTTTGATTTTTTTTATTTCTCTGCCAGAAGAGCTTTATCAGAAGATGAAGAATTTTGATTTTACTGATGAATAGAAGCGAATCATTTTAAGAATGACTTTCATTTTTGATTACAAAGAAGAAGGACTTACAAAAGAAAAATTGAATTTGATCAAACAGATGAAGATGAAGAGTATCAAAATAATGGGACTTCAGCTCAAAGCCAAATCTTTCATTTTTTAAAAATGATTTCTTGATGTTAAAGCAAGACATGTTGTATATGAAAACAAAGCTTGTTTATTTCTGCACAAATTGTGTACCAATGTGAATCTTAAAGATCAGTAATTGAATTTATATATTTTTTTCTTTTTGTGAAATAAGTCATGAAAAGAAATAAAGTTATGTTCCTTACCTTGGTAACTTGACTATGTAAAATAATGAAGGGGATTTGTATTTCAAATGAGTGGCTAGTCCACTGGAATAAACTGATTCAGTCAAAACATTGTGCTTTTACCTTATGGACGGATGAATTTTTTCTGGAAGAACAGCTTTTCTCACCAGGTTTTCACCACCCTGAAAATCATAAAAAAAAACCCATGTGATTGTGAAGTTAAGAAAAGCGTTAAATTTACTATTTTGATCCATTCAAATATAACTTAAGATCAAGGTAAAGTAAGAATGCTTTAAACTTAATAAACCATTGCTGTTTCATACCCATAAACAGCATCATTTATGCAATTGCTTCCAGTGATTACATAATACTGAGCGATTGATGACAAGAAATGCAGATTTGAATACTTTGCAGGTGCCAAACTGCAAATTTCGAAAAGAAATTAAGAACAATGTAATTCTTAATTGGGAAAAGATTATTAAAAATGTAGTGTTTGTTAAATTTACATATATCAAGTTAGTAATTTAGTAGTTACTGATACTGAAAGATGTTTTTCGTGACTAAGAAAAAAGATTAAGAGTCCACTCCATGGGAGAGGGAAAAAAGCAAAAAACTATTACAGAAACAAAAGAAGATGCCCTGAGAATGCATCATCTGCATGGGTCAGTAACAAAAACAAACATTCATTAAGAGAAAACTTACAAAGGTATATTTTTAACCTTTCCATCACAGCATAGGCCTTATGTTAAAACAAAGAAACTGGTGTGTTTTTTTAAATAGTAGATGACGGATGAATATGTTAAGTATTTGGATGATATTGTGTTGATGAAAAGGGTATGATGGAATTGTATAAGGATATATAAAATGTAAGGCTAAAGAGTTTGATACACTTTCTAAAAGCTATACAAAAGAAATGACTTGTAAATTTATCATTGTTAAGAAGACTTATAAATATTATTCTGTTGAACTGTTTAAGTATATTAGTGTTTGGTAATTGCTTTGAAACATAATTGAAGAGAACAATATCATTCAAAATGAATCCTACTCTGAGTAGCTTTAAATCATAAGCTTTCGAACCAATACCATATTTCCATAAAGCTTATTCAAAATATTTGAAAACAAAAAAACCTTTTTTTTTATGATCTGAGATAATCATAAAGTCATTGCTAACATAATTATATCCTCTCACTAGTCTCAGAGAAGAAAACCTTGACATGACGTGAGGATAAGGAGGAGAAAGGGATAGAGTTAGGAATAGCGAAACACAACAAATTAATGTTGAGTTCAAGTTGAGAGTAACATTTCGAACACACACAGGTTATGACCCACCTTAACAACCTGCAGGTATTCTGCTACAGCTGATCTCCCTTGCGTGGAAAGACTCCGTGCCCCTTCATCGCAGACCCAGCAGTGAATTCCTCGACGACCAGAGTAAACCCACAGAAGGTGTTCAAAGCCAAAATCATCTGAGCATAAAAAATAAAAGAATAAATAGATTAGTAAATAATGGACATTTAAAAATTATTGAAAGCAGCCCTTTAGTTTCTAGCAAGGAAAACCCCACACATCAGGGTGGTTTGGTGATTAATCACTTTTTACACTGGGTGGAGCAAACTTACGAGACCATAAACTCATAGTGCTGGCAGGTGTGCATAAAGTCTATGATTCTCAGGATTTACAATTTTCACCTAAGTTTGCATTCCAATATCTCTGGAAATATTTTTTTTTTAAATTTAAAGCCCAAGTTTTCACCAATACAATGCAATTATTTTCACCATTATATGTAAATAATATCTTAAATATACCAAAATATCTATATTGATTGTGAAGAAATGCCAGGATTCATAATTATGACAATACTCAAGTTTAGCGATGAATATTTCAACTCTAAATCCATTTAATTAAATGCCTGAAGAAACCTCATGGCAACATTGAATTTTTGAAATTATATATGATTTTTTTTAGAAAAGAACTGTTTAACTATTCTGACAACTTAGGAGACAAAAATTTTAGTCAACAATCTATAGATTTTGCAAAGTTTAGATCTACTGTTGTAAAAACGAAAAGCTTCCTTATACTAACAAAATTAATGAAGAACACATGATATAGAGCAAATTTTACTGGTCCTTGGCTTATCACTGTAGATCATAAATACTCTACATCTAGTATTACACCTCTGACTATTTATTGTTGTCTAGCCTTGTAAGGAATGTATAAAACTGGAAGTCCTCTATTAAGTAAGCAAACATATTTGTCATGTTTTCCTATGAAATATCACTCTAAAATTAATTCCTTTGGAGAGATGGTACTAGAATATAAACAAAGAACTGCGATACCATTAAGGATGTGGGGGAAAAAAGCAAACTTAGGAGGAGATGGAGAATAAAGAGTCTTGACTGGCACCATTTGTCATATGGACTTAAAATGAGATTATCATAGCTAAAGACTATGTAATCACCACTATTGTGGGTTTTTTTATATGTAATTTTCAACATGTTTAAGAAGCTCTGGCAAAATTTCATCTTAAAATATTTTTCGTAAAGCTTCATTAGAAGTCATTAAAAACTCATCCCTGTATTGAAGCGTTGTTACTAACAAATTCCTGAGCATCAAAATCGCTCTGTATTCCTTCAATTTAAGAAACAAAACTTACATTTTTTTTTCCAGTGCTGAATAAGTACGCTACCTTCATATTACATGTTTTGGTCAATAATGATTCACTCAGAGGGATTAAATGAATCTTTAAAAACTAAAAAATAATGCATCTCAAACACTCCAAACTGAAAATCTGGAATTACAGTGCCACCCAGCTGTTGATCTCAGAAACTGATTTGGTAACTGGCTAGAGATGACTGGTGAACTACAAGGTTGCTGCTTAACAACAGCGATAAAAATGAACTGAATTTTTTTGTCCAAAGTGATTAGTGATGAGCTGAAAAGCAACTTCAAGAGCCCTTTTCTCCTCAAAAGAGAAGACCACTAATAATTATTGATGTTTCTCTGATATGAAAACTCAAATATATAAGAGGGATAAATTATGAAAAATTACACGATAAAATATCCATTCAATTATCAGGAGGATAATTGTGTTTTCCTAAGAAGTTCAAAATGTGCTGAAATAATGACAAGTACAAAAGTAAAAAATCTGAAATTGAAAATAATAAATGGGAACAAAATAAAAATATAAAACTTTTTAATAGTGACACTTTTGAATGTGAAATAGTTACAAAAAGGCTGCTTAGATTGTGGGAGAGACATCTTTAAATTTTAGTGAGTTCACAGCCCTGGTTAGTCCTACCTACCTCTGAGAGCTCTGTCTATTATTTTTACAGCTATCACCATCAAAGGCCAGCACTTAGAACAAATGTCAGCTCCTCTATGGAAAAGAAACAAAACCAAAAAAAAATAATAATTAAAATGTTACATAAAGCTGAATGTTAAAATATATTCTACATTTTGAGTTCATTTTGTTTGAAGAGATGATTGCGTAAAAAAAATTATAATTAATAACGATAATTAAAGTGTTTGGAAAGCTAAAGATTCATTTCTAAAGAATGTCAAGTTAAAAAATTAAAAACTGGGGTGATGGGTGTTTTCATGCACATACACACAAAATAGGATCAAAGCTCCAACAGTATAATGATGTATCTGTTATAATCCATCTTCCTTGCACGCAGTACTCGTGTTTGATTTTATATTAGCAGACATTAGAAAGACTATTTAATCAAAATAATCAACGGTCCAGTGTTATTCAACTGCATTTGACAAGCAGGTATTCAAAATCTTTAAAGACCTAAAACTCACCCAGCACAGGCCGTTCTTTCAAATTTTCCTTGGCAATTTATTGAAAAAAATGTTTACTCACGAACAACAAAACCGCACATCATCGTAGTCTGTCATATCAATATCAAAGACCAGCTCTTTCTCTTGAGCAATGAAGGCGGATGACTTGACTGTTTTATGATCTTTTGGCTTTTGAAAAAAAAAAAAAAAAAATAAATAAATATATAAAATTACAACTCATTGTAAGACACAAAAAACAATGTAGCTGTGATACCTGCAATTGAGATAAATTATCAAAAGATTCCATTTTTCAAAATTTTCGAGCACAAAACATATCCTTTCATGATAAACAAAGAACTAAAAATTGGAAAATTGTCATAATCTATGATTTCTTGATGCCAGTGAGATGAAAGCATCACGCCCAAATGTTTGATGTTTGTCTTTGTCATTTTTGGGTAATCCCTATGACTTTGATAGCACAGCATCAGCCTGTTCAAGATATGTGATAACCAAGATACATACAAATATGGAAACTAAAATAATCAAACTGATAACCTTAAAATTAATGTGTGTGTATGTGTTTCTTTATTGTTCATAATTAGATAATCAATAATACTTTACTATTACAGATTATTTCTAGAGTGCTCTCCTAAAAAAATCAGCTCAGAAAATCATACTCTGTGAGAATATACAGCTCCAATATCAATCTTATAGGGACACTTTTTCTGAAGCTCTTTCTCAAAATCTTGTTGATCTGAGAACGACTGGTAGCGAATATAAACATCATCCTTCAGTGTAAAAGAAAACTCTCTGTTGGTAAAATAATGTTTTGGTACTGAGGAAAACAAAAAAGAGAGAATTTAAAACTAGATTACTATAGATAAAATTTTGTGCTGAAAATAAGTTGAATCTATTTGAAATTAATAATATAAATAAGCCCTATACAATAAACAATAATAATACTATTAAGTATTATTAGAATTACCATAAAACAAAATACATGAAAGAAACCAATTCTTTTAAAATACAACAAAACGAGTCTAAATTCTTTTCTTTAAACTAAAATTAGTAATATTGCAATGAACACAATTTCTATTTTTGTTTCTTGAATGGCTTGGATGATAAAGTTTCTGTACTGTTTAGATAAATCAAATCATCAAACTAAGAGGTGGCACACAATAATTATGTCTATAATTTACAATTTTTACAGTACTTGAATTGCATGAGTTTATTGGATTAAAAGTGACTAGATTAGATTGCAATGTTAATTAGCATTTTATAAGGATAATGGTAGGCATATTTTTCAATAATAAGAGAGCTTGCAAAATGTCTGAAGTAATAACCTTGTAAGTAATATTTATAGACACACGCATACTGAATGCCTTACCACCACCATAGTTCATCCATTTATAATACGGTCCATATGGGAACAGACGTTTGTAGTAGAGCGGAAGCAAGTCAGGAAGAGTATTTGGGTCGTAGTTGTGGGTCTCTGGCATCTTATTTTCTCTTTAAACAGTTAGATCAGCACTAAATTAGAAGAAAATAAAATGATTTAAAAAAAAAAAAAAGAAGAAGAAATGTACTGAATGTTTTGCAAAAAAAATTGAGATGTTCTTATAACCTTCTTATGCTGGCCTGCAAAAAATTTAGTGATTAAACTTTAGGACCATGATTTAATTTATTTCACTTGCTCTTGAGTTTAGGTTTATTTTTTTATGCTGCAGATATTTCCAAGTTAATTTTAAACAATGCTCAAGAAGTATTTGCTACCATCAGAGACTAAGAGGTCTAAGCAAGTTACATGAAGGTTGACTCCTGTTTTTGTTAACACTAATACTAGATTGTAAACTGGAATACATAAAAAGTTGTTCCTAAATTGGCTTTGGTAATGGTATCGACATGAATCACCACCTTAGGTAGCATCTTTTATGCTTCTAAATTCTATGATTAAGTATTTAACATGATCTCTTTTGCTTTACTACGGACGTCTAAAAAAATTGTTATTAAATTTTTTTAAAAATGTTTTTAATTTATACAGTAGAAGTTAGAACAAGATTAGATCAAACACAGACCCCTCGAAACCACGAATTCCTTGAACTCATCCGTTTTCCCCTTTTGATCACCTCCTTATTCCCTTCTTATTTCTACATTTTCCTCTTTAAAGAAATTTGACAGACCGTGACTTTCATCATATTCGCAGATCTTAAATTTCGCTTAAGTGCTCTACACAGGTGTTGTTATTCTTCAAACAAGCACGTCTTAACCTTCTCTCTCACTGTTTATAAGCAATTTATGGACAGTCAACCTAGCCTTTTATCTTTAGTCACTGGGGAGAGAGGCACCCCTTCTCCAGCCCCATCTTACTGTAGCTTAGTCCAATGCATTCAGTGCCAATTGTCTATTTTCCCCCTGTTCTATGTCTACCTGTCGCTTAGACTTCAAAGGGGCAGATTGTAACCATTTCTTGCTTGTTACAAATGTTCAAAGCATGGGTAACTATGACGGGTAAAGTGTCAGAGTCCACCCCTTGCTAAATCAAACAGTGCATGGGTGTAAAAAAAATGCTGGCAGGCAGAATCTCATATTGATGGTTAGGACGCCAGATAACTAAAAAAATAGACTGACAATAGTGAGCTTCCCCTTCAATTCTATGTCAGGTTCTCTTGTAGGATTAGGTCTAGCTCTGTCTTGACAGACAGTCCTTGTCTGAGTTAAAGATTATGCGAGAACAAGCAACAATCTTTTATTTGAACTTTGACTTTAGACTAAATGTACGCCTAATTGGAAAGAAATTTGTGACCGCTATCTAAACGAGTCTAGATCCACCATCACGAGTTCAAAATCCGTTATGCGCTGGGGTTCGGATACAAGTTTTTACATAAAATGAGTTGGGAATGACAGATTAGGTTGTTAGGAGGTATGTCTTCCAACCATTATATATATTTGAAACAAAAGGCAAAATACGGCAAATCAGGTATCTTGGTAATGCTCAGAACTCTATAGAGGTAGCCAAGAAAACAAGAAGCCTTCATACATCATTAACATAAACTTAAAATATTCACAAAAACTTTCCAGAACATATCAAAATTCCGTAATGAATTCGAGTGACCATGCTCCACTGAAATCGATTATGTGATAGCATATGCACACTTAAAAAAAAAATTCTTTTTTGTATTGATGTCTTGCTTCTAAGCTCATTCATTTATAAGTAAGTGCACATGAGAACCATAGAATTGTAAGATATTGAATTGTTTACGCTTACCCTAACATCTAGCCTACAAAAATGAAAATATTTATTATTATAAATTGAAAGTAACCTAGATCTAGCTTATATAGTTAAAAGTGATAATTGGCAATATATAAGTTGATGTTCGAGTTGATTGGAACTAATCATAACTTGATGTGGTCACTATTCTGATTTATAGGTAAGATTCATTATAATACCTAACAGACCAATTCTAAATCAAGGCTGGATCTTGATTTTATCGGAAAGAGTACCTTTCAGGTACGGATGTTTTTTACATAGAATCAGCAGCAACCCTATAGTGCGTAAAAGTTAGATAAGAGCCAGAGCTGAAATTTAATTAATTTTCCTCCTTTGTCAGTTTGTGTAACCCCAAGCAAAAGCCAAGCCCAATCTATGGTCCCGATCAAACGAGGCCCTCTTTGGTGTGTAAATTAGTCAGTACCTAAAAGGAAATCTTTCCATTTTTTCCCCAAGACGTTTTGCATTTAGATCTGTAGATTGAGGTGAACTAAATGAATCTTCATGGTTTGCATTTTATGAAGTCAAATCATATATAGACTCTATGTTGAATTACCGTTGTCTGTCATTATTTAAATTTGCGCATCACTTTTAAAATTTAGCATGGCAATAATGATGGAATATGTTCTAGACTAGACTAGGCTAGATCTATTACTAGATTTTCAAAGTAGATCTAGATCTAGATATTTTGGAATATAGATCCAGGTATAGGTGAAACGACTGATAAAAATAGATCTAGATCTAGATATAGATATATTTTACATCGATCGTGTTATGCCAGTAGGCCTAATTTGTCTAGATCTAGATCTTGACTAAATCTAGATTCATAGATCTAGAATCTAGGTCTGATCTGAAAATTTAGGTCCATGGCAGATAATAAGAGGTGAAGAGATCATGATAAATATTCTAGAAAGAGATTATGATTCTAGGTTTAAAAGTTATTTATAAAAATTTAGTCGCTGATCTGATCTAATGTTATACCTTTGTGGGGAAAAAAATAACTGCTGGCAGTGCTGGGGTAACAAATTGTTGATATGAGCAACGCGCCAATTCCCATCTACTCGTACGTTTAATATTTCGCACATTATTTTCAACACTATTCAAAGGAGGGGGAAAATATGTCTATAAGAAGGGAGATGATTACAAATATAGTACAGATTTTACTAATTTTTGTAGTGATATACCTTGCTCTTGGTAATTACTCTCCAAGGGAAAGGACGAGAATCAATTAAAAGATATGTAAAGTTTTAAGTGGCTTCAAATTTTTATATTGTAGACGTGATTGGTGTATAGCTTACATTTCAAGAAAAGAAAGTAGTCCTAATAATTACAATACGCTATTTGTTTTTTTTTGTTTTTTTTTGTTGTGTTTTTTTTTTTAAGTGTATCGGTA
>JAWDGP010006901.1:0-2500 GCA_033675545.1 Elysia crispata
AACAAACAGTTAAACAGACATCTAAACAGGCTGCTAAAAAGACACCTAACCAGACAGCTAAACAGACGGCTAAACAGACAGCTAAACAGACACCTAAACAGACAGCTAAACAGACATCTAAACAACCTGCTGAACAGACACATAAACAGACAGCTAAACAGACAGCTAAACAGACACCTAAACAGACAGCTAAACAAGCAGCTGAACAGACACCTAAACAGACAGCTAAACAGACATCTAAACAGACAGCTAATCAGCACCTAAACAGAAAGCTGAACAGACAGCTACAGAGACAGATAAACAGACAGCTAAACAGACAGCTGAAAAGACAGCTGAAGAGACCTCTAAACAGACACCTAAAGAGACAGCTGAACAGCCAACGAAACAGACAACTAAACAGACATCTAAACAGAAACCTAAACAGACAGCTAAACAGACTGCTAACCAGCACCTAAACAGAGAGCTAAACAGACAGCTTAACACACACCTAAACAGACAGCAAAACAGACACCTAAACAGATAGCTTAACAGACAGCTAAATAGACAGCTGAAAAGAGAGCTGAACAGATAGTTGAAAAGACACCTATACAGACATCTAAACAGACAGCTTAACAGACAGCTGAACAGACAACTAAACAAAAAAAATAATCAAACACCTTAATAACCAGCTAAACAGACACCTGAACAGGCAGCTAAAGAGACACCTAAACAGACAGCAAAACAGACAGCTAAATAGACCGATAAACAGACAGCTAAACAGGCAGCTGAACAGGCAGCTGAACAGATATCTAAACAGACAGCTAATCAGCACCTAAACAGACAGCTGAGCAGACACCTAAACAGACAGCTGAACAGACACCTAAACAGACAGCTAAACAGACATCTAAACAGGCTGCTAAAAAGACACCTAACCAGACAGCTAAACAGACACCGAAACAGACAGCTAAACAGACATCTAAACAACCTGCTGAACAGACACCTAAACAGACAGCTAAACAGACACATAAACAGACAGCTAAACAGACACCCAAACAGACAGTTAAACAAACAGCTCACCAGACACCTAAACAGACAGCTAAACAGACAACTAAGCAGACACCAAAAGAGACAGCTGAATAGACAGCTAAAGAGACAGCTTAACAGACAGCTGAACAGACAGCTAAACAGACACCAAAAGAGACAGCTGAAAAGGCAGCTAAACAGGCAGCTAAACAGACAGCTTAACAGACATCTAAACAGACACCAAAAGAGACAGCTGAGCAGACAGCTAAAGAGACAGCTAAACTGACAGTTAAACAGCCAGCTGAACAGACACCTAAACAGACACCAAAAGAGCCAGCTGAACAGGCAGCTAAACAGACAGCTAAACAGACAACTAAACAGAAACCAAAAGAGACAGCTGAACAGACAATTAAACAGACAGCTAAACAGACAGCTGAACAGACACCTAAACAGACAGCTAAACAGACAGCTAAACAGACAGCTGAAGAGACACTTAAACAGACACGTAAAGAGACAGCTGAACAGACAACTAAACAGACAACTAAACAGACATCTAAACAGACAGCTAAACAAACAGCTGAACAGACAGCTAAACAGACAGCTAAACAGACACCTAAACAGATAGCTGAACAGACAGCTAAATAGACAGATAAACAGACAGCTAAACAGGCAGCTAAACAGACAGCTGAACAGATAGCTTAACAGACAGCTAAATAGACAGCTGAACAGTCAGCTGAACAGATAGGTGAAAAGACACAAATACAGACATCTAAACAGACAGCTAAACAGACAGCTGAACAGACACCTAAACAAAAAAGTAAACAAACACCTTATTAACCAGCTAAACAGACACCTGAACAGGCAGCTAAAGAGACACCTAAACAGACAGCTAAACAGACAGCTAAATAGACCGATAAACAGACAGCTAAACAGGCAGCTGAACAGGCAGTTGAACAGATATCTAAACAGACAGCTAATCAGCACCTAAACAGACAGCTGAGCAGACACCTAAACAGACAGCTAAACAGACAGCTGAACAGACAGCTAAAGAGACAGCTAAACAGAGACCTAAACAGACATCTAAACAGACAGCTAAACAGTGACTCAAACAGACAGCTAAACAGAAACCTAAACAGACATTTGAACAGACAGCTAAACAGACAGCCGAACAGACACCAAAAGAGACAGCTGAACAGACAGCTAAACAGACGGCTAGACAGACACCTAAACAGACAGCTAAACAGACAGCTATACCGACAGCTAAACAGAGACTCAAAGAGACAGCTAAACAGACACCTAAACAGACAGCTAAACAGACAGCTAAACAGAGACTCAAACAGACAGCTAAACAGACACCTAAACAGGCAGCTAAACAGACAGCTAAACAGATAGCTAAATAGACAGCTAAACAGAGACTCAAACAGACAGCTAAACAGACAGCTAAACAGACAGCTAAACAGACAGCTATACAGACAGCTAAACAGACAGGTGAACAGAC
>JAWDGP010006901.1:12500-20000 GCA_033675545.1 Elysia crispata
CTCCATCGCTCTTTACTTTTTCTTTTCTTTGCAACTCTTTCTTTTTCCGGGTTATGTCCGATCCAAGCCTTCTCAGTCTTTCTAACTCTCTCTCTTTCGCCCTCTTTCTTTCGCTCTCTCTTTCGAATGTTTTTTTTTTTTCTTTATTTTTTTTTTTTAAGATGTGTCCATGGCAGTTAATTAGTCTTTCGCACTTACTAACTATTTGTGGCTTTTTCTTTCTTCTATTTCTGATTTTTCATCTTCCACACTATCTCTCTTTCTGTCTCCCTTCTGTTTCATCTTTTTGATCCTCTCTCTACTTATCTCCCATTTGCTCTCTCTCTCTCTGTCTCTCCCTCTCTCTGTCTTTCTCTGCTGCTCCATCGCTCTTTACTTTTTCTTTTCTTTGCGACTCTTTCTTTCTCCGGGTTATGTCCGATCCAAGCCCTCTCAGTCTTTCTAACTCTCTCTCTTTCGCCCTCTTTCTTTCGCTCTCTCTATTTATCTATCTCTCTCTTTCTCTCTCACTCTCTCTCTCTCACAACCACACACTTACTTTCTATCATCTCAGCCCCTCTTTTTTTATTTATAAATATTCTATATCTTTACGTCCGTTTCTAATTTAACCTATTAATACATCTTCCTCTGCAAGTGTGTATCGCTATTTTTACGATTTATTTCCCGGTTCTTCCTTTTTCAAAGTCCCTCTCTTTCACACCTACTCTCTATCTCTATCTCTCTCTGTCTATCCCTATAACCGTGTACCTATGTCTATAAGTATCTCTCTTTTTTTTGCATCTATCTTGTCATTTTCGAATATTTTTTTTTTAATTTTTTTTTTAGATGTGTCCATGGCAGTTAATTATTCTTTCGACTTTCTAACTATTTGCGGCTCTTTCTTTCTTCTACTTCTAATTTTTTCATCTTCCACACTATCTCTCCTTCTGTCTCCCTCTGTTTCATCTTTTTGATCCTCTCTCTACTTCTCTCCCATTTGCTCTCTGTCTGTCTGTCTGTCTGTCTGTCTGTCTCTCTCTCTCTCTCTCTCTCTCTCTCTCTCTCTCTCTCTCTCTCTCTCTCTCTCTCTCTCTCTCTCTCTCTCTCTCTCTTCTTCTTCTTCTTCTTCTTCTTCTTCTTCTTCTTCTTCTTCTTCTTCTTCTTCTTCTTCTTCTTCTTCTTCTTCTTCTTCTTCTTCTTCTTCTTCTTCTTGTCTCTCCCCTCACTTAAGATGACCATTTTTTTTTTCTTTTTCTTTGTGTCTCGTCACCCACTTGAGATAAATATTTCTTTTTCTTTCGTGTGTGTCTATGTGAATTCATTACTTTTCTCTTTTTAATTTTTTCCACACTCTTTCTCGCTATCTCTTTCTTCTTTGCCTCTCTTCTCAGACTTTTGATAAATTAACATTACCTTTATGTCTCTTTCTATATCAGTTTATTACACAATATTTTTATTTATGTGTCGCTATTTACTTACAGTCTCATCGAGGCAGAGACTATCACGATTTTAGTACTGAAAAGCAGATATGACGTGCCAGTCACCAGTTAAATGTTAAATTTCTTTCACATGAAAGATAACAAATAAATAGAAGGGTGTTGCATATTTATTGGGTAATGCCCCTTTCAATGTTAAAAAAAAATCCAACACCTTATAAAGGAAGATATTCAACTCCCCATAAGGGGAGAAATGTCATTAGATTGCAGGGGGTGAAGGGTTTCAGCTCTGAACCTCCGCCATATAGACACTCTCAGGATAGCCGGCCCACCGACACCACATCGACGAAGTACCCAAGTCGCCGGTACCTCTGAGCAGGTTGTGCTTCTCACACGACCCACGACAAAACTTCCCTGCCAGCATCCAAGCACCAAAGTGATGCACACAAGTGCGCATCCCGGTGTTTTATGGGAGGAGCCACATCAGACCCAAAGCATAAATGACGACAGGCGCGGGCCGTCATAGTATGTGGACCTTGACCGTTTTACGGGCCTTAACACCGTTAGGGCTTGAAGCCAGTTCCTAGCGAAGTTGCCTTGCCAGGCAAAGTCAAACGCTCCTGATTCATTCTAAGTAAACAGTGACACACTTTCTTCATGGGGTTTACTTGCGACGCATTTTCTTACAATTTTGTTTGATATTTATTTGAAAAAGGTAAAACCCTGTGAAATGTAACTACAAACTGCACTTCTTACCGAATATTAAATGAATAAAAACTTTTTTCTCTGTCATGATATATAGTGGGATGAATGTTTCAATTTTTCAAGAAAATCACTTAAAACAGTGTATGATATGTAACTCTTTACCATAACTGATTAACTTGAAATAGCTGCCCTTTGTATCTAGGGGTGAGTTTGTTCAGTTGTCAACAGGATTGTGGGTTTGTTTATTTTTTTCTTTGCCTCGTGCTTGTTTATGCGCCTCTTCCTTTTTCCGGGTAATTTCCCTTCAACGCTCTCTCAATCTCTCTCTCTCTCTCATTCTCTCTCTATCTCTCTCTCTCTCTTTCGCTCTTTCTCTTTCTACCTCTCAATCTCTCTCTAATTCTTCTCTCTCTCTCTGTCTCTCTGTCTTTCTCTCTCTGTCTCTGTCTCTGTCTCTGTCTCTCTCTCTCTCTCTCTCTCTCTCTCTCTCTCTCTCTCTTCATCATCTCTACATCCGTCTACCTATCTCTATATCTATCTCTCTTTTGTGTCCCTCTTTCTTTTCATTTAGGAGTTAAAAAAAAATTTTATAAGATGTGTCCATGGCAGTTTATTAATCTTTTTTACTCTCTTACTTTGTGTCGCCCTTTCTTTCTTCTATTTCTGATTCTTCATCTTCCACACTATCTATCCTTCTGTCTCCCTCTGTTTCATATTTTTCATCCTCTCTCTACTTCACTCTTATTCGCTTTCTCTCTCTCCCATTCACTTTCTCTCTCTCTCTCGCTCTTTCTCTCCCTTCCTCTCTCTCTCTCTCTCTCTCTCTCTCTCTCTCTCTCTCTCTCTCTCTCTTTGTTTCTTAAGTTTAGGGCTTCTGACCTTTATAAATATATCTTTCCTCTTGTTACATGTTTGTTCTATCTCTAATTCTTTAATGAACACTCGTCAATGTACACGCTCTGTGTATGCCTATGACTGGCCTTCCATTATTTTTAAAACACTGTTCTGTTCTGATGTTTCTGTATTTCTGTGGTTTTCTAAACGTTTTCGAAATTAGTCGTTTTCATCTTTCTTGTCTCTGAATCAATTATTTACCAGCGATCCTTTACCGTTACAAGCTTATTGTCATCAGTTTCCTTGCGTTACGTTACCGCTTTAGATGTTAGCCGGTTTTTCTCGCGATACCTTTCGTGGAACCCATCTGTTATATTATTATGCTATGCTGGATGTCTTTCGAACTTCGACATTTTTTTTAGTATTTTCATCGCTTGTCTTTAAATTTTTTGATGCGTCGGCCGACATTTGTTTCAGCCTCTATTATTCTGTTTTTTTGTTTTCTCTTTGCAACATGTGAGTGGTTCCGATGGAATGAGGAAATTGGGGGTCCATGAGGTCAGTGTAGTTGAACCACAAAATAAAAAACTGCATACCTTTATTCCCCACCACCACCCAAGTTGCTACAATTGCGATATATAATACGAATCACTTTGCACGAACAGTTTATTAACTTTGTATAAAATCGTGATTGAATTCATTATATTAAATTTGTTTGGTAGTTTTTCTACTTGATTTAACAGACTTATGTGCATTTATTATCCTAATTTTAAAAATTAATGCAACTTCCGAGGGAGGCCTACGAAAAAGGCGCATTTTGTATGTTTTGTCTTCTAATAATTTGGAGGAGGATTAAAACAAATAAAAAGGGGGGGGGGAGGGGGGGGGGTGGGGGTTAAACCTGGAGTAGGTAATACGAATCACCTCGCCCGAACAATTTGTCTTTGAATAAAATCATGATTGATATTTTAAATTTGTCTAATAGTTTTTTTACTGGAGTAAAAAGATCTTTGTGTATTCAACAACTTTATTTTTAAAAACTTAATACATCTTATGACACAGGCATACGAAAAGAAGCATTTTTTTATGTTTTTCCTTTTAATAATTTTTATACATGAGTTATCGCTAATTTTCTACACGGATTGTATAAAGAGTTCATGCGCTTCATAAATGACTTACTCGTGTGCTTTTCCTTTCCTCTCTTCCAGGTTTTCCTCTTTCAGAATTTGTCTCCTTCATCAGAACCTCTCACTGTTACCTCGTCGTCTTACATCTCTGTCTGTCTGTCTGCATGTCTGTCTGTCTTTGTCTGTTTGTCTGTCTGACTCTCTCTTTCTCTCTATCTCTGTCTATCTATCTGTTTCTCTCACTTCCGATATATTTTTTGTTCTTTCTGTCTCTGTGTATTTCGGTCTATATTTCACTATTTCTATCTTACCCAGTGGGGCTATTTCTTTCAGTCTTTTATTGTTCGACCTTTTCCGATCTCTCCTTCTCTCTCTCTCTCTCTCTCTCTCTCTCTCTCTCTCTCTCTCTCTCTCTCTCTCTCTCTCTCTCTCTCTTTCTCTCGTCTAAGATTTTTGATATATAATGTTTATCCCCCCGTCTGAGTCTAAGTATAAAGCTCACTCTTTCTCTTTAACTGTGTTTCCTATTTATTTCTTTTTTCGGATCATTTCTCTTCCACGCTCTCTCAGTCTCTCTGTTATTCTGTCTGTCTTTTTGTCTGTCTTTCTCCGTCTCTCTGTCTGTCTATCTGTCTGACTGTCTCTCTCTATCTCTCTCTCTCCCTCTCTCTCTCTCTCTCTCTCTCTCTCTCTCTCTCTCTCTCTCTCTCTCTCCCTGTCTGTCTGTTCTATCTGTTACGAACATTTTTTTAATAAACGTTTTGTCCGGCTCTAAATCAGTATATTAATCCGTCTTCCTTGGTAACTGCGTGTCGATATTTCTTTTATACTGTTCTTGGTATTCCTCTTTTATTTTCTCTCTCTATCCTTCACTCACTATCTCTTTCCCTCTCTCTCTCTCTCTCTCTCTCTCTCTCTCTCTCTCTCTCTCTCTCTCTCTCAATATGCTATAAAACTTGACATATTTTGTTTAAGCCTCTGTCGATGCATATATAGCTCACTGTATCTCTATACATTGTGTCTCACTATTTCTTTCTTTTTTGCGGGTTTTATCCTTTACACGCTCTCTCTCTCTCTCTTGCTGTCTATCTTTCTTTGTCTCTATCTCTCTATCTCCCTATCTCTCTCTTCCTCTCTCTTCTGTGTGTCTCTTCTCACTTTTCTGAATATTATTTTTTAAACCTTGTGTCCGCATCTAAATCAGCATATTATTAATCCGTCTTCAATTCTTACTATATTCATTGCTTGTCTTGTCAATGAACTCATCATTTCAATACTTATATACCTCTTTTTTTCAAGCCACCATCCCAATAGCTAAACCAAGAGGACCAATGTTTTTTGCTTCTGTCTATGTCTGTATAAAGCTCATTCTTTTTACCTACCTGAGTGTCCCCATTTCTTTCTTTTAACGGGTTAATTCCCTTCCACGCTCTCTCAATCTCTCTTTCTGACTCGCTCTCTGTCATTTATAGTCTCTCTCCCCCCCCCCCCCCCCCCCTCCCTCCCTTTTTTTACGCCTCTCGTTCTCTCTCTTCAGTGTGCCTTTAATCCATTTTAATCTTTATTGTCTCATGTTAATCAGTATATGAATTTGTCTTCCACAGTAGCTTTGTTTCGTGTTTTCTTCTATCTTATTCTTATTTTCTTTTCTCTTTCGTCCTCACCCCCTCTGTATTTCTGCCTGTCTGTTTGTCTTTTCAGTCAGTCTCTCTCTCTCTCTCTCTCTCTCTCTCTCTCTCTCTCTCTCTAAACCTGGAGTAGATAGTACGAATCACTCTGCCCGAACAGTTTTGTGTCTTTGAATAAAATCATGATTGAGACTATTATTTTAAATTTGTCTCATAGTTTTTCTACTTGAGTAAAAAGATCAATGTGTATTCAAAAACTTTATAATTAAATACTTAATATATCTTTCCACACAGGGATACGAAAAGACGCTTTTTTATGTTTTTGCTTTGTGAAATTTTTATACATGAGTTGTCGTAAATTTTTCGACACGTATTGTAAAGAGTTCATCCGCTTGATAAAATGATAAGCTTGTGTGCTTTTTCTTTTCTCTCTTCCAGGTTTTTCTCTTTCAGACTTTGTCACCTTCATCAGTATCTCTCCCTGTTACCTCGTCCTCCTACATCTCTGTATGTCTGTCTGCATGTCTGTCTGTCTTTGTCTGTCTGTCCGTCTGTCGGCCTCTCTCTTTCTCTCTATCTCTCTCTATGCATCTATCTCTTTCAATTCCAATACATTTTGTTTCTTTCTGTCTCTGTCTATTTCAGTCTATGATTCACAATTTCTATCTTACCCAGTGGGACTATTTCTTTCTGTCTTTTTTGGTCCGTCCTCTTCCGATCTCTCCTTCTCTCTCTCTCTCTCTCTCTCTCTCTCTCTCTCTCTCTCTCTCTCTCTCTCTCTCTCTCTTACCCCTCTCTCTCTCTCTCTCTCTCTCTCTCTCTCTCTCTCTCTCTCTCTCTCTCTCTCTCTCGTCTAAGAACTTTGATATATATTGTTTATTCCTCCGTCTAAGTCTGTATGAAGCTCACTCTTTCTCTTCAACTGTGTCTCCTATTTATTTCCTTTTTTCGGGTTATTTCCCTTCCACGCTCTCTCAATCTGTCTGACTTTCTGTATGCTGTCTGTCTGTCTCTCTCTCTCCCTCCCTCTCTCACTCTTTCTCTCTCTCTCTCTCTCTCTCTCTCTCTCTCTCTCTCTCTCTTTCTGTCCCTGTTCTATCTGTTACGAATATTTTTTTGTAAACTTTTCGTCCGTATCTAAATAAATATAGTAATCCGTCTTCCTTTGTAACTGCGTGTCCGTATTTCTTCTTTATTATTCTTGTTATTCCTCTTTTGTTTTCTCTCTCTCTCCTTCACTCACTGTCTTTCCCTCTCCCTCTCTCTCTCTGTCTCTCTCTCCCTCTCATTTTCTCTCTCTCTCTCTCTCTCTCTCTCTCTCTCTCTCTCTCTCTCTCTCTCACTGGTCTATATAACTTGATATATTTTATTTAAGCCTCTGTCCATGTTTATATATAGCTCACTGTATCTCTATACATTATGTCTCACTCTTTCTTCCTATTTGCGGGTTTTATCCTTTACACGCCCTCTCTCTCTCTCTCTCTCTCTCACTGTTCTATAAAACTTGCTATATTTTTTTTAAGCCTCTGCCCATGTTTATATATAGCTTAGTGTATCTCTATACATTTTGTCTCACTCTTTCTTCCTGTTTGCGGGTTTTATCCTTTACACGCCCTCTCTCTCTCTCACTGTTCTATAAAACTTGATATATTTTATTTAAGCCTCTGTCCATGTTTATATATAGCTCACTGTATCTCTATACATTGTGTCTCACTATTTCTTCCTATTTGCGGGTTTTATCCTTTACACGCCCTCTCTCTCTCTCTCTCTCTCTCTCTCTCTCTCTCTCTC
>JAWDGP010006901.1:25000-32500 GCA_033675545.1 Elysia crispata
GAGGGCTCTTTCAGAAATAACCGAAAAATGCCCATTGCTCAGCAACCAGTGGAGCTTTTTTAATTCTGTAAACGACATGATATTCCTTATTTCCTTACGGATATTCCCAGAAATTATGAAGCGCATCATTTTGCACAATGAATGTCTAGACGATTTTAAAGATGGCGGTCCACCTTGAAACTTGGTCAAAGGAGGAAATCAGAGCTGTCATACGTTTTTTGAACGCCAAAAGTCTGAATTCTACCGAAATTCATAAAGAACTTCAGAGTGTATATGGTGAGCATGTTATAAGCCGTACACAAGTCTATCACTGGTGTAATTTGTTTGAAGCCGGCCATTCCGACTTGACAGACAGGGAAGGGAGAGGGCGTTCGATAACTGCGACGTCAGAAGACAATGTGAAGCGAGTTGATGAGCTTATTCGTCAAGATAGGAGGTTGAAACTTCAAGAAATCGCAAGCAGTCTTGAAATTTCGGAAACTTCTGCCCACAGAATTGTATTTGATGAACTTGGCTACAGAAAAGTCAGCGCAAGATGGGTTCCTAAGCAATTGACAGACAATCATAAAGAAAAAAGATTGGACATCTGCAGGGAACTTTTGAGAAGAAGCAAGAGCTCACGCAGAGTTCACAGGCATACTGCCAACGCCGGCGGAGACTTTCTAGGCTACGATGTGACTTTTCTTGACAGCTTAGTCACCGGTGATGAGACTTGGTTGCACCATTGCACCCCAGAAACAAAGCAAGATTCGATGACATGGAAACATCCATCCTCACCTGTCGCGAAGAAATTCAAAGTCATGCGGTCAGCAAAGAAAATAATGGGAACTGTTTTCTGGGACAGTCGTGGTGTTTTTCTGTTCGAAACCTTACAACCTGGAGAAACAATCAATGCTGCAAGGTACTGCCAAACTCTTGACAAGCTTAGGGAGGCCATTCGCAGAAAGCACCCAGGGCAGTTGACCAACGGGGTCATTTTGCAACACGACAACGCTACACACCACACAGCACGAGTGACGCAAGGTTGGCTAGAGAAATATGGATGGGAGATTTTGCCACACCCACCACACAGTCCAGACCTCGCACCATCTGATTATCACCTCTTTGGACCACTGAAACGTGAGCTGGCAGGAAAGCGCTTTGATGACGATGAAGAGCTTGTTGACCATGTGTGGAAATGGCTACAAAATCTTGACGGAAGTTTCTCCGAGAGGGTATCTATTCCATGGTGCGGCGTTGGCAGAAGTGTGTTGACAGACTTGGCTGTTACGTAGAGAAATGAAGGACGAGTCAAGGTATGAACACGTGCAAGAATTTTGTTGATAGCATAAAAAACGCGGATTTTACAGGCATTTTTCGGTTAATTATGAAAGAGCCCTCGTATTTTATGACATAAGGAACCGATATATATATATATATTACCTATTATTGACCCTTAGGGAGCCATTTCAAATTATATTAGTTGTCCCATCGGGAATCATATAATATTTTGCCTCTTTTATTGAAATGGGCACCCACGCTATATAATTTAAAAATTTTTAATAGCATAGGTAGCCAACTTTATACATGTATTACTTTCGTTCTTTATTGTGATTTAGGAAATAATGCTTGTTGTGTCGGAGTTACATTAGGTTGACGGCAATGTGCAAAATTGTATTATAAAATTAGGAACTAGCTAAAACGAATGACAGATGATTACCAGGAATCAAATTTGTGCCCATATTAGAAAGTTCTGGTCTAAAATCCATTACAGCCAAGTGATATCTAATGTCACGTACATGTGCACTACATGTACATAATCCACACTGAATATTTTGAAAAAATTTTCAAAACTCCTATTTAGTTAAAAAAAAGGTTTTACCATCACACGGCAAAAATGGGTCACAAATTGACTGGTCAGACCTATCTGCCAATAATAGTAATAATAATTATTATAATAGTAGTAGTAGTAGTAATAGTAGTAGTAGTAGTAGTAGTAGTAGTAGTAGTAGTAGTAGTAGTAGTAGTAGTAGTAGTAGTAGTAGTAGTAGTAGTAGTGGTAGTAGTAGTAGTAGTAATAGTAGTAGTAGTAGTAGTAGTAGTAGTAGTAGTAGTAGTAGTAGTAGTAGTAGTAGTAGTAGTAGTAGTAGTAGTAGTAGTAGTAGTAGTAGTAGTAGTAGTAGTAGTAGTAGTAGTAGTAGTAGTAGTAGTAGTAGTAGTAGTAGTAGTAGTAGTAATAATAATAATAATAATAATAATAATAATAATAATAATAATAATAATAATAATAATAATAATAATAATAATAATAATAATAATAGTACATGTAATAATAATAATTACAAAATAATACTTTTTGTCTTCTGAACTGGCTTTAATTTAAAAAGATAAATACATTACGCTGCCCTTTATATTTAGACCAATATTGCTCTTATGTAAGTGAAGTGCTCAGCATATCAACCATTCAAGCGAGTTATGTTGTGATTTTACGTTAACTCCACATAATTATAAGGTTTGAATCCTTATCTATAAAATTTGTCTAAAATTCTGTACCGGTTTATTATTTGGTCCTAATGTGCTAGAATACACTATGGAGTTTCAAAGCTTTCTAGCTAGATTACTTTAAATAGAGCTAAACATTTAAAAATCATGTATTGTCCGTTATCATCTGTGTTTTATGACACCGACAGCATTCACATTCCCTGTGATCTGTCACAGTTGATCTTCGAGTTCTTCATTCAATACCGTCAGTCTAAAACCTTAAAACAACACAGTCTTAATTTCAACCTGAAGCAAATATTTATCAAGTTAGAAATTAGCAAGGCGTGAATCAACTCAAGATTATTTGAAGATGAAATTCACTTTTTTTACCCATGTGATTTTCAAACCTTAAATGGCTATTTATTTAATTGGACATCTTAATGGGATTAAAATCAGAGCATCGCCCAACCTATTACAGTGCCCACGACTTTTTCTCTTTTTCGCAACACTGTGGGTACCCTGGCACTTTGGCTTTGGAGTCAGTTACATGTTCTTGTCATAAATCTGACTCTGGATCCAAATTTATCTTGACTATCAAAGTTTATCAAAACAAAATTTATTTGCAAAGCTACATGTTTGAAATGTGATGTTCAAAAAGTTGAAAACAAAATGAAATATTCAATTAGAACACATTTTGAAAACAAATTGGTGATTTATTTTCTCGCATATGTTGTGTCACAAAAAGTGAAAAAAAAAAAAACATAAAAAAAACAAGAAAGTCTTAGATCTATCTAGATGTCATAATAAACCGTACATAAAGTAAAAATTATGGAGAGACAAAAATGTCGCAATGTAATTTCTATTGCTATTACAGCATTTTGTATCAGGACACAATGTGTCAAAAGTTTCCCTATTAGCTGCTAGAGTAAATTAGATCATTAATTTGCAGCAGTTCCAGCTTACAGCTTGAAAATCAGGAGAAATATAACTAAAAATTACTGTCGGCTTTCATTCCTTATATTACAAACAAAATGAGGTATTATAACATTAATGTTTTGAAGTACTGCTACTATTAGCGAATTCTATGGTTCATACGTAATTTACAAAGACAAAAAGCAAAATTCGAGACAATGTACACTCAATTTAGTTTTGGTTTTTAACACACTGGTTTCAAGTTCTACAGGCGGGGAGTTAAAGAAAAATTAAAAGAAGATACCCCCTTACGAATCATAGGTATTACTTAGGAGCCCATGAATGGAATCATGCGAATCAACTCAGTTACAGTTACCATTAAATTCCCTTAAAAGAGCCCATGAATGGAATCATGCGAAGTAAACTCAGTTACAGTTACCTTTAAATTCCCTTGAAAGAGCCCATGAATGGAATCATGCGAAGTAAACTCAGTTACAGTTACCATTAAACTCTCTTGAAAGAGTTCATGAACTTTTTCTTTTCATTGAAAACGTTTGTTCTGACAAGCATATACTTATTTTCATGGTCGTGCAGTATATCATGCCTGTTTAAAAACTCCATAATCTCACTTTTTGGGGGCAACGATCCACTACTCTGAGTGCTAACAATGTAGATGTGAAAGTAACTCTTTACAGTGTCAGTGTCTTCAGAGCTCCATTTGGTATACCTGCAAATATGTTGCTTTGATTTCACCTCTTTTGCTAACTTTTCACATCCTGCTTGGATGTCCAAAATTTCTGACCCTTGATTTGCAGAGTTATTTTGGTCTTTCAAAGTTTCTAATACTTCACATGCTGATGGATGTTCTTGATTATCTCCTGGGTTTGCCGTGTCATTGGTGCTGGCAGTTCCATTAGCATTTAGTAACGTTGGATTAGGACTATCAATGTGGCTTAACATTTCCCCAACTCTTGTTATTTCATGTATCGCCATAGGACACTAGTATACATTTCTATTAATTGCTTCAGAATGACCCATGTGTGTGATAAAAGAATTCTGTTGGTCTTTTGGTAATTCGAAACTGGCAAAAATGGTTGAAACTTGATGCCTAAATTTCTATGCGATAAGTAGATGAGGTTTCTTTAAATTAGGAACTTCCTTGACCACCGCCCTTAAACAGTGGTAGCCACTCGCATGGTCAAGTGAGTTTTGAGTATTGGGGAAGAGATAAATGTTGTCTGGATGAGTGTTACAGTTTGTCCTTTCTATCAAAAGCTTTGAAACTGGTTCTAAAGTGTCTTTGGGAAAAAGAACTGGTACAAGCTTCCTAGATCCCTTTCCAGCTTGGTATGCCAATTTCATATCTTTGAGAAGTAGACGTTTTTGTGAGTCTTCTATTTTGTCTGTCAATTCTGGATCAATCCATGCACCATGGCTTGCATCAGTCCATTCTCGTAAAGTAAGCCGTGCTGGTTCCCCACTCCTGCGAGCATTGAACAAAGTATCTCGACAAACAATGAGATTCCTCAGCCTTACAAAAAGACTATCGTCCCATAAATCATATGGCCTGTCAAGCATTAAGTTCATCTCTGTAACCGTGAAACTCCTGAGAGCCTCAACGTCCTCATTATCAGGCATTGCAGAGGGTTTCCTCAAGCCCTCTCGCCTTGCCTCACATGGCACTTGAGCATTATAAAAGATAAAATCTCATTGAAGATGGAGAGCATCAAGAAACTTCGTCATTGCGGTCTCTTTGAATTTCCCTTGCGTAATATAGTATCCTCTAATAACTTTCACTGCTCTTTTCAAAAGAAAACCTAAACGTACCTTCAGATCATTTTTTGAATCTCCACTGCTGCCAGACAACTGCAGAATTGCCTTTTCTAGAATATCAAATTCAGAATAGTCAAGTATGTCTGCTCCTGAAATATTTGATTTTCAGACTGTTGTCTAAATGCAATTATTAAATTTGCGTACAGGCGCATTTTACTCATTATCACATGCCTTTCTTTTTTGGATGACTTTGCCCAGGCTTTTTTGCCAAGAAGTAATATTAGGAAGTCACTTCTACACAACTGTCCTACTTCATCTCTTCTGAACCTGTTTAAAACCTGCTCCTTAAATTCTTTTGATAGCTCCAGACTTAACGCATTTTCTGAAGGAACTTGAATGTCAACAGCAATAGGATTTATTGATTCTGACTTACAGCAAATTCTCTTGTGCTTAAAGATTGTCTTTTTGTCATAAAACTCCTTGCAACCAGAACACACCAATGGGGCTGATGTACCTTGCCTACGTTCCCTAATGGACTGTCAACTTCACTTCAATAAATACAACTCCTTCTTGAACAGTTAAAACAACACATAAAATCGAGCACGAAAAATAGTTTGCGTGAATAATCTGGAAATCCAGAAAGATTCTAATTTTCTTGTGAAAAAGCGAAGTTCATTGATAAAGTAGAAATAAAATATAAAATTGTGCGGAATCTCAAAAATTAGTTTTTTTTTGCTGCAATCAACGACAAAAATTCACTTGTTCGATACGCCTGTGTGGAGACTTTTTCAACAAAAAATGTTCTGTTTGATTTTGAGACGCTTTGCCACACCTTTATTTCAGATCTTCAGTGGCCTTTGTGTGGAATTACAATAGCCTTTTGTTGCTGTCTATACCTCAGTGTTAAAGAGATCAACCCATTTCCCCTGAGTCAATCTTTTTATATAAAGTAATAGAAGCACAAATCTTAACAAAAAATATACCATAGATAATAACTTTTTGATTTAAATTCTGATGTTTTTCAAAACAAAATTTGTGTATACTCATAATATCTTTCAAAACAAAAAAACTGTAGATTTTGACAAGGTGTTGTATACCTGTATACTATTGATATCCTTTAAAACAAAAACTTTAGATTGCAACAAGATGTTGTATATCTATTTGATGATGTTTTACAACATTGACATAGTTTCGATTTATGCCTGAAGTTTGAAAAGGACAGTTAAGTTATGTCCTCTCCCCCTCTTTCTCCCTCTAATTTTTTTCACTTTTATCTGTATTTTTAAGGAGTGTTCAATAAAAAGAGATTCTAAACATTTTTCAAGTAAAACTTGAATGAATTCCTAATAGCGATTAAATTTTCAGCCGTCATTTAGGTAAATGTTTCTCTTTGTTTCAGCGTTTATTACTCAGTTCTTCAAATGACATTTTGCATCTATATCCAGCAAAAAAAAATGGCTCGTCTATTGCGAGCACTGAGATAATCTTATGTAGCATTAAGCGAACTAGACTAGTTACAAATTGGAGAAAGAAAGACGAACTGTTTCAGCAACATACACCCCCTTTCCCCGCCCTTTTTTCCTTTCTGTTGTCTTGTATAGGCATAGATAGGACATTTACAAATCACAACTTACAACTATTATTTCTTTATTTCTTATCTTTACCTATGTCAGTTCTACGCCAGTATAATTATCTATATAACATTATGCTTCGTTTCTAAACAATGATAGCAGTGAATAAATTTAGATGATAACATCATCGATCAGTTAAATGAACGCCTAACTTAATACTTTGTCAGGCAGTCTGTTTCTTCATTGTCCTCCGATAAATTTGGCTGCTCCATGATTGGACAGGTAACTAGTTTGACAATATGAGAACAAGATTTAAAAATATCCAGCAAGACGGTAGATCTTTTTCCATAAACATGAGGTATTGAACTTTTAGTTTCGAAAAAAAAATCTATACAAAATTGCCAGTTGATAATTTCATCGTGAATTGCAGGAATTCAAGCAGCGCCCCATAGCCTCACACGGACACTCGAAGACTGTGCGTGGAAAATTATCGGTCACTCTAACCTGTCGCGAAGATCTCATAGTCTGAATAGCTATACTGCACAGAGATCTATTAATTAATAAAACAAATTAGTTTTCTTCGATTTTTTACTCTGTGAGAAAATATATCTTAAGCGATTACGAATATTGAGCTTCTAATTCTCTATAAGGTCTAGCAAAACTACCAATATTACTACTACTACTACTACTACTACTACTACTACTACTACTACTACTACTACTACTACTACTACTACTACTACTACTACTACTACTACTACTACTACTACTACTACTACTACTA
>JAWDGP010006901.1:40000-62500 GCA_033675545.1 Elysia crispata
TTAAAAACCAGATACAACCAGCATATATCGAGCTTTAGACTTAACCACAAAAAACAGTCACAACTTTAAGTGAACTCATATGGAAACTTAAGGAATCAAAAACCGAATACCACTTGTCATGAGATATAATCGAAAGAGCGCAGCCACACTCAGCAGCAACAAACAGATGCAACCTATGCATAGCAAAGAAACATTTCATTCTAAAAATAAGACCAAGCCTCAACAAAAGAAGGGAAATCTTTACATCGTGCCCCCACAGCAAGAAACATTTGCTACAAAACTACAAGAGGCCCGGAAACGAAAAACAACAGCACAAGGTCGGAACGGCAACCGAACACACCTCAGTCATACCCGAAGAGAGCGGAGGGCAAGCGACAACTTTGTCCTCCGCTTGAAACACCAGTGTCGTATGAAGCGCTGCATTAAATTCCATATAAATATATATGGAATTTAAGAAAAAAAGGTTAAAACATAAAAACATACTTTATACGCCAGGTTCAAATTGGAAAGAATAAATAAAGCAAATAACCCACAATCTAATAATAATTAAAAAAAAAACCGAATAGAGACTCATTCATCAATGTGATATGGGTCTGTGCCCTCCCTTTAAAGGACCAGAAGATATGGTGGTAGTTTACAAATTGATACCGAAAAAAAATAAAAGCACAAGAATAACTGTTCTCTCATACAAGAAATGAAACCCTGCCCGCTGTTCACTATATCAATCTCTAGACAAAGATGAAGGGTAAAAATAAAGTTTGTATCATAATGTCTTGCACTCAGTTTTAAAAAATTCAACATGTCCAAACTTCTACACTCTCAGGCTTTGAAAAATGAAGAAATTTTATGAACAAAATGTGAATTTCAAAGCTGAAAAGTAAAGTCATGAAATCGATAATAGTCGTCATCCCCGTCAAATTCATAGACGTCATTATCTTCATCATAATCATAACCACCATCGTAAAAAATCATGATCTGAGCCGTAATTAGAACATTGCAAGGGAAGACCACATCTCCTTGAACAGCAACCTGTCTTGAAGAATGGTGGGGAGAGGTGTTTTCCGCACCCTCTCCTCTCGTCCAATGGTTTCACCAAGTTGAGCTGATACAGCAACAAAACTCAGCTGCACCAGTGACATGGGCTGCGACATGTACTCATCTAAAAAGGTTTCAACTTCAGATGTGCACTTGCCCTGCAGGCCAACCTTAAGATTCTTTAGCTGGTCTGAGCCAACAAGATCGACTGGTGTGAGGAACCAGTTAGCTACGAGATAGCGTGCGATGATCTTCCTGTTTCCCACCAAAGCTGCTGCCAGAGGTGAAAGGTTACGCCAGACGGAATCACTGATGCCTTCCATAGATAATGAATTTTTCAAGCCTGTATAGTCAACGCACATTGGGGCCATGCCATGGGTGACCATCAGCTGAACTAGCTTCCTCTCGTTACATATGATCATGCGGTAGAGGTTAACGCAGCCGTATTTCGGTAAGCTAAGCAATGCACCATGCCTGATAAGCATTTTCAATCCCGCCATGAATTCAAGTCTGTGAAAGTAGCGGTCTAACAAAATGCTCAAAGCTGTCTCCTGATTGTTATTTTTCTTATGTGGATCTGCCCCAGCTTTCAGAAAGATCTCAATTGCATTTTCATCATGTTTCTTAGCAGCTAGGATCAAAGGAGTCAGTCCATCAGGCATCTGCATGTTAACCTGATCTTTGTCTGCTACCAATTGTAATGTTTCATGATGGCCATGTCCCCTTTCAAATGTTTGAAACACAGCGTTTTTGCCGTCATTGTCTACTGCTTTCATGTTCACACCATATTTCTTTAGTAGCTTGATAACCTCGGGCTGCTGTTCTCTAGCTGCTAAGAGTAAAGGAGTCATTCCATCAGAGTTACGTGCCTCCAGATCAGCACCAGCATCAATAAGCCGTTCGATAATTTCTAAGCCACCAATGAACATACATCTAGAAGGATGGAAGGCTGTTTTTCTATCAGAATGTCCTTTGTTTGGGTCAGCTCCTGCCTTTAGCAAAGCCTTTTCAAATGAAGGATTGATGTTAGAAAACCTGGTAGAATACCTGGCAAAGACAGCAGTAAGGGGTGTATTGCCCTCATCATCTCCTATTTCATTGACATCTGCTCCATGCTTCAGTAGAGAAAGTAGCACATCTAAGTTGCAGTTGTTCTCTATTGCAACAATCAAGGGAGACTTGTTAGGATGTACCCTGTTGACGCTAGCTCCGCTTTCCACCAGAAATTTTATCATGTCACGCAGGTCAGAGTCATTCCTTCTAAGAGGCGAGTTATAATATGATCTCCCTATTTGAAGAGCAATTAACAATGCAGGACAGCTTGTACCACAAGTTCCATTGATGTCAGCACCATGGTCAATTAAAAACTGTACAATTCTAGAATCCCCAGTCAGAATCCCTTCCTCCATTAAGCTCTGGCTGAATTCATCTATATTACAGTGAGAAGCTAGAAGCTCAAGAGACTCAAGCTGTTTTTCCTGTACTGCCACTTTGGCCATTTCCTGAAGCTTTTGTTTTGAGGGTTTATGATTCTGAAGTAAAACATCCGCACATCGAATATGACCATTTTTCAAAGCATAGGTCAAAGCCATCTCTCCTCCGTAGATCTCCTTTCTGGGATCAGCTCCAAAATTTAGCAGCAACTTGACTATGTCTAATCTCCCAATCTCAGCAGCTCTCATAAGAGCAGAGCTTCCGTTGATTATGAAGTTAATCTCAATATTCTTAAGTTTGCACAGGAGCTCCACAAGTTCAATAACACCAGACTCAGTTGCATCAATGAGAGCTGAGGAAAGGAGTTTCTTATTGGGACAGTTATATGACCGTTTGGCTCTCTCATCATCAATGCCACTTCCTAACAGAATCTTGACTAATTCAAGTTTGGCACCATCTAAATCCTTATTATCCTTAGCATCAGAGCAAATGGACTGAATCAGATTCCTCAGAGTATCTTTCTTTATGTTTTGATTAGCTTTACTCACACGTAGGTCTTCACGCTGGACATTGGGTTGTAAATATCTACAATCAAGAAGAATCTTTACAGCCTCCACTTGATTGTTTAAAGCTGCTTTATAAAGGGCACACTCGGGATGAGACGAATAACAAAGCGGTTGGTCTCTCGCTTTATGTAGTGAGTCAAAAACATCAGCAATACCAAGTTTAACAGCAATACATCGTGCTGTTTTTCCAAACTTATTCTTCTGTTCTAGATTTGACCCTGCTAATATTAGAATCTTAACAGCATCAATATCCATGACTTCCACAGCTTTCATTAAAGCTGTAACTCCCTGGGAGTTTTTGTGGTTAACCTTGGCTTTATAAGCTAGAAGCAAGTTTAGCATGTCCGAACTTCCTGCTCTGTTAACTGCTAGAATCAAAACTGAATTTTCATGACGATCACGTGCATTGACGTCAGCACCTCTGCTGAGCAGGAAAGCAGCAATGTCCACAAAGCCTTGCTCTACTGCTATATGTAACGGTGTAGTACATCTCTTATAGCCTCTCACATTGACCTCTGCCCCTGATCTGACCAGCTTCTGAACAATGAACTTTCTACCCTGTCTGCAAACCTCCAGGAGAGAGACATTGAGATGGGCTTGGGAGATAAAATGTTCACTTCCGCCCTGCTGTTGCTGCAACAGCCGATCAAGTGCTGACAAGTCTCCAGTTTTAGCTGCCATTATCAACTTTTCCCCTGCAGTTGGGACCTGACTGTTTGAAGTGTTGCTAGGGCATGCGGTATCAACTTCCTGTGTGTTCTGTGAAAAACTGACAGGTGCGGTGCGCTGAGATAGATTTGCGGAATTATTTTGATGACTGGAGGAAGGTCTATTCTGTGCGTGGCACTTGATGTGGACCTGTGAATTGCTCTCAGTTTTTTTCATTTTTCCAAGGTCCTTTAGCTGTCCTTTATCCACAAAGTTTTCTAGAAGAATAAAAGAAAATAGATTTTAATGATTCTTTCTGCAATGTAATTATTAAAAAGAATGATAAGATCATAAGCTTAATCTAGTCCTTGTGTGAGGCTAATTTCACATAGATCTATATAAATTTTTTACAGACGCCTTCTTAATTATTAAAGGCCATTAAATACATCACGCCAGTCCATTATACGCATTGTACCGTGCAAACTCTTGCAAGCCAAACATATGAGCATAGGTGAACCGTTTAAAGGATTCCCAAGTTCCGTTTGCTGATTGAATGAATATTTATAAAGGTTTTTTTTTTTTTTTAATCTCTCAACTTTTATAGCAAGTGTGAAGCGGGAAAAAGCGGATCTAGCATACACAATTTACCCTGAGAAAATGTTAAACAATCAAACTTCATCTCCACTGCAAGTTTAAGTCCATCCGAGTCTTGACTACATCGAAAATATGCTAGTTTAGCCGATCAATAACTGACTCTTCATGACAGCAGTTTTCTCCTATATTAATCAAAGCTTGTGCGGCCTGCCACTTCACACTGGCACTACTACTACTACTACTACTACTACTACTACTACTACTACTACTACTACTACTACTACTACTACTACTACTACTACTACTACTACTACTATTACTACTACTACTACTACTACTACTACTACTACTACTACTACTACTACTACTACTACTACTACTACTACTACTACTACTACTACTACTACTACTACTACTACTACTACTACTACTACTACCACCACCACCACTACTACCACCACCACTACTACTACTACTACTACTACTACTACTACTACTACTACTACTACTTCTACAACTACTACTACTGCTACTACTGCTACTGCTACTGCTACTACTACTACTACTACTACTACTACTACTACTACTACTACTACTACTACTACTACTACTACTACTACTACTACTACTACTACTACCACACTTAATGATTGTCAAAAGTGAGTCAAAACCAAGGCCACATCATAACCGTCCATGTTGCCTTGTTATGTGGTAGTGCTATGTTTTTGTTTCCCACTACCTAGACAATGACGACAAGCTTGTTAGAACTGCAGCTGAACACTAGATGCTGACTTAGGATAGTTATTATTATATAATATAAGCTTTGGATAGGTCACCTCTACACAGCTGTCCACTCTTTTAGTTTTGTGTCCATTTGAGCAAGATAGAAGAAGATGGATAAACTTGCCATTATGATTTCCCATGACAACTTTAGCTTCACCATTCATTTTACGAAGCTCTGCTCTGCAATATATTACTGGTCTGAATGTATTACTCTATAGGCTTCAGCATAAATCTGATGTTTCCGAAACTCTTTTACTACAGGCCACTCAAAACACTTTCTACTATAGGGTAAAGCCTGAAAAATTCAGTCTCCAACTCTAAGCTTTCGCTTATTATGATGTTGTGAGATTTAACATAAAATCTACTGATTAATTTGTTTGCTAAATTTAAAGGTAACAAAAAAGATCATTCCGAATTCCAAAATTTTGAGTCACAATGTCACAAAATCGGTCTCAATACAAGTTTTAATGATTGGATTTAACATAAATTTGACCCTATTCTAAAAACGCTTATGTATTTTCCTCTTTACTAATATTTTAAAATTGCTGAAATTATTGCCGCCACTGATAGTTCTACTAATTATATATATATATATTATGCAAACTTTACCTCTGAGACAATAAGAAATATACGTTGTTCTAAATATCAACCCATGTTAGCGTGATATATGGAAGACAAGCGTCCCATTTAAACGGTACCAACTAGATCTTATTCTCATGTGAAACTAATACTGATCGATTTGATTTGAAACTCTTTTGATAACCATGTGTAATTCCCATACAGCTTTTTATAAAACAATATGAACATTCACAGATCTGTTTCTTGTGACAACTTCTGTTTAAATTCGCCGATTTCCGCTTTAAGATGCCACAATGTTTTCACCACTAATAAATTTGGTGAATAAAGCTAACTAAGATTAATAAGATTTTTTCTCTTCGCTTCAGCTTGTCATTTTATAAATAATAAAATAAAGAAACAAGACCAAAACAAAACATTGAATCAAACAAAAAATAAACACAGCACTTATTAATTTAGAATGATAATCACTCACCTAAATATTTTCAACACTGTCTAATGGTCAGTACAGTCGAGTAACAGGTTAAAAAAGAAAAAAAGTATATATCTAATTAGGAGAACTATATTATGGAAAGTCAACAACTTAACATCTAAATGTCTTGAATTTAGCGTTGATATTTATATCGATACAAGAATTCGATATATAGGTCTAAGATAAGATCTTAAACTAACACTAGAGTATAGCTATTTGTTATTACTTTACTCCTCGGCATTTTTGTTTCAGTAAACATAAAACGACGGTTTGAGACTACACAGAAAATCGAAGAGGTCAAAATAAACTGAATCAATAGATGTCTAAATTACGTCATCGATCACCCTCCCTCTCCAGTACCAATAGTCTCTCCAAATAGGCCCCTGGTTTCTGTTTCAGTTTCAGATTCATGAATATATACATGTTTAGTCTGCAGTCAGCACCAACTGCCTTCCCCTTCACTTAAAATCAGTTTTCCGATCAATATCCCTCATGAACAGCGGGCACTGCCACCCTCAGACTGGCACCAAAACAGATCGCTGAACAGGCAGCTAAACAAACAGCTAAACAGACAGCTGAACAGACAGCTGAACAGACACCTAAACATACACCTAAACAGGCAGCTAAACAGGCAGCTAAACAGACAGCTCAACAGACAGCTAAACAGACAGCTAAACAGACAGTTAAACAGAACGGTAAACAGACAGCTAAACAGACAGCTAAACAGACAGCTAAACAGACACCTAAAGAGACAGCTAAACAGACATCTAAAGAGACAGCTGAACAGACACCCAAAAAAAAACCCAGCTAAACAGACAGCTAAACAAACAGCTAAAAAGACACCTAAAGAGACAGCTGAACAGACACCTAAACAGACAGCTAAACAGACAGCTAAACAGACACCTAAACAAAAAGCTAAACAAACACCTAAATAGAGACCTTAACACAAGAGCTAAACTGACACCTAAAGAGACAGCTGAACAGACACCTAAACAGACAACTGAACAGACACCAAAACAGACAAAAACAAACAGCTGAACAGACAGCTTAACAGACAGCTAAACAGACAGCGAAATAGGCACCTAAACAGACAACTTAACAAACAGCTAAACAGACAGCTAAACAGGCACCTAAACAGACAGCTAAACAGACACCTTAACAGACAGCTAAACAGACAGCTAAACAGACACCTAAAAAAAGACCTAAACAGACAGCTAAACAGACAGCTAAACAGACACCTAAAGAGACAGCTGAACAGACACCTAAACAGGCAGCTAACAGACAGCTAAACAGACAGGTAAACAAACAGCTAAACAGGCACCTAAACAGACAGCTGAACAGACACCTAAAAAGACAGCTAAACAGACACCTAAACAGAAAAGCTAAACAGACACCTAAACAGACACCTAAACAGACAGCTAGACAGACAGCTGAACAGACATCCAAACAGACAGCTAAACAGACAACTGAACGGAAAGCTAAACAGACACCTAAATAGACACCTAAACAGACAGCTAAACAGACAGCTAAACAGGCACCTAACCAACACCTAAACAGACACCTAAACAGACAGGTAAACAGACAGCTGAACAGACACCTAAACAGACACCTAAACAGACAGCTAAACAGACACCTTAAGAGACAGCTGAACAGAAACCTAAAAAGACAGGTAAACAGACAGTTTAACAGACAGCTAAACTGACACCTAAAGAGACAAATGAACAGACACCTAAACAGACAGCTAAACAGACAGCTAAACATACACCATAACAGACAGCTAAACAGACACCTTAATAGACACCTAAAAAGACACCTAAACAGAAACCAATAGAGACAGCTGAATAGACAGATAAACAGAAAAGTAAACAGACAGCTAAACAGACAGCTGAACAGACACCTAAACAGGAAGCTAAACTGACAGCTAAACAGACAGCTAAACAGACAGCTGAGAAGACACCTAAACAGACAGCTAAATAGACAGATAAATAGACAGCTAAACAGGCAGCTAAACAGACAGCTAAACAGATAGCTTCACAGACAGCTAAATAGACAGCTAAACAGACAACTAAATAGACAGATAAACAGACAGCTAAACAGACAGCTAAACATGCAGCTGAACAGACAGCTAAACAGACAGCTAAACCGAGAGCTAAACAGACAGCTAAATAGACAGCTAAACAGAGACTTAAACAGACAGCTAAACAGACACCTAAACAGACAGCTAAACTGACACCTAATCAGACAGCTAAACAGATACCTAAACAGACAGCTAAACAGACAGCGAAACAGGCAATTAAACAGACACCTAAACAAAACAGACAGCTAAACAGGCAGCTAAACAGGCAGCTAAACAGACAGCTCAACAGACAGCTAAACAGACAGCTAAACAGACAGTTAAACAGAACGGTAAACAGACAGCTAAACAGACAGCTAAACAGACAGCTAAACAGACACCTAAACAGACAGCTAAACAGACACCTAAACAGACAGTTAAACAGACAGCTAAACAGACAAGTAAACAGACAGCTGAACAGGCAACTCAACAGAAAGGTAAACAGACAGCTAAACTGACAGCTGAACAGACAGCTAAACAGACAGCTAAACAGACACCTAAACAGACAGCTAAACAGACAGCTAAACAGACAGCTAAACAGACAGCTAAACAGACAGCTAAACAGACAGCTAAACAGACAACTGAACAGAAAGGTAAACAGACAGCTAAACAGACAGCTGAACAGGCAGCTGAACAGACAGCTAAACAGACACCCAAACAGACAGCTAAAAAGACAGCTAAACAGACAGCTGAACAGGCAGCTGAACAGACAGCTAAACAGACAGCTAAACAGACAGCTAAACAGACAGCTAAACAGACAGCTGAACAGACAGCTAAACAGACAGCTAAACAGACAGCTAAACAGACAGCTAAACAGACAGCTAAACAGACAGCTAAACAGACAGCTAAACAGACAGCTAAACAGACAGCTAAACAGACAGCTAAACAGACAGCTAAACAGACAGCTAAACAGACAGCTAAACAGACAGCTAAAAGGACAGATAAACAGACAGCTAAACAGACAGCTAAACAGGCAGCTGAACAGGCAGCTAAACAGATATCTAAACAGACAGCTAACCATACAGCTAAACAGACAGCTAAACAGACAGCTGAACAGACAGCTAAACAGACAGGTAAACAGACAGGTAAACAGACAACTGAACGGAAAGGTAAACAGACAGCTAGACAGACAGCTGAACAGACATTCAAACGGACAACTAAACAGACAAATGAACGGAAAGCTAAACACACAGCTAGACAGACAGCTGAACAGACAGCTAAACAGACAGCTAAACAGACACCTAAACAGACAGCTAAACAGACAGCTAAACAGACAGCTAAACAGACAGCTAAACAGACAGCTAAACAGACAGCTAAACAGACAGCTAAACAGACAGCTAAACAGACAGCTGAACAGACAGCTAAACAGACACCTAAACAGACACCTAAACAGACAGCTAAACAGGCAGCTAAACAGACAGCTAAACAGACAGCTAAACAGACAACTGAACAGACACCTAAACAGACAGCTAAACAGACAGCTAAACAGACACCTAAACAGACAGCTAAACAGACAGCTCAACAGACACCTAAACAGACACCTAAACAGGCAGCTGAAGAGACAGCTAAACAGACACCTAAACAGGCAGCTGAAGAGACAGCTAAACAGACAGGTAAACAGACAGCTAAACAGACAGCTAAACAGACACCTAAACAGACAGCTAAACAGACAGCTAAACAGACAGCTAAACAGACAGCTAAACAGACACCTAAACAGACAGCTAAACAGACAGCTAAACAGACAAGTAAACAGACAAGTAAACAGACAGCTGAACAGGCAACTCAACAGAAAGGTAAACAGACAGCTAAACTGACAGCTGAACAGACACCTAAACAGACAGCTAAACAGACAGCTAAACAGACAGCTAAACAGACAGCTAAACAGACAGCTAAACAGACACCTAAACAGACAGCTAAACAGACAGCTAAACAGACACCTAAACAGACAGCTAAACAGACACCTAAACAGACACCTAAACAGACAGCTAAACAGACAGCTAAACAGACAGCTAAACAGATAGCTGAACAGACAGCTAAACAGACAGCTAAACAGACAGGTTAACAGACAGGATGGCCGTTTATCTGGTTGAACAGTGCAGGCCGTGACGTCAGTTTGATTGCTCAACCGAGACCATAATATGGTGTTGATCTAGGTCCAGACAAAACTTATATAGATGTGGAAATAAAAATTTTGAATCTAGAAGCCGAATCTATGTCTATGGAATAAGATTTTTAGTCTAAACAATTGATATATGATAATGAAAATAAAGATAAGTTCTCCTTCATTTAAAAAAATCCAAATATAATTTTGTAGTTTAAGAACATTGAATCTATATCTTACTTTATAGGATTTCTAGGGTTTCAAGTACGCTCAACATGTATGCCTGCCTAATTATTCAATTTAGAGATTGAATCTAAACCTGGCTAGATTCCTTCTATGTAGATTACAAGTGATAAAAATGCCACTTGTGTTGCACATAAAGCATAGCTGTAAAAATTAAAAAAAAGGGTAAGAAATCATACAATAGAAATAGATTCCATATCTTGAACAAGTATAAAGGGAAATTGTCTTTATCAGTTTACTTACCTAATTTAGAGAATGTAGATGGGTGGCGATTTTTCCTCTTGTCCCCACTAGTTCATGACGTCCGCACTAGATCTTAGATCTAGATCTAGTAGTAAATTGATCTCAATCAATGAAGTTTGCACGAGTTTCTTGGAAGCGGAGGGATATTTTAACAGAATCACATTTATTATATCGTGTAGATTAGGAAATAGCGAGGCATGTGGGTTCAGGCTGTAAATAATATTGTAACATTCTCTGTCAATAACTTACTGGAGATCTATGAAATTGCCCATTGAAGGCAAATTTCTTAAGATTAATCTCAATAGCTTAATTGAAATTGAATCAGATAGGCCCAAAAGTTGTGTCGAATAAAACGCAATTTGTATTCATTTTTTTTTCAAAAGAATAATTTAAAAATCAATACACTTCTTTCCGGATAAAAACACGCCCTATAAATGCACGCTTCGGCAAAATACACGGTGTAGCGGTCTGGCGAAATTTTTCTTCGTAATCAATAAAAGTTATCCTAAACACAAGCTACACCGCCCAAAAGCGCGCTTTGAAATCGATAGTGACTACCGTTAAAAAGGAAGTTAGCCACATTTTAAGGTCGTAATGGCTCGCAGTCATCACTCGGCAACGAGTTATGTCACTGTGCAAGCTCTGCAAGCTCTGCAAGCATAATAATGTGTTTATGTGCACCATACTTGTATACATAGTGAAAGGCAAGGGAAGGAGGACAGGGGCTGAATCACTCTATATAGATCTATGGGTTGGGCCATGAAAAGATTGTAGGCACAAATGGGCCATGCGAGGAGCGGACAGTTAGGGTAGGGCACGGGCAAGATTATGTAGACTCACTGCCATAGAGATATCCCACTAAAATAACAACAACCCACAGCTCGTCACAGGTCAACCCAATACTGCGAAAAGCATAACTTGTTCTCCCCTTCTAATCATATCTCCCAGTTGTATGGTTGCAAGCCCACGTCTGGTGTGTCAGGCATCTGTGTAGAACTACAGATCTAGTCCAGGCCGTACATTGCGATTCCACCAACAACGCTGAGGTTCTCCGATCAGTCTTCTCAAAATCTAATTCAAGGTTTTTTTTTCTCCTTTTTTCAAGATTACACCGCAGTGGAGATAATATGTATAAACTAAAAGAAACAGGTCTGGGCAATCAAGGAAAGTAACTTAGTGTTTTTGTTGTTTAATAAGGGAAGTCAATGAGGATTTTTTTTTCATTTCTTTTTATCGTGACACGCATCTCCTAAATGAACGCTATTGAAGCCTTCGGAAGACCGTGCGTTTAACCGGAGACTACAGTTCTTAGACTACAGTTCTGTGAGGTTTTTTTTCCGTGTGGAGCAATCACACTTGAGTAATGCCCGAGGTTATTGGAGGATACCATCGCCACGTCTACAAGCGCCCCAGTGGCTAGTGCATCAACGTAATTTGGGGCTAAGAGAAATAAACCTCTAACATTATTGGGATTTTTTTTTCGTAATCAAAGAAAAATTTAATTCTTTTTAATTGTACGCTCGAAATAAAGTTTGGCCTACGTTGTAAGATATTCATACAAAGCTCTAGAGAGAAAAGGAGGAGAAAGATAGAAAGAGAGAGAATGAGAGAGAGAGAGAGGTGGTAGTTGTTGTAGTAGTATTAGTAGTCATAGTAGTCGTAGTAGTAGTAGTAGTAGTAGTAGTAGTAGTAGTAGTAGTAGTAGTAGTAGTAGTAGTAGTAGTAGTAGTAGTAGTAGTAGTAGTAGTAGTAGTAGTAGTAGTAGTAGTAGTAGTAGAAGAAGAAGAAGAAGAAGAAAAAGAAGAAGAAGAAGAAGAAGAAGAAGAAGAAGAAGAAGAAGAAGAAGAAGAAGAAGAAGAAGAAGAAGAAGAAGAAGAAGAAGAAGAAGAAGAAGAAGAAGAAGAAGAAGAAGAAGAAGAAGAAGAAGAAGAAGAAGAAGAAGAAGAAGAAGAAGAAGAAGAAGAAGAAGAAGAAGAAGAAGAAAAAGAAGAAGAAGAAGAAGAAGAAGAAGAAGAAGAAGAAGAAGAAGAAGAAGAAGAAGAAGAAGAAGAAGAAGAAGAAGAAGAAGAAGAAGAAGAAGAAGAAGAAGGAGAAGGAAAAAAAGAAGAAGAAGAAGAAGGAGAAGGAGAAAGAGAAGGAGAAGAAGAAGAAGAAGAAGAAGAAGAAGGAAGAGAATGAAGATGAGCAGGACATAATTAAACATATATATATATATATATATATATATATATATATATATGTTTGCGAGTGAAATTAGAATAGAGAGGAAAAACTACGAACAAACAGTACATAAACTAATTGTGTGTTAACGAAATAACTCGAGAAAGGAACACAGATATGGTTGGAATAGATAGATTTATCAGTGGAACAAATAGTACTATAGGAAAACTTGAAAATTTAAGCATTAAGAGGAACTTTAGTAAGATTTATAGCATGAAAGACTCCAAATAACTTCAATTTACCGAGGACTACAATCTCAATTACAAGATCCCAATGTAACAAGTGGTTAACGACTGAATGCTCAAAATCCAACAGAACACTTAAAGATTCAACACTAAAAGTAGAAGCCAAAATACATGTGTTAAAACTACAATATTGAAAAATCTAAAACAACAACAACAACAAACAAACAAAAGTAAAACACAAAAAGATTAAAAAGATTTCAATACCAAAGATGTCAGAGGACAAACCTAATAATTAAACGCACACGTAAACTAATTGAACTATTAGCAGAAGTTAACCCAATCAACAAATGAACAAAATCAACCAGCTGAAATTTTCCACGATTCACGAAGGTATACAGCAGAAATAATAATATCATAATATCCACAATAATCAGAAGAAAAGACTTGACTTGTCCCAATTACCTCCCCATCAATAACAGCGGGAGTATCCTTTTTTAGTTGGATAAGCTGAGCAGGGTCTGGCTGTTACTGAGATGCCCCTGAACTTGTTGAACTGTGGAGCTCCACAGCAAATTGTCCACTTGTTTACCACTTTCATCTCGTGATGTTTGGTAGGTGACCCCTATCAGTTGGGGTGGATACTATCCACTGACAGATCCCTGACGTGGTGGACGCTGTTGAAAACTCATCCTTCATCATCAGCAGCAGGTATTGTTGTAATATTGGTGCTGGGGCCTGTAGAGAGACTCATGCTTGTGGTGGTTGTGTTATATGAATGCAAGTTTTCTGGTTTCTCCTTCAGCTTGTGGTTTGGTTCTTTCGCTCGATCCTCCATCTGAAAAAAAAAGATTAAGAAATGGACAGTTCTTGCGAGAAAATATTACACGAGAAAAAATGAACTAGACTTCATTGCTTGCTTTTTCCACAATATCCTTCGGTAGAAAATCTAATGCTTTGAGTTTTGCAACAAATAAGGGTCAAAAAGAGAAGTGCTTCTGCATACTTTAATCAGTTTTTGAACATCTATCAGGTAAAAATTGCAATGCCAAATTCTATTTCAGATCCTGTTGAGCCCGAAAAGGATTAAGACAGGATTGTTTGTATGAGATTTGACCTAATCTCTGCATAGAAACCTAAACTCTTACAAAGGCTGTCAAATGAATGCTTGCTTAGCTCTATGATGTAAAAAAGTGAAACACAGAATATCTTAGTCTTGTCAAATGTGTTCCTTATTTTCCTGGGAATCTTCTTAGTAGACCTGCCAGGGTTCTGAACAAATTTCTGGAGTACATAAAATGTGGTGAGTACGAAGGTTATGGTGAAATATCGAATAGATTTCAAGATACTTGTCAACACACCTCATTCAGTTCAGTATTGTTGGGTTCGAGTTCCAGTGTGATTAATACAGTACTGAGTTTTAGCCCGCACACATCATCTTCATAACTGTCGTAATAGAATAAATTATTATAGGGATGTCTGTGTCTCAGAAAAGATAGCAAAAATTGCACATAACGGTTGTAAATTGTCAACTGCATTATCTCTAGCACACAATGATCATTGACATGGTGCAGACCCAGATAGAAACCAAACTAGAAAAAAAAATTACAACTTATTGTAACCTCCTGTTTTAAGATCACATAATACAAAGCATATTTTAAAAGTTTTTTACTATATGTGTTTCGTTAGCAATGGCTTACCACCAATACCAGTAAGAGTCTGGGTGGGTGACCTTGAACTTCTACGTGTTTCTAACTGAAGCAACTGCTGAACGCCTAACAGTACTCACCAATTGAAATAATGATTGTCAGCTTGACAAAACAGTTTATTTTTGTCTCACGTCTTTTGTTTTAATACTCTGAATTCTGTGGGAGATTTTCGGCACCGTTATCGATTTTAGTTCAGTCATTTCATGACAAGTGTCTGTCTGTCTGTCTGTCTGTCTGTCTGTCTGTCTGTCTGTCTGTCTCTCTCTTTCTCTCTCTCTGTTGGTATATCTACTACTACTACTACTACTACTACTACTACTACTACTACTACTACTACTACTACTACTACTACTACTACTACTACTACTACTACTACTACTACTACTACTACTACTGCTGCTGCTGCTGCTGCTGCTGCTTCTGCTACTAATAATAGTAGTAATAATGATGATGATGATGGTGATGTAATAATAATAATGATAATAATAATAATAATAATAATAATAATAATAATAATAATAATAATAATAATAATAATAATAATAATAATAATAATAATAATAATAATAATAATAATAATAATAATAATAATAATAATAATAATAATAATAATAATAATAATAATAATAATAATAATAATAATAATAATAATAGAGTGTTGGTCGAGACCTCATGGGTACAGGCCAGGCCACCGAATCAAACAAATCTCTGCATGAAAAGGGTGCTTAGAGGGATCTACTTTTTTAAACTTTGAAGCATAGTTTAAAAACAAAGCAATCACTCAACACCAGTGAACTTGTTTACAGCTTGAAAGAACTACTGAGTACAAGCCAGGCTGTCTCCCACCCTCGCCAGGATATTGGCAAGTGAGAAAAGTTGTGTTATTAAATATTTTCCAATGAAATGTTTTCAAACGTTTTTGCGAGTTGAGCTTCACACAAATATAAGAAAAAGTGTTTACTCCCTGTTTCAACTTTATGTTGTCATTTTCAGATTCTCTTCCCAACCATAACATTATTTATCAAACCTAAAAATGACAAGTATTATAGTCTCAAGAGAAACTGAAAATTCACATTCTTTATTTGGCATATTGCCAAGCCCCTTTGTTCTGTTTTTCTCACTGATAAATGTCCTACATCACTGTTATTGAAAGAGGAGAAAAAGAAAAAGGAATTAAAAAAAAAACAACTAAAACAGTTCGAGAAAAGATATGTGTGAAACGACGACCCTTAAACGTAAGAATAGCTAAACTAGATGTGGGACCATCAGCATTACGTCATCCCCCGCCCTGCTTTCTGCGTCATACTCCTGTAGTCTCCATATCTACTCAACTGACAATCATTCCTCTCCCCATAGTTCCTTAATCGTCTTTTACTTTGTTCTTCTGATTTTTCCAAATTGCTTTCATCTTTTTATATCAGAAGCCAACAACAAAATTTTCCCTCTGCTATTCCTCTTTTTTATTCCACCTTCCCTCGAAAGCTTCTTTAAATCCCCATTGTCCATCACCAATCCCATTCCACTTTATGGATTCACCTCAACTCAATATTGTATATAAATACATACATACATATAATTGAATTTATATACCTTTCTCAAAAACGCTTTTCAGATCTGTCTATCCATCTATTTATTTTGTTTACCATCCCTTCTCCCTCTACCTCTGTCTCTCTGTCTCTCTCTCTCTCTCTCTCTCTCTCTCTCTCTCTCTCTCTCTCTCTCTCTCTCTCTCTTTCTGTCTCTAAAAGTAAAACGTACTATGAGTATGAGTGTCCCATGCTCTCTGTCAATAACTTTAGAAACAAACGAACTTCATGCATAGTAATCAAGGGCCACTTTACAAACCCTTCCTTGATGGAATGATCCATGTAAAAATATTTGGTCAAGTTACCTGGAATCTGGTGTAATTTAAATGCATTTAAAATTTAAAATTCTCAGACGCAACAGTAGATTCATGATTGGTTTTCAGAATTTGTTTAGTCCAGAGCTTCAAAATAATTTCAGAGACTCATTCAGAATTCTAGACGAGAACGATATCAGATTCGTGTTGAGGTTTTGCAGGCCTTCCTAGTTCATGTAGATTTATTATTTAATCAACTTCCTTCTTAATTTTAACATTGAACAGTCTCTGAGATAATCATCTTTGTGTTATGATTTTATCACAAAAATTTTAAATTCCCTCTCCCACTCTAGGTTCTCTATCTCACTATCTTTTTCTTCACCTCTTTTCTCTCACTTCCGATATATATATATATATATATATATATATATATATATATATATATATATATATATATATATATATATATATATATATCTTTCTGTATCGGTCTATGAAAAATATCTTTCTGTCCTTTTCTAAATCAATAATCAATATACGCAGCCTTCCTCTATAACTGCTTGTCGCTATTTCTTTCATCTCTATCTGGTTCTTCCTCATTATATACCCCCCCCACACACACACATCTCTATCTCTCTCTCTCTCTCTCTCTCTCTCTCTCTCTCTCTCTCTCTCTCTCTCTCTCTCTCTCTCTCTTTCTCTTTCTTGCCCATTTCGAATTAGTTTTATTTTTATAAGATGCGTCCATGGCAATTTATTAGTCTTTTTTTTTCTAACTATGTGTCGCTAGTTGTATCTTCTATTTCTGATTTTTTATTTTCCACACTGTATCTCTTTTTGTCTCCCTCTGTTTCATCTTTTTGATACTATCTCTATTTCACTCCCATTCGCTTCTTTCTCTCTCTTTCTCTCTCTCTCTCTCTCTCTCTCTCTCTCTCTCTCTCTCTCTCTCTCTCTCTCTCTCTCTCTCTCTTAATGATTTTGTCCTTGTTATATATCTTTCTAAATATGTCTTTTCTTTATCTCCATGTGATTTCTATCCCTAATTCTTTCATGACCACACGTGAATGTACACGCTCTGTCTATGCCTATGACCGGTCTTCCATTTTTTGAAACCACTGTTCTCCGCTGATGTTTCTGTATTTCTGTTGTTTTTGTAACCTCTGTGTGGGACAATTTCTTTATTGTATTATTAGTTCTTCCTCTTTCATTTTTATCCCCCCACTCTCTCTCTCTCTCTCTCTCTCTCTCTCTCTCTCTCTCTCTCTCTCTCTCATATGATCTGTCAATTTGTCCGTATATAGTTCATTCTTTCTCTATACCCGAGAGACCTTATTTCTTTTTTTTTCTTTTCACTTTATTTCTCTTAATACGCGCGCTCTCTGTCTGTCTGTCTGTCTTTCTCTCTCTCTCTCTCTCTCTCTCTCTCTCTCTCTCTCTCTCTCTCTCTCTCTGTGTTTCTCTCCCTCACTCTCCTTCTCCTGCTCCATCGCTCTTTACTTTTTCTTTTCTTTGCGACTCTTTCTTTTTCCGGGTTATGTCCGATCCTAGCCCTCTCAGTCTTTCTAACTCTCTCTCTTTCGCCCTCTTTCTTTCGCTCTCTCTCTCTCTCTCTCTCTCTCTCACTCTCATAATCTGTCAATTTGTCCATATATAGTTTATTCTTTCTTTTTTTCCACTTTATTTTCTTAATACGCGCACTCTCTCTGCCTGTCTTTCTCTGTCTGTCTTTCTCTCTCTCTCTCTCTCTCTCTCTCTCTGTTTCTTTCCCTCTCTCTCTCTCTCTCTCTCTCTGTGTCTCTCCCTCTCTGTCTTTCTGCTGCTCCATCGCTCTTTACTTTTTCTTTTCTTTGCGACTCTTTCTTTCTCCGGGTTATGTCCGATCCAAGCCCTCTCAGTCTTTCTAACTCTCTCTCTTTCGCCCTCTTTCTTTCGCTCTCTCTCTCTCTCTCTATCTATCTCTCTCTTTCTCTCTCACTCTCTCTCACAACCACACACTTACTTTCTATCATCTCAGCCCCTCTTTTTTATTTATAAATATTCTATATCTTTACGTCCGTTTCTAATTTAACCTATTAATACATCTTCCTCTGCAAGTGTGTATCGCTATTTCTACGATTTCTTTCCCGGTTCTTCCTTTTTCAAAGTCCCTCTCTTTCGCTCCTCCTCTCTATCTCTATCTCTTTCTGTCTATCCCTATAATCGTCTACCTATCACTACGTGTATCTCTCTTTTCTGTGCATCTATCTTCTCATTTTCGAACTTTTTTTTTTTTATTTTTTTTTTTAGATGTATCCAAGGCAGTTAATTAGTCTTTCGACTTTCTAACTATTTGCGGCTCTTTCTTTCTTCTATTTCTGATTTTTCATCTTCCACACTATCTCTCCTTCTGTCTCCCTCTGTTTCATCTTTTTGATCCTCTCTCTACTTCTCTCCCATTTGCTCTCTGTCTGTCTGTCTGTCTGTCTGTCTGTCTCTCTCTCTCTCTCTCTCTCTCTCTCTCTCTCTCTCTCTCTCTCTCTCTCTCTCTCTCTCTCTCTCTCTCTCTCTCTCTCTCTCTCTCTCTCTCTCTCTCTCTGTTCATGATTCTGACCTTATTATAAATCTTTATAAATATATCTTTTCCTTTGTTACATGTTTGTTATATCTCTAATTCTTTATTGACCACGCGTCAATGTACACGCTCTGTCTATACCTGTGACTGGTCTTCCATTTTTTTAAACCACTGTTCTCTGCCGATGTTTCCAACCTATGCGGAAAGTAGTCGTTTTCATCTTTCTTGTCTTTGAATTAATATTTACCAGGGTTCCTTTATCGTTAAGACCTCAGCGTCACCAGTTTCCTTGCTTTACATTACCGCTCTAATTGGAAGCCTGTTTTCTTCGCGAATCCTTACATGGAGCCCATCTGTTATATGTTTATAAATTTTACTATGTTGGATGTTTCCTCGAACATTGGCTTTTTATTAGCATTTTAATCAGTAGTCTTTTATTTTCTTATGCGTCGACAAACAATGTGTTTCATCTCCATGATGGTGTCTCTAATTTTTCCCTTTGTAAAAAAAAATTAAGGTCCATTACATGCGAATCAATGACCCTAAGAAATAAATATTTTTAAACCTTTTCCCATTACCACCCCAGTGGCTACAACTGGCTTATATAATAAAGAATCACTTTGCTCGAACAGTTTATTGGCTCTCTCTCTCTCTCTCTCTCTCTCTCTCTCTCTCTCTCTCTCTCTCTCTCTCTTCTTCTTCTTCTTCTTCTTCTTCTTCTTCTTCTTCTTCTTCTTCTTCTTCTTCTTCTTCTTCTTCTTCTTCTTCTTCTTCTTGTCTCTCCCCTCACTTAAGATGACCATTTTTTTTCTTTTTCTTTGTGTCTCGTCACCCACTTGAGATAAATATTTCTTTTTCTTTCGTGTGTGTCTATGTGAATACATTACTTTTCTCTTTTTAATTTTTTCCACACTCTTTCTCGCTATCTCTTTCTTCTTTGCCTCTCTTCTCAGACTTTTGATAAATTAACTTTACCTTTATGTCTCTGTCTATATCAGTTTATTACATAATATTTTTCCTTATATGTCGCTATTTACTTACAGTCTCATCGAGGCAGAGTCTATCACGATTTTAGTACTGAAAAGCAGATATGACGTGCCAGTCACCAGTTAAATGTTAAATTTCTTTCACATGAAAGATAACAAATAAATAGAAGGGTGTTGCATATTTATTGGGTAATGCCCCTTTCAATGTTAAAAAAAATCCATCTCCCTATAAAGGAAGATATTCAACTCCCCATAAGGGAAGAAATGTCATTAGATTGCAGGGGGTGAAGGGTTTCAGCTCTGAACCTCCGCCATATAGACACTCTCAGGATAGCCGGCCCACCGACACCACATCGACGAAGTACCCAAGTCGCCGGTACCTCTGAGCAGGTTGTGCTTCTCACACGACCCACGACAAAACTTCCCTGCCAGCATCCAAGCACCAAAGTGATGCACACAAGTGCGCATCCCGGTGTTTTATGGGAGGAGCCACATCAGACCCAAAGCATAAATGACGACAGGCGCGGGCCGTCATAGTATGTGGACCTTGACCGTTTTACGGGCCTTAACACCGTTAGGGCTTGGAGCCAGTTCCTGGCGAAGTTGCCTTGCCAGGCAAAGTTCAACCGCTCCTGATTCATTCTAAGTAAACAGTGACACACTTTCTTCATGCGGTTTACTTGCGACGCATTTTCTTACAATTTTGTTTAATATCTATTTGAAAAAGGTAAAACCCCGTGAAATGTAACTACAAACTGCACTTCTTACCGAATATTAAATGAATAAAAACTTTTTTCTCTGTCATGATATTTAGTGGGATGAATGTTTCAATTTTTCAAGAAAATCACTTAAAACAGTGTATGATATGTAACTCTTTACCATAACTGATTAACTTGAAATAGCTGCCCTTTGTATCTAGGGGTGAGTTTGTTCAGTTGTCAACAGGATTGTGGTTTGTTTATTTTTTTCTTTGCCTCGTGCTTGTTTATGCGCCTCTTCCTTTTTCCTGGTAATTTCCCTTCAACGCTCTCTTAACCTCTCTCTCTCTCTCTCTCTCTCTCTCTTTCTCTTTCTACCTCTCAATCTCTCTCTAATTCTTCTCTGTCTCTCTGTCTTTCTCTCTCTCTCTCTCTCTCTCTCTCTCTCTCTCTCTCTCTCTCTCTTCATCATCTCTATATCCGTCTACCTATCTCTATATCTATCTCTCTTTTGTGTCCCTCTTTCTTTTCATTCAGGATTTAAAAAAAAAAATTTATTAGATGTGTCCATGGCAGTTTATTAGTCTTTCTTACTCTCTTACTTTGTGTCGCCCTTTCTTTCTTCTATTTCTGATTCTTCATCTTCCACACTATCTATCCTTCTGTCTCCCTCTGTTTCATATTTTTCATCCTCTCTCTACTTCACTCCTATTCGCTTTCTCTCTCTCCCATTCACTTTCTCTCTCTCTCTCTCTCTCTCTCTCTCTCTCTCTCTCTCTCTCTCTCTCTCTCTCTCTCTCTCTCTCTCTCTCTCTCTCTCTCTCTTTGACTTTAAAGTTTAGGGCTTCTGACCTTTATAAATATATCTTTCCTCTTGTTACATGTTTGTTCTATCTCTAATTCTTTAATGAACACTCGTCAATGTACACGCTCTGTGTATGCCTATGACAGGCCTTCCATTTTTTTAAACCACTGTTCTGTTCTGATGTTTCTGTATTTCTGTGGTTTTCTAACCGCTATCGAAATTAGTCGTTTTCATCTTTCTTGTCTCTGAATCAATTATTTACCAGCGATCCTTTACCGTTACAAGCTTATTGTCATCAGTTTCCTTGCGTTACGTTACCGCTTTAGATGTAAGCCGGTTTTTCTCGCGATACCTTTCGTGGAACCCATCTGTTATATTATATGGTTACAAATTATGCTATGCTGGATGTCTTTCGAACTTCGACATTTTTTTAGTATTTTCATCGCTTGTCTTTAAATTTTTTGATGCGTCGGCCGACATTTGTTTCAGCCTCTATGATTCTGTCTCTATGTTTTCTCTTTGCAACATGTGAGTGGTTCCGATGGAATGAGGAAATTGGGGGTCCATGAGGTCAGTGTAGTTGAACCACAAAATAAAAAATTGCATACTTTGATTCCCCAACACCACCCAAGTTGCTACAATTGATATATATGATACTAATCACTTTGCACGAACAGTTTATCAATTTTGTATAAAAT
>JAWDGP010006901.1:70000-85000 GCA_033675545.1 Elysia crispata
CCACGCTCTATCAATCTGTCTGTCTTTCTGTGTGCTGTCTGTCTGTCTGTCTCTCTCTCCCTCCCTCTCTCACTCTTTCTCTCTCTCTCTCTCTCTCTCTCTCTCTCTCTCTCTCTTTCTGTCTCTGTTCTATCTGTTACGAATATTTTTTTGTAAACTTTTTGTCCGCATCTAAATCAGTATATTAATCCGTCTTCCTTTGTAACTGCATGTCGCTATTTCTTCTATATTATTCTTGTTATTCCTCTTTTGTTTTCTCTCTCTCTCTCCTTCACTCACTGTCTTTCCCTCTCCCTCTCTCTCTCTTCCTCTCATTCTCTCTCTCCCTCTCTCTCTCTCTCTCTCTCTCTCTCTCTCTCTCTCTCTCTCTCTCTCTCTCTCTCTCTCTCACTGTTCTATAAAACTTGATATATTTTATTTAAGCCTCTGTCCATGTTTATATATAGCTCACTGTATCTCTATACATTGTGTCTCACTATTTCTTTCTATTTGCGGGTTTTATCCTTTACACCCCCTCTCTCTTTCTCTCTCTCTCTCTCTCTCTCTCTCTCTCTCTCTCTCTCTCTCTCTCTCTCTCTCTCTCTCTCTCTCTCTCTCTCTCTCTCTCTCTCTGTGTCTGTCTGTCACTGTTCTATAAAACTTGATATATTTTATTTAAGCCTATGTCCATGTTTATATATAGCTCTCTGTATCTCTATACATTGTGTCTCACTATTTCTTTCTATTTGCGGTTTTTATCCTTTACACCCCCTCTCTTTCTCTTGCTTTGTCTCTATCTCCCTATCTCTCTCTTTCTCTGTCTGTGTGCTTCTTCTATTATTTTGTAAACCTTGTGTCGGCATCTAAATCAGCATATTAATCCGTCTTCCATTCTTAGTATATTCATTGCTCGTCTTTTATTTTCTTATGCGTTCGGCCGACATGACTGTGTTTCAATATCTATGATTCTGTCTCTGCTTTTCTCCTTTGCTTTATGGTAGATACTTCGGGACGGAATAAGAAAAAAAATAACGGTCCATTATAATGGTATCAATGAATTCAACATTTTAATACTTATATACCTCTTTTTTCCGCCACCATCCTAATGGCTAATCCTGGAGGACAAAAATTTGAATTACTTTGCCCGTACAGTTTAATGTCTTTTAATAAAATTATGTTTGAAATCATTTTTTATGCTTCTGTCTATGTCTGCATATAGCACATTCTTTTTACCTACCTGAGTGTCCCGATTTCTTTCTTTTAACGGGTTAATTCCCTTCCACGCTCTCTCAATCTCTCTTTCTCATTCGCTCTCTGTCATTTTTTTTCTCTCTCTATCTCCCCCCCCCCCCTTTTTACGTCTCTCGTTCTTTCTCTTCAGTGTGTCTTCAATCCATTTTTATCTTTATTGTCTCATCTTAATCAGTATATGAATCAGTCTTCCCCAGTAGCTTTGTTTCGTCTTTTCTTCTATCTTATTCTTATTTTCTTTCCTCTTTCGTCCTCACCCCCTCTGTATTTCTGCCTGTCTGTTTGTCTTTTCAGTCTCTCTCTCTCTCTCTCTCTCTCTCTCTCTCTCTCTCTCTCTCTCTCTCTCTTATTCCTTCTCCCTCTCTACGGTGTGCTTCTTCTATCTTTTTACCTCTATCTCTTTCTCTCTCTCTCTCTCTCTCTCTCTCTCTCTCTCTCTCTCTCTCTCTCTCTCTCTCTCCTGTGTGCCTCTTCTCTCTCTCTGATAAGAATTTCTTTTGTAAACCTTGTGTCTGCATCAAAATCAGTAAATTAATCCGTGTTACTTTCTTATTGTGTGTCGCTATTTCTTTCTTATCAGCGTTTGATTAATTCATTGCACGTTTCTTACATTTCTTATGCGTCAGCTCCAACATGATCGTGTTTGAACGTCTATGATTCTGTGTCTGCTTTTTTTTCTTTGCTATATATTGAGTCCTTTGGAGGATTAAAGGAGGGAGGGGGGGGGGGAAGGGCGCTAAACCTGGAGTAGGTAATACGAATCACCTCGCCCGAACAATTTGTCTTTGAATAAAATCATGATTGATATTTTAAATTTGTCTAATAGTTTTTCTACTGGAGTAAAAGATCTTTGTGTGTTCAACAACTTTATTTTTAAAAACGTAATACATCTTATGACACCGGCATACGAAAAGAAGCATTTTTTTTTTTTTATGTTTTTCCTTTCAATAATTTTTATACATGAGTTATCGCTAATTTTCTACACGGATTGTATAAAGAGTTCATGCGCTTCATAAATGACTTACTCGTGTACTTTTCCTTTCCTCTCTTCCAGGTTTTCCTCTTTCAGAATTTGTCTCCTTCATCAGAATCTCTCACTGTTACCTCGTCGTCTTACATCTCTGTCTGTCTGTCTGCATGTCTGTCTGTCTTTGTCTGTTTGTCTATCTGACTCTCTCTTTCTCTCTATCTCTGTCTATCTATCTGTTTCTCTCACTTACGATATATTTTTTGTTCTTTCTGTCTCTGTGTATTTCGGTCTATATTTCACTTTTTTTATCTTACCCAGTGGGACTATTTCTTTCTGTCTTTTATTGTTCGACCTTTTCCGATCTCTCCTTCTCTCTCTCTGTCTCTCTGTCTCTCTCTCTCTCTCTCTCTCTCTCTCCCTCTCCCTCTCTCTCTCTCTCTCTCTCTCTCTTTCTCTTTCTCTCGTCTAAGATTTTTGATATATAATGTTTATCCCCCCGTCTAAGTCTAAGTATAAACCTCACTCTTTCTCTTTAACTGTGTCTCCTATTTATTTCTTTTTTCGGATTATTTCTCTTCCACGCTCTCTCAGTCTCTCTGTTATTCTGTCTGTCTCTTTGTCTGTTTTTCTCTGTCTCTCTGTGTGTTTGTCTGTGTGTCTGTCTCTCTCTCTCTCTCTCTCTCTCTCTCTCTCTCTCTCTCTCTCTCTCTCTCTCTCTCTCTCCCTGTCTGTCTGTTCTATCTGTTACAAATATTTTTTTATAAACGTTTTGTCCGGCTCTAAATCAGTATATTAATCCGTCTTCCTTGGTAACTGCGTGTCGATATTTCTTCTATACTGTTCTTGTGTATTCCTCTTTTGTTTTCTCTCTCTATCCTTCACTCACTCTCTTTTTCCCTCTCCCTCTCTCTCTCTCTCTCTCTCTCTCTCTCTCTCTTTTTCTCTCTCTCTCAATATTCTATAAAACTTCATATATTTTGTTTAAGCCTCTGTCGATGTTTATATATAGCTCACTGTATCTCTATACATTGTGTCTCACTATTTCTTTCTATTTGCGGGTTTTATCCTTTACACGCTCTCTCTCTCTTGCTGTCTATCTTTCTTTGTCTCTATCTCCCTATCTCCCTATCTCTCTCTTCCTCTCTCTTCTGTGTGTCTCTTCTCTCTTTTCTGAATTTTATTTTTTAAACCTTGTGTCCGCATCTAAATCAGCCTATTATTAATCCGTCTTCCATTCTTACTATATTCATTGCTTGTCTTGTCAATGAACTCAACATTTCAATACTTATATACCTCTTTTTTCACGCCACCATCACAATAGCTAAACCTAGAGGACCAAATAAGAATTACTTTGCCCGAACAGTTTAATGTCTTTGAATCAAATAATGTTTGAGATCATTATGTTTTTTTCTTCTGTCTATGTCTGTATATAGCTCATTCTTTTTTACCTACCTGAATGTCCCCATTTCTTTCTTTTAATGGGTTAATTCCCTTCCACGCTCTCTCAATATTTCTTTCTGACTCGCTCTCTGTCATTTATTTTCTCCCCCCCCCCCTCCTTTTAAGTCTCTCGTTTTCTCTCCTTAGTGTGCCTTTAATCCATTTTAATCTTTATTGTCTCATCTTAATCAGTATATGAATCAGTCTTCCCTAGTAGCTTGGTTTCGTCTTTTCTTCTATCTTATTCTTATTTTCTTTTCTCTTTCGTCCTCTCTCCCTCTGTATTTCTGCCTGTCTGTTTGTCTTTTCAGTCTCTCTCTCTCTCCCTCTCTCTTATCTCCCTCTCTACGGTGTGCTTCTTCTATCTTTCTACCTCTATCTCTTTCTCTCTCTCTCTCTCTCTCTCTCTCTCTCTCTCTCTCTCTCTCTCTCTCTCTCTCTCTCTCTCTCTCTCTCTCTCTCTCTCTCTCTCTCTCTCTCTCTCTCTCTCTCTGATAAGAATTTCTTTTGTAAACCTTGTGTCTGCATCAAAATCAGTAAATTAATCCGTGTTACTTTCTTATTGTGTGTCGCTATTTCTTCTATTTCTTTCTTATCAGCGTTTGATTAATTCATTGCACGTCTTACATTTCTTATGCGTCGACTCTGACATGATCGTGTTTCAACGTCTATGATTCTGTGTCTGCTTTTTTTCTTTGCTATATATTGAGTCCTTTGGAGGAATAAAGGAGGGGGGGGGAGGGGGGGGGGAGGGCGCTAAACCTGGAGTAGATAATACGAATGACTTTGCCCGAACAGATTTGTGTCTCTAAAAAAAATCTCGATTGAGATTATTATTTTAAATTTGTCTGATAGTTTTTCTACTTGAGTAAAAAGATCAATGTGTATTTAACAAATTGATGAATAAATTTTTAATATATCTTTCCACACAGGCATACCAAAAGACGCTTTTTTATGTTTTTGCTTTGAAAAATTTTTATACATGAGTTGTCGTGAATTTTTCGACACGAATTGTAAAGAGTTCATGCGCTTGATAAATGATAAGCTTGTGTCCTTTTTCTTTTCTCTCTTCCCGGTTTTTCTCTTTCAGACTTTGTCACCTTCATCAGTATCTCTCCCTGTTACCTCGTCCTCCTACATCTCTGTATGTCTGTGTGCATGTCTGTCTGTCTTTGTCTGTCTGTCCGTCTGTCGGTCTCTCTCTTTCTCTCTATCTCTCTCTCTCTCTTCCCCCTCACTCCCTCCTTCTCTCTCTCTCTCTTCCCCCTCACTCCCTCCCTCTCTCTCTCTCTCTCGTCTAAGAATTTTGATATATATTGTTTATTCCTCCGTCTAAGTCTGTATGAAACTCACTCTTTCTCTTTAACTGGGTCTCCTATTTATTTCCTTTTTTCGGGTTCTTTCCCTTCCAAGCTCTATCAATCTGTATGTCTTTCTGTGTGCTGTCTGTCTGTCTCTCCCTCCCTCTTTCACCCTTTCTCTCTCTCTCTCTCTCTCTCTCTCTCTCTCTCTCTCTCTCTCTCTCTCTTTCTTTCTGTCTCTGTTCTATCTGTTACGAATATTTTTTTGTAAACTTTTTGTCCGCATCTAAATCAGTATATTAATCCGTCTTCCTTTGTAACTGCATGTCGCTATTTCTTCTATATTATTCTTGTTATTCCTCTTTTGTTTTCTCTCTCTCTCCTTCACTCACTGTCTTTCCCTCTCCCTCTCTCTCTCTCTGTCTCTCTCTTCCTCTCATTCTCTCTCTCCCTCTCTCTCTCTCTCTCACTGGTCTATAAAACTTGATATATTTTATTTAAGCCTCTGTCCAGTTTTATGTATAGCTTACTGTATCTCTATACATTGTGTCTCACTATTTCTTTCTATTTGCGGGTTTTATCCTTTACACCCCCCCTCTCTCTCACTGGTCTATAAAACTTGATATATTTTATTTTAGCCTCTGTCCATGTTTATATATAACTCACTGTATCTCTATACATTTTGTCTCACTATTTCTTTCTATTTGCGGGTTTTATCCTTTACACCCCCCCCCCCCCTCTGTCTCTCTCTCTCTCTCTCTCTCTCTCTCTCTCATTCTTCCCTCTCTCTCTACGGTGTGCTTCTTCTATCTTTTTACCTCTCTCTCTCTCTCCTGTGTGCCTCTTCGCTCTCTCTGATAAGAATTTCTTTTGTAACCTTGTGTCTGCATCAAAATCAGTAAAGTAATCCGTGTTACTTTTTTATTGTGTGTCGCTATGTCTGCTATTTCTTTCTTATCAGCGTTTGATTAATTCATTGCACGTCTTACATTTCTTATGCGTCGGCTCCGACATGATCGTGTTTCAACGTCTATGATTCTGGGTCTGCTTTTTTTCTTTCCTATATATTGAGTCCTTTGGAGGAATAAAGGAGTGGTGAGGGAGAAAGGGGCGCTAAACCTGGATTAGATAATACGAATCACTTTGCCCGAACAGTTTTGTGTCTTTGAATAAAATCATGATTGAGGTAATTATTTTAAATTTGTCTGATAGTTTTTCTACTTGAGTAAAAGATCAATGTGTATTTAACAACTTTATGATTAAATACTTAATATATCTTTCCACACAGGCATACGAAAGGACGCTTTTTTATGTTATTTCTTTGAAAAATTTTTATACATGAGTTGTCGTAAATTTTTCGACACGTATTGTAAAGAGTTCATGCGCTTGATAAATGATAAGCTTGTGTGCTTTTTCTTTTCTCTCTTCCAGGTTTTTCTCTTTCAGACTTTGTCACCTTCATCAGTATCTCTCCCTGTTACCTCGTCCTCCTACATCTCTGTATGTCTGTCTGCATGTCTGTCTGTCTTTGTCTGTCTGTCCGTCTGTCGGTCTCTCTCTTTCTCTCTATCTCTCTCTATGCATCTATCTCTCTCACTTCCAATACATTTTTTTTCTTTCTGTCTCTGTCTATTTCAGCCTATGATTCACTATTTCTATCTCACACAGTGGGACTATTTCTTTCTGTCTTTTTTGGTCCGTCCTCTTTCGATCTCTGCTTCTCTCTCTCTCTCTCTCTCTCTCTCTCTCTCTCTCTCTCTCTCTCTCTCTCTCTCTCTCTCTCTCTCTCTCTCTCTCTCTCTCTTTCCCCTCACTCCCTGCCTCCCTCTCTCTCTTTCTCTCTCTCTCTCTCACTCTCTCGTCGAAGAATTTTGATATATATTGTTTATTTCTCCGTCTAAGTCTGTATGAAGCTCACTCTTTCTCTTTAACTGTGTCTCCTATTTATTTCCTTTTTTTCGGGTTATTTCCCTTCCACACTCTCTCAGTCTGTCTGTCTTTCTGTGTGCTGTTTGTCTGATTGTCTCTCTGTCTGTCTCTCCCTCCCTCTCTTTCTCTCTCTCTCTCTCTATCTCTCTTTTTCTCTCTCTCTTTCTGTCTCTGTTCTATCTGTTACGAATATTTTTTTTTAAACGTTTTGTCCGCATATAAATCAGTATATTAATCCGTCTTCCTTTGTAACTGCGTGTTGCTATTTCTTCTATTTCGTTCTTGTTATTCCTCTTTTTTTCTCTCTCTCTCTCTCAATCCCCTTCCGAAATTAGTCGTTTTCATCTGTCTGGTCTTTCAACTTATATTTCCCTGCGAGTCTTGATCGTTACATCTCTATTGTCATCAGTCTCCTTGCTTTACGCTATTGCTCTACTTCCAGGTAAGTTCTTCTCTCAAAATTTTACATGCAATCTTTTATGTGATTGCAAATTATACTTTGTTGGATGTTTTGTGATCGCCAGCTGTTTGTTAAAAATTTTTTTTTTGTATCCCGTGCCCTTGTTATTTTTTCCTACTGAATGACCTGGTTGGTTAGATTGTTTAGTGTGCTTCAGGCTCTCTCTCTCTCCCTGTCTCTCTGTCTCTCTCTCCCTATATCTCTCTCTATGTCTCTCTCTCCCCCTCTCTCTATCTCTCTCTCTCCCCCTATCTATCTATCTATCTATCCGCATTCCTTTGCCTCTTTTCTATCATTATAAAAATTTTTTTTTTTTCATTTGTAATAGATGTGTCCATGGTAGTTTATTAATCTTTCTTGCTCTCTAAATATGTGTCGCAATTTTTTTCTTCTAATTCTGATTATTCTTCTTGTAAACTATCATTCCTTATGTCTCCCTCTGTTTCTCTTATACTTTGCCACTCTGTCTACCTCACTCCGTCTCGCTGTTTCTCTCACTCTATCTCTCTCTCTCTCTCACTTGCTGTCTATCTTTCTTTGTATCTCTTTCTCTCTATCTCTCTTTCTCTCTCTCTATCTCCCTATCTATTTTTTCCTCTCTCTTCTGTGTGCCTCTTCTCTCTTGTTTGAATATTATTTTGTAAACCTTGTGTCTGCATTTAAATCAGTATATTTATCCGTCTTCAATTCTAACTATATTAGTTGCTTGCCTTTTTTTTCTTATGTATCCGATTGTGTTTCAATATCTATGATTCACTTTATACTTTTTCTTTTTGCTATACGGTAGATACATGTACTTTGAAAGAAAAAAAAATTAAAGGTTCATGAAATAGGTATCAATGAAATAAACATTTTGATACTTTAAACCTCTTTTTCCCGCCACCATCCCAAGGGCTAAACCTGGAGTGCATAATACGAATCAATTTGCCTGAACAGTTTAATGTCTTTGAAAAAAAATTAATCATGATCGAGATCACTATTTTGAATTTTGTCTGATAGTTTTGCACGAACAGTTTAATAACTTTGAATAAAATCATGTTCTTTTTTTCTGGTTCGACCTTTTCCGAACTCTCCTTCTCTCTCTCTATCTCTCTTCCTCTCTCTCTCTCTCACTCGTCTAGAAATTTTGATGTATATTTGATGTATATTGTTTTTTACTCCGTCTAAGTCTGTATAAAGCTCACTCTTTCTCTTTGACTGTGCCTCCTATTTATTTTTTTTTTCGGGTCATTTCTCTTCCACGCTCTCTCAGTCTGTCTGTCTGTGTTTTTGTCTCTCTATCTCTGTCTCTCTGTCTCTCTTTGTCTCTCTCTCTCTGTCTATCTGTTACAAAAAATTTTATGTAAACGTTTTGTCCGCATCTAAATCAGTATATTAATCCGTCTTCCTTTGTAACTGCGTGTCGCTATTTCTTCTATATTGTTCTTGTTATTCCTCTTTTGTTTTCTCTATCCTTCACTCACTTTCTTTTTCCCTATCTCTCCCTCTCATTTTCTCTCTCTCTCCCTCTCTCTGTGTGTCTATGTCTCTCTGTCTATCTTTCTTTGTCTCTATCTCCCTATCACTTTCTTCCTCTCTCTTCTGTGTGTCTCTTCTCTCTTTTCTGAATATTATTTTGTAAACCTTGTGTCCGCATCTAAATCAGCATATTAATCCGTCTTCCATTCTTACTATATTCATTGCTTGTCTTTTATTTTCTTATGCGTCGGCCGACATGACAGTGTTTCAATCTCTATGATTCTGTCTCTGCTTTTTCTATTTGCTATATGGTAGATACTTTGGAACAAAATCAAAAAAAAAAAATTAAGGGTCCATAAAATAGGGATCAATGAACTCAACATTTTAATACTTTATATCTCTTTTTCCCGCCACCATCCCAATGGCTTAACCTGGAGTGCCTAATACGAATCACTTTGCCCGAGCAGTATTTGTCCATCATTTTAAATTCAAAATAAGCAATGCTCCCTGTCTGTGTCAGTTGCAGTAGTTTAACGGTAGACTTAGTGGACCTGCCAGAGTTCTGGATAAATTTCTGGAGTACATATAATGCGCTGAGTATGAAGGTTATGGTGGTATATCGAATAGTTTTCAAGATGCTTGTCAACACACCTCATTCAGTTCAGTATTGTTGGGTTCGAGTTCCAGTGTAATTAATACAGTACTGAGTTTTAGCCCGCACGCATCATCTTAATAACTGTCGTAATAGAATAAATTATTATAGGGATGTCTGTGTCTCAGAAAAGATCGCAAAAATTGCACAAAACGTTTGTAAAATGTCAACTGCATTATCTCTTTAGCACATTATGATCATTAACAAGGTGCAGACCCAGATAGAAACCATTTCATGACAAGTGTCTGTCTGTCTATCTGTCTGTCTGTCTGTCTCTCTCTCTCTCTCTCTCACTCTATCTCTTTTTCTCTCTCTCTCTCTGTTCGTATATCTAATAATAATAATAATAATAATAATAATAATAATAACAATAATAATAATAATAATAATAATAATAATAATAATAATAATAATAATAACAATAATAACAATAATAACAATAATAATAATAATAATAATAATAATAATAATAATAATAATGATACTACTACTACTACTACTACTACTACTACTACTACTACTACTACTACTACTACTACTACTACTACTACTACTACTACTACTACTACTACTACTACTGCTACTACTACTACTACTACTACTATCACTACTACTACTACTACTACTACTACTACTACTACTACTACTACTACTACTACTACTACTACTACTACTACTACTACTACTACTACTACTAATAATGATGATGATGACGATGATGATTAATAATAATAATAATAATAATAATAATAATAATAATAATAATATATATATATACATATATATATATATATATAACCCTACTTTGGGACATGAGGAGCCCGTGGTAAAAATCGTACTTTGGTAACCCAAAAGTATATCTGTTATTTGTAAAAGTAAATGAAAATGTTTTTAATGATAGGACGTACATGTATTGTAAAGTCTTCAAAATAAACCCTGGTTCAATTTAAATTGATTTGTAGAATATAGGAAAATAATTGGGTTCCCTAATTTTTACTAACTGTTTGAAGTAACTTATGGATCCCGGTCGAAAATATAGTTATTTTCCTAACATAGGGAGCCACTTTATATTTTATGACATAAGGAACCGATATATATATATATATATATATATATATATATATATATATATATATATATATATATATATATATTACCTATTATTGACCCTTAGGGAGCCATTTCAAATTATATTAATTATCCCATCGGGAATCATATAATATTTTGCCTCTTTTATTGAAATGGGCACCCACGCTATATAATTTAAAAAACTTTTAATAGCATAGGTAGCCAACTTTATACATGTATTACTTTCGTTCTTTATTGTGATTTAGGAAATAATGCTTGTTGTGTCGGAGTTACATTAGGTTGACGGCAATGTGCAAAATTGTATTATAAAATTAGGAACTAGCTAAAACGAATGACAGATGATTACCAGGAATCAAATTTGTGCCCATATTAGAAAGTTCTGGTCTAAAATCCATTACAGCCAAGTGATATCTAATGTCACGTACATGTGCACTACATGTACATAATCCACACTGAATATTTTGAAAAAATTTTCAAAACTCCTATTTAGTTAAAAAAAAAGGTTTTACCATCACACGGCAAAAATGAGTCACAAATTGACTGGTCAGACCTATCTGCCAATAATAGTAATAATAATTATTATAATAGTAGTAGTAGTAGTAGTAGTAGTAGTAGTAGTAGTAGTAGTAGTAGTAATAGTAATAGTAGTAGTAGTAGTAGTAGTAGTAGTAGTAGTAGTAGTAGTAGTAGTAGTAGTAGTAGTAGTGGTAGTAGTAGTAGTAGTAGTAATAATAATAATAATAATAATAATAATAATAATAATAATAATAATAATAATAATAATAATAATAATAATAATAATAATAATAATAATAATAATAATAATAATAGTACATGTAATAATAATAATTACAAAATAATAGTTTTTGTCTTCTGAACTGGCTTTAATTTAAAAAGATAAATACATTACGCTGCCCTTTATATTTAGACCAATATTGCTCTTATGTAAGTGAAGAGCTCAGCATATCAACCATTCAAGCGAGTTATATTGTGATTTTACGTTAACTCCACATAATTATAAGGTTTGAATCCTTATCTATAAAATTTGTCAGAAATTCCGTACCGGTATATTATTTGGTCCTAATGTGCTAGAATACACTATGGAGTTTCAAAGCTTTCTAGCTAGATTACTTCAAATAGAGCTAAACATTTAAAAATCATGTATTGTCCGTTATCATCTGTGTTTTATGATACCGACAGCATTCACATTCCCTGTGATCTGTCGCTGTTGATCTTCGAGTTCTTCATTCATTACCGTCAGTCTAAAACCTTAAAACAACACAGTCTTAATTTCAACCTGAAGCGAATATTTATCAAGTTAGAAACTAGCAAGGCGTGAATCAACTCAAGATTATTTGAAAATGAAATTCACTTTTTTTTACCCATGTGATTTTCAAACCTTAAATGGCTATTTATTTAATTGGACATCTTAATGGGATTAAAATCAGAGCATCCCCCAACCTATTACAGTGCCCCCGACTTTTTCTCTTTTTCGCAACACTGCGGGTACCCTGGCACTTTGGCTTTGGAGTATGTTACATGTTCTTGTTATAAATCTGACTCTGGATCCAAATTTATCTTGACTATCAAAGTTTATCAAAACAAAATTTTTTTGCAAAGCTACATGTTTGAAATGCGATATTCAAAAAGTTAAAAACAAAATGAAATATTCAATTAGAACACATTTTGAAAACAAATTGGTGATTTATTTTCTCGCATATGTTGTGTCACAAAAAGTGAAAAAAAAACCCATAAAAAAACAAGAAAGTCTTGGATCTATCTAGATGTCACAATAAACCGTACATAAAGTAAAAACTATGGAGAGACAAAAATGTCGCAAGGTAATTTCTATTGCTATTACAGCATTTTGTATCAGGACACAATGTGTCAAAAGTTTCCCTATTAGCTGCTAGAGTAAATTAGATCATTAATTTGCAGCAGTTCCAGCTAATTGGGAAACAATAAACCTTGTTTCAGCTTACAGCTTGAAAATCAGGAAAAAAATAACTAAAAATTACTGTCGGCTTTCATTCCTTATATTTCAAACAAAATGAGGTATTTTGATATTAGTGTTTTGAAGTACTGCTACTACTAGCCAATTCTATCGTTCATACGTAATTTACAAAGACGAAAAAGCAAAAATCGAGACAATGTACACTCAATTTAGTTTTGGTTTTTAATACACTGGTTTCAAGTTCTACAGTCGGGGAGTTAAAGAAAAATTAAAAGAAGAAAACCCCCCTTACGAATCATAGGTATTACTTAGGAGCCCATGAATGGAATCATGCGAAGCAAACTCAGTTACAGTTACCATTAATTTCCCTTAAAAGAGCCCATGAATGGAATCATACGAAGTAAACTCAGTTACAGTTACCTTTAAATTCCCTTGAAAGAGCCCATGAATGGAATCATGCGAAGCAAACTCAGTTACAGTTACCATTAAACTCCCTTGAAAGAGCTCATGAACTTTTTCTTTTCATTGAAAACTTTTGTTCTGACAAGCATATACTTATTTTCATGGCCGTGCAGTATATCATGCCTGTTTAAAAACTCCATAATCTCACTTTTTGGGGGCAACGATCCACTACTTTGAGTGCTAGCAATGTAGATGTGAAAGTAACTCTTTACAGTTTCAGTGTCCTCAGAGCTCCATTTGGTGTACCTGCAAATATGTTGCTTTGATTTCACCTCTTTTGCTAACTTTTCACATCCTGCTTGGATGTCCAAAATGTCTGACCCTTGATTTGCAGAGTTATTTTGGTCTTTCAAAGTTTCTAACACTTCACATGCTGATGGATGTTCTTGATTATCTCCTGGGTTTGCCGTGTCATTGGTGCTGGCAGTTCCATTAACATTTATTACCGTTGGATTAGGACTATCAATGTGGCTTAACATTTCCCCAACTCTTGTTATTTCATGTATCGCCATAGGACACTAGTATACATTTCTATTAATTGCTTCAGAATGACCCATGTGTCTGATAAAAGAATTGGGTTGGTCTTTTGGTAATTCGAAACTGGCAAAAATTGTTGAAACTTGATGCCTACATTTATCTGCGATCAGTAGATGAGGTTTAACTCATCTTTAAATTAGGAACTTCCTTGACCACCACCCTTAAACATTGGTAGCCACTCCCATGGTCAAGTGAGTTTTGAGTATTGGGGAAGAGATAAATGTTGTCTGGATGAATGTTACAGTTTGTCCTTTCTATCAAAAGCTTTGAAACTGGTTCTAAAGTGTCTTTGGGGAAAAGAACTGGTACAAGCTTCCTAGATCCCTTTCCAGCTTGGTATGCCAATTTCATATCTTTCAGAAGTAGACGTTGTTGTGGGTCTTCTATTTTGTCTGTCAATTCTGGATCGATCCATGCACCATGGCTTGCATCAGTCCATTCACTTAAAGTCAGCCGTGCTGGTTCCCCACTCCTGCGAGCATTGAACAAAATATCTCGACAAACAATGAGATTCCTCAGCCTTACAAAAAGACTATCGTCCCATAAACCATATGGCCTGTCAAGCATTAAGTTCATCTCTGTAATCGTAAAACTCCTGAGAGCCTCAACGTCCTCATTATCATGCATTGCAGTGGGTTTCCTCAAGCCCTCTTGCCTTGCCTCACAATGCACTTGAGCATTATAGAAGATAAAATCCCATTGAAGATGGAGAGCATCAAGAAACTTCGTCATTGCGGTCTCTTTGAATTTCCCTTGCGTAATATAGTATTCTGTGATAACTTTCACTGCTCTTTTCAAAAGAAAACCTAAACGTACCTTCATACCATTTTTTTAATCTCCACTGCTGCCAGACAACTGCAGAATTGCCTTTTCTAGAATATCAAATTGAGAATAGTCAAGTATGTCTGTCCCTGAAACATTTTGATTTTCAGACTGTTGTCTAAATGCAATTATTAAATTTGCGTACGGGCGCATTTCACTCATAATCACATGCCTTTCTTTTTTGGCTGACTTTGCCCAGGCTTTTTTGCCAAGAAGTAATATTAGGAAGTCACTTCTACACAACTGTCCTACTTCATCTCTTCTGAACCTGTTTAAAACCTGCTCCTTAAATTCTTTTGATAGCTCCAGACCCAACGTATTTTCTTAAGGAACTTGAATGTCAACAGCAATAGGATTTATTGATTCTGACTTACAGCAAATTTTCTTGTGCTTAAAGATTGTCTTTTTGTCATAAAACTCCTTGCAACCAGAACACACCAATGGGGCTGATGTACCTTGCCTACGTTCCCTAATGGACTGTCAACTTCACTTCAATAAATACAACTCCTTCTTGACCAGTTAAAACAACACATAAAATCGAGCACGAAAAATAGTTTGCGTGAATAATCTGGAAATCCAGAAAGATTCTAATTTTCTTGTGAAAAAGCAAAGTTCAATGCAAAAGTAGAAATAAAATATAAAATTGTGCGGAATCTAAAAAATTAGTTTTTTGCTGCAATCAACAACAAATTTCAC
>JAWDGP010006901.1:90000-97063 GCA_033675545.1 Elysia crispata
AAAACGTCCATTCTGGGGTTGAGTATGTGCGGCGGGCTTTCTCTCCACTCTGTCCAGCGAGGTCTCTCCTTGTTTCATCCAACTGATGACGGTCGATCGTTATTTAGTCATTAAGTACCCGTTTGGTCAGCACCGTCTCTCTCCAACAGGCGTTCTTACTTGCAGCATTGTGGCATGGAGTGTAGATCTCACCCTGACCGCCGTACCTCTTCTGCCGTGGACAGCGCACTGGAACCTCTACTCCAGCAACTCGGTGTGCCTGGGTCTGCCACGGCTCCAGGAGAGGCGGTCTGGGTGGCAGTTCTCCACTGCCGTGTTTATCGCGTTCAACTTCCTGTTGTGTGTGTATCGGGGTGGGTCAAGTGGCCATACACAGCACGGCCTCGTCCAATCGACGCGCAGCTCCAGTTTCAACCTCTGACCTGAACTCATTTAGCTGGGGTGGAGAGCTGACCTCTGACCTGAACTCATTCAGCTGGGGTGGAGAGCTGACCTCTGACCTGACTCATTTAGCTGAGGTGGAGAGCTGACCTCTGACCTGAACTCATTCAGCTGGGGTGGAGAGCTGACCTCTGACCTGAACTCATTTAGCTGGGGTGGAGAGCTGACCTGTGACCTGAACTGATTTAGCTGGGGTGGAGAGCTGACCTCTGACCTGAACTAATTTAGCTGGGGTGGAGAGCTGACCCCCGGGGGATGAAGCAAGACGTGGCGCTAGCTAGACGCCTGGCCGCCGCGGCTTTCACAGATTTGCTCTGTTGGGTACCGATCTGTGTAACTATTTTTCTGACAGCCTTTACAGGGCCATGACATCTTCACGTTATGAGTATATATATATATATATATATATATATATATATATATATATATATATATATATATACATATATATATAATATACGTCAATAAATCAGTGTTCCAAAATACATTTTTTTTTTAAAAAATTTCAATACTGTATAAAGTATAAATCTAAGCTAATGAAAGTTCAAAATAATAAGCACAGCATAATATGGTCTGTGCCCTGGTAAAGAATGGAAGCAAAAAAAGAGAGAGAGCGAGCGAGCGAGCGAGAGAGAGAGAGAGAGAGAGAGAGAGAGAGAGAGAGAGAGAGAGAGAGAGAGAGAGAATGAGACAGATTGTAAGAGAGAGACAGAGAAAGAAAGAGAGAGAGAGTGAGAGAGAGAGTGAGTGAGAGAGAGAGTGAGAGAGAGAATAAGACAGATTGTAAGAGAGACAGAGAAAGAAAGAGAGAGAGAGAGAGAGAGAGAGAGAGAGAATGAGACATATTGTAAGAGAGAGACAGAGAAAGAAAAAGAGAGAGACAGAGAGAGAGAGTGAGTGAGTGAGAGAGAGAGACAATGAGACAGATTGTAAGAGAGAGACAGAGAAAGAAAGAGAGAGAGAGAGAGAGAGAGAGAGAGAGAGTGAGTGAGGGAGAGAGAGATTGTAAGAGACAAATAAACGAATTAAAAATAAAACCCAACCCATTTAATTTACACAATCAAGGCACACTTCATGCTTATTTGATTCATATAATATGAAAAGAAAGAAGCCCAAATAGTCGACGTTACTGCTAGATAGGGCAAGCAAAGATTGCTCTTTTCCTTTTACATGTATCTAGGCGAAAAAGGAGCTTCGTCTAACCGAGCGTTTCTAGACCACCTAAGGTTCTAGATCTAGGGCCTGGATATTTACAGTAGCAAGAAACAAATCGAAAGGTTAAGATGTAGATCTAGGTCTAGATAGATCTTGATTTCACTCTTAGGCATGGGATTTCAAAAGGCTTTCAGATGTAGATCTAGATCTTGTGTTTAGAATTATAAAAATATAAAGATTTTGAGTACAGATAGCTAGGCGGAAGCACATATCTGGATCATGTAAAATAAAAGGATAGATATCAAGGGCATGAGAAAGCCTACTAATTTTGATATACTTTGGCACCCCAGCACCAGCAAATCGACACAAAAGGCGCCGTTCGTAGATTAACGGGGTTTTCAGCACGTCTTTAAAATTATGCTAGTGCCATTTTTGGCTCAATTTTCCATTGGCATCGCTCGTGTGAACTGAGTTCTCATCCAATAAGCGTTGGCCAATAGCTTGATGTAACATTATGTTATTATATTTTGATACGCCTCAAGGTTTAGTACATTTGGCCTTGAAGAATTTTGGTAACAAATACTATGTCAACCACAATAAACCAAGCATTAGCATAAGAACCTGTTAAAAAATATTTTTAAGCTGTGCCCAAGTAACAAAACTACATTATATTATTTAAATTGAAACCAAAGAAAATGGTATTGTTTCAATTACATTAATATTACAATAATTTTGAATGTCACAAGATTATCAATAATGAATTTATGCATTGAATACAATCATGTTTTTATTTCCTCAGACAAGTCATAGATCTGCAATAATTACTAAAGTGACCTGGGGTCAATGCAGAGAAAGGGCTGGGAATGATGTGGAGCTGTATGCAGCACTTTCTACTGTAGCGACCGTAGTAACCTCCATTACTTGACATTTAACCCTGCAGTGTTGACAGTTGGAGGTCACTTCCGCCCAGCCACTCTAGACGAGTCAGCCTTCACACAAGAGACATTCTAATCTTCAACTTTTGTTTTGTTCTTTTAATAAAGTTATTTCAATGTTAGAACATAGTTCTGCGTTAATAACTTAATCCTAAATTGGTGACCCCGACGCTGAACTCGTCAAACCTAGATCTACGCTACACTTACAGCTCAAGTTCTAAATCTAGATCTAGATCTAGGCCGATCAGCTCAAGCTTGGTAACCTTAATATAAACCAACACAGACAGTAAAATATAAACTAGATCTAGTTTCGCTCAACCCTTGTCACAATGTCTCAACACCAAGCTGAGTCGGCGCAGGCACTGCTTGATGCCCTCACAAGCCAACTTCAATCCATCTCAATGCAGCCGGACTCTCAACTCAATGCGGTATCCATTAAATTACCAGAATTTTGGACCACATCACCAGAGGTGTGGTTCGCTAGAGTTGAGGCCCAGTTTGGCACGAAAAATATAACACAGGACCAAACAAGGTACGATTATGTTGTCAGTGCGCTGGATTTCAAAACAGCCGAAGAGGTACAGGATGTCTTGGTTAGCCCTCCAGAAGCTGAAAAATACACTACGCTAAAAAAGGCCCTCATCAAAGCCTTTGGCAAGTTCCAGGCTCAGCGCGACAGCGAGCTACTAAATCTCAACGGATTAGGCGACAGAAAGCCTACTGCCCTGCTCCGCAAGATTAATGCTTTAAATGACGACCCCCAAACTTTGAAGAGGGCACTGTTTCTTTCCAATCTCCCCGCTGACGTACAAAGCATTCTGGCAGGCCAAGACTTCAGTGACATCGAAAAGCTTGCAGATGCTGCTGACCGTGTTTGGGAAGCCCGTTGTACAAGCGTACATCACATTACACAGGATTCTGGTCAACCTTCCGCCACTATTGAGTCTGTAAAAAGACATAGAGCACACATGACACGTCCTGTGGATACCAACACCACGTCCAGTTCCCACGTGCCCAGTCCACCTGTGTGCTTTTACCACCTTCGATTTGGACCACAAGCTCGCAACTGCCAACCGGGTTGTAAATTTTCGTCCCTGCTGTCCAAAAGCTTCGGGAAAAGACAAAGCCAGCCGCTAGGCGTGGCAGCAGCTGGCACTTCCAATCAGTCAAGCACGCTTTCGGTTGTGGATAAGAAATCTGGACACTCCTACCTGGTTGACACGGGAGCAGAGGTATCTGTACACCCTGCTTCTTTACAAGTTCGACAAACTCAACATCCTTCCACTACACTCTCCGCAGCTAACGGGACTTCAATCCGCACATGGGGCAAACGCAGTATCTCGCTGGCGTTGGGTCCCAAGAGGCACTACACCCACGAGTTCTACATCGCTGATGTCACGCGACCTATCTTAGGTGCAGACTTCTTCACAACGCATGGACTTACCATTGATCTTCGCGGCAGGCGCCTCTTGTCGCTTGATAACATTTCTATTCTCTTACAAGATACCAAACCTCCCCTTACTCTTGCAGGTTTGGGACTTCCTCATCAAAATTGGTATTCCGGCCTGCTTCAACAGTTCCCTGAGCTCCTCACTCCATGTTTTCAGAGCTCAATCAACAAACATGGTGTCGAGCACCACATCGTAACCCATGGCCCTCCAACTTACGCTCGAGCCCGACGTCTAGACCAAGAAAAACTTTCTGCTGCCAAAGCCGAGTTCCTGCAGATGGAAGAAATGGGCATTGTCCGTCGATCAAAATCACCATGGTCTTCTCCTCTCCACGTGGTCCCTAAGCCGGGTGGTAAATGGCGCCCCTGCGGCGACTACAGGCGTCTGAATGCATCAACCGAGGATGACCGCTATCCACTCCCACATATTCAAGCTTTTAACAGTCATCTTGCAGGTTGCACAGTCTTCTCTAAGATTGATTTGATCAGAGGCTATCATCAGATTCCCATGGCTCAAACATCAATAGCAAAGACCGCTGTGATCACTCCTTTTGGACTCTGGGAGTTTCTCCGTATGCCTTTTGGGCTTAAAAACGCTGCCCAGTCTTTCCAGAGGCCCATGGACGGGATACTCAGAGACGTGCCTTTTGCATTTGTCTATCTTGATGACATTCTGGTTGCCAGCCATTCACCACATGTCTCAACAGCTTTTCACACTTTTGTCTTTAAATGGACTGGTCATTAACAAAGCCAAGTGTGTTTTCGGCGCTGATGAAATCGATTTCTTGGGGCATCATGTTAGTGCTGCTGGAATTACTCCACTTCCTGACCGGATTGCTGCTCTTCAACACAGCAGTGCACCTACAGATCGCACAAGCCTACAACGCTTCCTGGGAATGGTTAATTACTACCACCGCTTTCTTCCTGGAATAGCTGACACTCTCGCCCCACTATATGCTCAGGCAAGTGGAAAAGGACAAACTATAGAGTGGTCAAAAGACTGTCAGGAGGCTTTTGACAAGGCCAAAACCGTTCTGAGCAAGGCAGTACTTTTACATCACCCTCAACCAGATTTACCAACTAGCCTCACTGTCGATACATCAAACACTGCCATTGGTGCCCAGCTTGAGCAACGCAAAGGCCGATCTTGGGTGCCACTCGCTTTCTTTTCCAGAAAATTATCGGACTCTGAAAGGAAATACAGTGCCTTTGATCGCGAACTTTTAGCGTCATAAAGTGCCATCAAACATTTCAGACACTTTTTAGAAGGCCGATCCTTTACCCTCTACACTGATCACAAGCCATTGACATCTGCTCTGTTAAGTCAAACCGATCGTTCTCCACGGCAAACAAGACACCTTTCCTTCATCGCGGAGTTTACCTCCAATATCCAACATATCAAAGGCAAATTCAACGTTGTGGCAGATGCTCTTTCGAGAATTAACACCGTTGACAACTGGGAGGCAGCCGTAGACATTCCCCACAGCATGGTTCCAGATACTCTTTGCATTGACCACATCGATTTCGACCAACTCGCTGAAGATCAAGAAAAATCGGATGGGATGGCATCATATCGTACAGCCACCACGGGCCTGCTCCTCCAGGATATCAATATCGGCTCCTCAAAGCTACTCTGTGACACTTCCATGGGACCACCAAGGCCAGTGCTACCCACCTCCTGGACTCGCACTGTGTTCGACAAGATCCACGGGCTCTCACACTCTTGGGTTAGACCCACCCAAAAGGCAATTGCACAACGCTTTGTGTGGAATGGTATGAAGCGTGACATACGTAAGTGGTGCAAAGAGTGCCCTGACTGCCAGGCCTCCAAAATTCACAGACACACGCGCTCTCCACTCACAGAACGCCTTCCTCCATCGGACAGGTTCTGTAGTCTCCATGTAGACTTAGTGGGACCTCTTCCGGAAAGTCAAGGCATGACTTACTTGTTCACCATTATTGACCGCTTCACGAGATGGCCTGAAGCAATTCCTGTTCCTAACGCTCATGCTTCCACGTGCGCTTCAGCCCTTCTCCATCACTAGGTTGCAAGATTTGGAATACCTGTCGATATAACTTCTGACCGTGGCAGACAGTTCACCTCTGTTCTTTGGACCCAGTTAAACATGCTCCTCGGCGTTGAAGCCAACACCACGACAGCTTATCATCCACAAGCAAATGGAATGGTTGAGCGTCTTTATCGGCAGCTCAAGGCATCACTCAAAGCTCGCACAACCGGCGCTAACTGGTTTGATGAGCTTCCTATGGTTCTGTTGGGTATTCGTTCTTCTTGGAGAGTCGATCCTGGCTGCTCACCAGCCGAACTCGTTTATGGCTCGACACTCCGTATACCCGGTGAATTCTTGCAACCACGCGAGGCACGCGCTGTCGAACCTGATTTGCCTTTCCTAAGACAACTCCAACAAAGCATGCGCTCCATTCAGCCACCTCCACCAAGATTTCATGGAACGCAAACTGCCTATGTTCCTGCCAACTTGGCGTCAGCCGACTATGTGTACGTTCGGAAGGACTCGTACAGACATCCTCTGCAACGTCCCTATGACGGACCTTATCGTGTTTTAAATAAGAGTGACAAATACTTCACACTTATGTGAAGGGACGCACAGAAACAGTCTCCATCGATCGTCTAAAGGCAGCTCATGTCACACAGTTGGCTACTCACAAAGACAGCAACCCTGTTCCCAGCCCGATGGATCCACCCTCATCAATCTCCAGGCCAGCTGCAACGCTGTCTTCGCTTTACCCCGTCGACAGACAATCCCATTACGACAACACGCTCTGGCAGAATTCTACACGGCGCCCTGTGAGATTCCGCTGACAACACACTCCTAATGGTCTATCGCTCCTACAGTTGAACTGTATCCCGCTGGGAGGTGGGGTTATGTGAAGGAGCCGACCGTAGTAACCTCCATTACTTCGACATTTCCAACCCTGCAGTGTTGACAGTTGGAGGTCACTTCCGCCCAGCTTCACTCTAGACGAGTCAGCCTTCACACAAGAGACATTCTAATCTTCAACTTTTGTTTTGTTCTTTTTTAATAAAGTTATTTCAATGTTAGAA
>JAWDGP010006902.1:5000-22500 GCA_033675545.1 Elysia crispata
CAGACAGAGATAACCCTGATAACTAGGTACAATAACAATCATCAAGGGCTGCTGTCAAAGTCTTTCAGAGATTCATCGACTGACATCTGTATGGTCACAGGTCAAATAACTCGAAACAAATAATTGCCTCAAGCTTTAATTAAATCTTTAAACAACGACCAAAAGTCGGGAAAGTCATCGAAACGAAGTTAATAGACTCCATAAGGTTAGTGTGGACGTGAAAGTTTGAATATTGAGACCTTCTCAATTAGGCGGAAGACCTCGCCTCCTGATTTCAGAGCCCGCCCGATGGCATTTTGCGCAGTGTCAACTTTATTTTGGCCGTGAACGGTGAAAGTATTTTAAGAAGCGAACGTGTTTGCCTTTTAGATGCTCTGATTTGCTAAGCATATATAGAGCATCATGGCGAGCATTATGGAATTTTATTTTTTTTGCCCACCAGAATCATCGGAAGAAATTTACATTTTCTTTACTTCTTTCTTATCGTACAGTTACAGGACTTTGTAAACAGCTGTAGAAATTTCAGTCGCCTTAAGTTTGCATTCCATGTGAAGCAATGGCAACCTTTGCTCCCGATATCTTAAAGGTAAGATTGAAATTTTAGTCTCATTTTGCGAAACAAAACACTCTCGTATGATACTGGCAATTAATTCACTTGTTGCGGGTTGAAGGAAGCGCAAAGTATTGTATGATACATTGAAGCTTCTTCGTTACACGCTGCCTTCAGTTCTCTCACTTTTTGTTTCTCTGCGTTGTGAGATTTCTATTTTGCTGTTAGTCTTTGTTTTACTTGCTCATCAACATGCCGCTAGGCTAAGCATAGAGATTTTTTTTGTCTTGTGGATAGTTAGATTCCATTTATTTAGCTTTCTTTGAAAGATGGAAAACCTTGGTGGGTCACCCTTGGAATCAGCTCAGTCAGAAACAGGTGGTTCATGCTTCATCTCGTCCAATCTGAGTGGAACTGTACAATCTGAGTGGAACTGTACAATCTGAGTGGAACTGTCCAATCTGAGTGGAACTGTACAGTCTGAGTGGAACTGTACAATCTGAGTGGAACTGTCCAATCTGAGTGGAACTGTACAATCTGAGTGGAACTGTACAGTCTGAGTGGAACTGTACAATCTGAGTGGAACTGTACAGTCTGAGTGGAACTGTACAGTCTGAGTGGAACTGTACAATCTGAGTGGAACTGTACAGTCTGAGTGGAACTGTCCAATCTGAGTGGAACTGTACAATCTGAGTGGAACTGTACAGTCTGAGTGGAACTGTACATTCTGAGTGGAACTGTCCAATCTGAGTGGAACTGTCCAATCTGAGTGGAACTGTACAGTCTGAGTGGAACTGTCCAATCTGAGTGGAACTGTACAGTCTGAGTGGAACTGTACAGTCTGAGTGGAACTGTACATTCTGAGTGGAACTGTACAATCTGAGTGGAACTGTCCAATCTGAGTGGAACTGACCAATCTGAGTGGAACTGTACAGTCTGAGTGGAACTGTACAATCTGAGTGGAACTGTCCAATCTGAGTGGAACTGTACAGTCTGAGTGGAACTGTACAATCTGAGTGGAACTGTCCAATCTGAGTGGAACTGTACAGTCTGAGTGGAACTGTACTTGATCTGAGTGGAACTGTCCGATCTGAGTGGAACTGTACTTGATCTGCAAAAAATAGTAATCGCTTCTTGGCTGCCGGCTGCTGCAGTGATTGCCACCAGCCTGGACAGCCTTACCTCTTTCTGCCTCTTGTTTTCTCTCCTCCAACTGCCCAAGTTGATCTTATTTTGCTGAAAGCTGTTCTTGCGGCCATCTCAGATACTGCAAGCGTGTTCGGGATAAATAATTTACATCAATAAAAACAAAATTAATGTTTCTTCTGGACTGTTTTTGTCTAACATTGGGTTTCAATACCTTGCCCGTAAACTCTGAAGATTCGAGTCAGGAAACAAAGAACGCTATGGTGGATGTTGCGAGAATTGTTTTCTTTTTTTTTTTAAGTTAAATTTCAGCCCGTACAAGTTTTATTATAATGTCGTTTTACGCTAATACGTTATCTCAAAGCTAGGTGAAATATAAGGATTTTATATTGCACATCACGCACTGGCGTACCGGGCGAGCCGCTGGTATTCCACAGACTTGATAGATTTTAAAGGCGGGTTCGTTTGTACAGAAACTATCAATGACTCGATATTGTACTAATAATCGGATTTTAACGATGATTGGATATGTAATAGAGCACGGTAACCGTATTCGTACAGTGTAAAAAAATCATTAATTTATCCCCATTATGGCGCTTATGCTAATACGTCACCTCGACGACGAATTGGTCTCATATTGTTTAGAGCAGTGAATTCACACTATTTTCTCTCTATTGAGTCCGACAAGATGCTCTATGGAATTTATGGAGTTTAAGCTTTGTTGTTGTTTTTTCTGTTTTTTAACTTTGCTGCAAAATTCTAGACATCATTACGTGAAACAGCATACATTATAGACAGGTGTTTCAGATGCGAACTTAGTGCATAAACCGGACTTGACCGTGAATTTCATAATTGATTCATTTCGCTAAGTTCATGACTTTCCACGTTTTTCTTTGTGATTTATTTTCCGTCTTTTTATGCAAGTCTAGTTAGTTCCGCTTTCAAGGGCATCGCTGAACCTTTAAAACACCAGAAATATGTTGCAATCATGCAATATTTCAGTTCAACCATTTAGTCTGAAACTATTTGTAACGTCTCTACAAGCTTTTAACGATAACTTTACTTGATACTGCATCAGCTTCTTGGTGGTTCTTGCCAGTTTGGGAAATCTCATTGCGGTAGGTTCTGGCCTAGGAGAAATAATTGCCAAAGCATTCTGAAAGATTGATTTCCTTTCCGATAATGATTTTATGGAAATATCTTTCAACTGAAACTGAATGTAATGCAATGCTTATCTTCTTCATATCAAAGATCTAGTCTTACATAGATCTTAGCGATGTTTTGAAAAAGTGAAGAACTATTTTGAGGTGAGACAATTTAAAGAGCGTTTTAATATCCTCCTTACTATGAAGTAGTTCTAAATTATTTAATGTTTCTTAAGAGTGTCATAGTCTTATACGTGATCATTTTAAATTACAGGAGCTTGCACAAGCTCTGAAGCTTAATGTCTCAAGATCATTTTGTCTTACTAAAGCTTGTCGTTGCTCAGAAGCTAAATATCTCAAGATCATTTTAAATCACCGAAGCTTGCGTATGCTCTGAAGCTTAATGTCTAAAGATCATTTTAAGTTACTGAAGTTTGTCGTTGCTCAGAAGTTACAATATCTCAAGATCATGTTAAATCACTGAAGCTTGCGTATGCTCTGAAGCTTAATGTATCAAGATTATTTTACGCCACTAAAGCTTGTCGTTGCTCAGAAGCTAAACATCTCAAGATCAGTGTAGGTCACAGTTGCTTGCGTATGCTCTGAAGCTTAATATCTCAAGATCCTTTTATGTCACTAAAGCTTATCTTTCCTCAGAAGCTAAATATCTCAAGATCTATTTACGTCACTGAAGTTTGCGTATGCTCAGAAGCCTAATTATCTCAAAATCCTTTTACGTCACTGAGGCTTGCTTTGCTCATAAGCTTAAAATCTCAAGATCATTTTTACGTCTGGCATCTATTTTTAAGCCATTTCTATAAATTTTGTTACGCTTTATAGAAGCAAATCCATAAATTGTTTTTCCTTCTGAGATAGCTGGTGATGGTCGTAAGAAAAAGGCTAAGGTTTTCGAGATAGTTACAGAGCCAGAATCTCAAGCTTATAAGATAGATAAAAGTACACCTGTGGAATTTTTTTAAATTATTTCTTTAATTTCAATCTATTCAATGAGCTCCGTTTTGGGCGTATGGTGATTTCAGTTCTTGTTATGAATTTTGTCCTTTGAAAATGAATGGCCACCAAGCTTCAATTATAGTCTTTAAATTTATCTCCCCCTCCTTACATTTATCTCTTGCTCCTTACATTTATATCATCGCCCTTTCCTTTATCTCTCCTTTATCTGAGCGTCCTCACATTTAGGCTGCGGGTGTAACCATTTCCTTCATGACATGCGACAGACTCATAGCCTCACTAATACTGTGGGATCGTGAAACACAGCGAGGCTTCGACCTTTTCATAAACATAAAATTAAACAATACGGATCTGTTCCTTTTAGTAGCCTAAGCTTCTGTATTTACTTTTATATGAACTGTGGAGGTTAGAAATTTCACAATTCATGTTAGTCCTGAGCGATTATGTTTACAAAAATATTAGTTATGCTGAGAGCCAACATAACACTTAACGGTGCGATACAGAAATAGAAACTATGCCTTCTTGCCTGCAAGGTGGACATCGACAGTGCAGGGGAACTTGATCAAACATACTTGATTTTGCATAGATACATTTAATAAGCCATATGATTCTGTCTCTGAGATAAATATTACTCTAGTTCCTTAAATACCTATCTTGTGATAAAGACCTTAACATGGGGCCTGGGGTTCTGACTCAAAACCTGACGGTAGGGCATAAATTAATTTGGAAAAAGGCATTTCACCTTCTTTCCATAACTCCACGCATGGGTACCCGTTCAAGCTGGGATAAGAGCTCGTGACAACTCAGAATCCTATCAAAGCAAAACTGGTAGATCATTAAGTTCCTGAACGCTACCATGAAGCTGGCGATGTTCTCCTCGTCAAGGGAGCCATGGGATTACTAAACGCATTTTGACACATTGGATCTCTCCACATCTCCACAGAGAGACAGACAGAGACGTTCTAGCCGAGCGATGGTGTTCTGGGTTTTCCAACCACTTGTTCTGTGTCTGATGGTGTTCTGGGTTTTCCAACCACTTGTTCTGTGTCTGATGGTGTTCTGGGTTTTCCAACCACTTGTTCTGTGTCTGATGGTGTTCTGGGTTTTCCAACCACTTGTTCTGTGTCTGATGGTGTTCTGTTCTTCAGCTTCCTCCGCTCCGTCTCCACACCTCATCTTCATTCTGGCTGATGATTTAGGTTAGAGGTTAAACATTATAGGTGGTTTCGACAATGAAAATTATATATATATATAGATAGATAGATAGAGAGAGAGAGAGACAAGAGCAAGCTTTCCGATAGCTTTTCGTGTTCTAGTAACGTTGACCTTATTATCGAATAAGTACGCGACTTTTCTTTGAGTGGAGCACAGTTAAACAGAAATACTAAGGATTGCACTACCATGTTGCTATAAGCGTATATGATTCAATAAGTAGAAGTAAAAAATGTTTTGGTGATCAAAATTCATTTCGATTTAGGCAGGTACTTTGGTTTGAGTGATTTTTTTTATTAAACAGTTTTTCACGTCCCTTTCAGTCGGTGCATGATAAGCCCTTCGTAAGACCTCTTGAATTACTATCTGATCGATTTTTCCCTTTACTTGTATTTTTCTATGTATATTTTTACATGCCATGTATGCTTGATTTGCCTTAAACATTGCTTCTTCTTCTTCTCTTCCACATATCTCAACCTGCTAAACTTCCTTTCTCATCGCCTTACTCCCTGCTTTATATCTTTCTTTTCTTTGACACTCCTCCTTCTTTCATTCTTATCATTCCCTGATATTCCTCATTATTTAAATATCACTAAACATTTTCTCTTCGACCTTTCACATTCTTTCAGCCCTTTTATGTTTACTCGTTCTAATAAAGATTTTCTGTTTCAGGCTGGAACGATGTCGGTTACCATAATCCGGATATCATAAGCCCGAATATCGACTTATTGGCCGATACGGGTATCAAACTGAACCAGTCCTACATGCAGCCTCTGTGCTCTCCGTGAGTAGCCTGTTTACAGCGGCCTCGCAGGGGTCGAGCTTTAGATATCGTTAGATCAGAATTTCGCAGAAGCCAGAAGAATTCTGATGACCGAAACCAATTTCAAATACAAAACAAACAGCAAAAGTAAAAAGTTAAATATAAAAAGACAGGTGTGTTTTTTTCACGGGCTGTTAAGATATGATTTAATTGGTTTTAAGATTTGTGTTAAAATAAAGAAAGCCATTTAAATAATTCACTTTTTATAACAAAATACTGAAAACTGTGTTAAGTGTTTTAAAAAAATCATGAAAGCATTAGGCCTAAAGACTTGAACAATTTTCATCTGACTGGGTGTCATGATTTAACATCTGAGGCGGCTCAGAGGCGATAACGCTGGACCTCTACTGTTATAGATATTTTTGAACCAGCAATGACGTCACACTTTAGCGTACTATTGTACTAACGCGGAACTCGTTGTTTGTCTCCCACAGGTCTCGGGCGGCTCTGTTGTCTGGGCTGTATCCGTTTAGGTTGGGCTTGCAGGTGAGCAGACATAAATATGGCACAACATGAAAACTTTCACCAAGAATCTCTTCGCATTTCTATATCTAGAGACAACACTACTATATAGATCTAAACTTTGAGGAAAGAATTCCTACACTTCACTGAGGCGAAAACTATTGTAGGTCGTTTCCATACAGTGGTAAAATAAGGTGGGGCCATGACAGCTGTGATGCTTTCTACCTTGCCTAGGTCTAAAAGAATATTATAACATAAGAATGATAGCACACAATGGTGATTTCTGGTCTCAGTATAAGACTCCTCGGGGAACTTAGGGGACATTACACTTCATAAAGAACAGATAATTCTTTGTTTCCTTAAATGACAACCCCATTGTCTCGTTTCTCCCCACAGCATATAGTCATCGACCAAGAGCAGCCGGTGTGTCTTCCTCTGGGACGGAAGCTTCTTCCACAGGTGCTCCAAGACAACGGATACAGGACCCACATGGTCGGCAAGTAAGTCTAGGTGTCAGGGACAACGGATACAGGACCCACATGGTCGGCAAGTAAGTCTAGATGTCAGGGACAACGGATACAGGACCCACATGGTCGGCAAGTAAGTCTAGGTGTCAGGGACAACGGATACAGGACCCACATGGTCGGCAAGTAAGTCTAGATGTCAGGGACAACGGATACAGGACCCACATGGTCGGCAAGTAAGTCTAGATGTCAGGGACAACGGATACAGGACCCACATGGTCGGCAAGTAAGTCTAGATGTCAGAGACAACGGATACAGGACCCACATGGTCGGCAAGTAAGTCTAGATGTCAGAGACAACGGATACAGGACCCACATGGTCGGCAAGTAAGTCTAGGTGTCAGAGACAACGGATACAGGTCTAACATGGTCGGCAAATAAGTCTAGGTGTCAGAGACAACAGATACAGGACCCACATGGTCGGCAAGTAAGTCTAGGTGTCAGAGACAACGGATACAGGTCTAACATGGTCGGCAAATAAGTCTAGGTGTCAGGGACACTGCCTTGCTAGTACTGACTAGCGTTTGCTGTTTAAATAGAACATTCGCACGGACCGTTTTCGCGGTTTGGAGCCTTTACACAGTCGGTTATTGAGTTTTAGATCTTATCTTTTCAGTTCCATCCTGATGGTATACCCCACGTGACCTTATTGTTACGAAGCACAAAGCACTCATATCACAGTGTTGTGGACGTGCCTTATCAAACAGGAATACAATTAAAGCTATACCAAATCCTCCAAATGTCCAATATTTGTATGTCTCGTGCTAAGTTGTGTAAAACCGTTTAAAAGTCATTAGGTTCCAGATGAAAAGAGATCGACTAGGCCATCTCACAATGTTGCTCTGGCTTAAATCAAGGTCTACATTCGTTACCTAATTAACTGCTCGCTCTAGAGGAAAAGACAGACTTGGCGCTGGCAATGATGTTTTTCTTTCATTGTTTTTTTTTTATTATTCTAAAGAGAGATGGAGAGGACAGAAAGACCAAGATTGTGAGAGAATGAGAGAAAGAGAGAGAGAGAGAGAGAGAGAGAGAGAGAGAGAGAGAGAGAGAGAGAGCTACAGACAGACAGACAGACAGACAGACAGATACAGACGGACAGACAGAAGGGGAAGGTGCAATAGACAGGTATAGGCGTGACGGGAAAATAATCAAGAAATTTAAGATGATAGGAATTTTATTTCACCACTTCAGAGTGTATATTACCACAGCATTCTATGACGCTCATTCTAAAGTACCTGTAAAATATCATCAGATGGCATCTAGGCTTCTGCAACTGGGCTTGTACTCCGACATACCGCGGGTTCGAGTCCTTCTATGGTTTTCACAGTCATTCAGAGGACTATTACACACACTCCTATTGTGAGTATTAGATGACTCTTATACACACTCCTATTGTAAGTATTAGATGACTCTTATACACACTCCTATTGTAAGTATTAGATGACTCTTATACACACTCCTATTGTAAGTATTAGATGACTCTTATACACACTCCTATTGTAAGTATTAGATGACTCTTATACACACTCCTATTGTAAGTATTAGATGACTCTTATACACACTCCTATTGTAAGTATTAGATGACTCTTATACACACTCCTATTGTAAGTATTAGATGACTCTTATACACACTCCTATTGTAAGTATTAGATGACTCTTATACACACTCCTATTGTAAGTATTAGATGACAATTACACACACTTCTGTTGTAAGTGTTAGATGACTCTTATACACACTTCTATTGTAAGTATTAGATGACTACTACACACACTTCTGTTGTAAGTGTTAGATGACTATTAGACACACTGATATCGTAAGTATTAAGTTACTATTACACACACTCCTATTGTAAGTATTACATGAATATTACACACACTCCTATTCTAAGTATTAAATGACTCTTACACAGACATTCCTAATGTAAGTATTAAATGACTCTTACCCACACCCCTATTGTAAGTATTACATGACTCTTACACACGCCTCTATTGTAAGTATTAAATGACTCTTACACACGCCTCTATTGTAAGTATTACATGACTCTTACCCACACCCTATTGTAAGTATTACATGACTCTTACACACGCCTCTATTGTAAGTATTAAATGACTCTTACACACACCTTTATTGTAAGTATTAAATAACTCTTACAAACACATTCCTAATCACACTCCTACAGTAAGCTGTCCTGTGTGCGTACAGTTCCGGCGCAATATATTTTTACTGCATCATAAAGCAATAAAATTATATCTGGGACCTTTTTTAATACTCCCTGTGACAGTAGAGAGATAGAGAAAAGCGTTTACACAAAGCGCTATGCTACTATAATTATTTAGGAAACATGACTTGATTTTCACAATCAGGGACGATTAAAAACCTACCCAGCGCAATTATTTCTTTTTAATACTTTCCTCGTAGATTCATCATTAGAATTTTAAAGTCAATCAGCCTAAAATGCATTTCTTTTTAGTTCTGTATTTTGATTTGGAAGCATGGGACAAAAGAGAACTGTGATTTTTTTTCCCTTTAAATTCAACGTGTCTTGATATTCATTAACGTTGACGTAAAGCTTTTTCTTCCACGAAACTACATCTTCTTAATGTTTTGTTTTCATTGCTTGTCTTCTCCTCTAGCTGGTTACTCCGACTATTGGTTCAACAAAACAGTGAACAAGGCTTCATCAGGAACTTATTCTGCTGTAAGTATCACACGATAGAACTGGGCGGTGGGTTGAAAGTCTGTGAAGATAGCGACAAAAGGAGTGACGACACTGCTGGTTCTAAATGATCTGAGGACATCTAGGGTCAGATTTTATCACCTTTTTACAACTTCAGCTGCTGCAATAACACAATTATGCGCGTTTAGTCGGTGGTGGTAGTAAAGTTGGTTTAATTGCAATATTTTTTTCTTTTGTGCACGCCTAAATAATAATTTTTACTCCTAAGCGTTGGTAAAAAGTGACGTCATGTCTATTTTTCCTATTTTTTTATTTGATTAAAACGTTTTGAATTATTTATGTTTTGTTTGAGTCTTCAATTCAGACACTAAGAGAGGTTCAGGGGGCGGTACACTAGCTGTCTGTCTTGTACATCCACCATGTTTTAAACTTAATGTCTGTCTTTATTGATCCATCATGTTTAAAATTTATGTATGTCTTGAATGTTCATTATCTTTAACAATCATGTCTATCTTGAAGGTTAATCATCTTTAACACGCCATGTCTGTCTTGTCTGTACATCATCTTTAATACTTCATGTCTGTCTTGACTGTCCATCATCTTAAACAATCATGTCTGTCTTGACTGTCCATCATCTTAAACAATCATGTCTGTCTTGACTGTCCATCATCTTTAACAATCATGTCTGTCTTGACTGTCCATCATCTTAAACAATCACCTCTGTCTTGACTGTCCATAATCTTTCGCAATCACGTCTGTCTTGACTGTCCATCATCTTTAATTATCATGTCGGTCTCGACTGTACATCATCTTTAACAATCATGTCTGTCTTGACTGTCCATCATCTTTAACAATCACGTCTATCATGACTGTCCATCATCTTTAACAATCATGTCTATCTTGACTGTCCATCATTTTTAACAATCACGTCTGTCTTGACTGTCCATCATCTTTAACAATCATGTCTGTGTTGACTGTCCATCATCTTTAACAATCATGTCTGTCTTCACTGTCCATCATCTTTAACAATCACGTCTGTCTTGACTGTCCATCATCTTTAACAATCATGTCTGTGTTGACTGTCCATCATCTTTAACAATCACGTCTGTGTTGACTGTCCATCATCTTTAACAATCATGTCTGTGTTGACTGTCCATCATCTTTAACAATCATGTCTGTGTTGACTGTCCATCATCTTTAACAATCATGTCTGTGTTGACTGTCCATCATCTTTAACAATCACGTCTGTCTTGACTGTCCATCATCTTTAATAATCATGTCTGTGTTGACTGTCCATCATCTTTAACAATCATGTCTGTGTTGACTGTCCATCATCTTTAACAATCACGTCTGTCTTGACTGTCCATCATCTTTAACAATCATGTCTGTGTTGACTGTCCATCATCTTTAACAATCATGTCTGTGTTGACTGTCCATCATCTTTAACAATCATGTCTGTGTTGACTGTCCATCATCTTTAACAATCATGTCTGTCTTGACTGTCCATCATCTTTAATAATCATGTCTGTGTTGACTGTCCATCATCTTTAACAATCATGTCTATCTTGACTGTCCATCATCTTTAATAATCATGTCTGTGTTGACTGTCCATCATCTTTAACAATCATGTCTATCTTGACTGTCCATCATCTTTAACAATCATGTCTATCTTGACTGTCCATCATCTTTAACAATCATGTCTGTGTTGACTGTCCATCATCTTTAACAATCATGTCTATCTTGACTGTCCATCATCTTTAACAATCACGTCTGTCTTGACTGTCCATCATCTTTAACAATCATGTCTGTGTTGACTGTCCATCATCTTTAACAATCATGTCTGTCTTCACTGTCCATCATCTTTAACAATCACGTCTGTCTTGACTGTCCATCATCTTTAACAATCATGTCTATCTTCACTGTCCATCATCTTTAACAATCACGTCTGTCTTGACTGTCCATCATCTTTAATAATCATGGCTGTGTTGACTGTCCATCATCTTTAACAATCATGTCTATCTTGACTGCCCATCATCTTTAATAATCATGTCTGTGTTGACTGTCCATCATCTTTAACAATCATGTCTGTGTTGACTGTCCATCATCTTTAACAATCATGTCTATCTTGACTGTCCATCATCTTTAATAATCATGTCTGTGTTGACTGTCCATCATCTTTAACAATCATGTCTATCTTGACTGTCCATCATCTTTAACAATCATGTCTATCTTGACTGTCCATCATCTTTAATAATCATGTCTGTGTTGACTGTCCATCATCTTTAACAATCATGTCTATCTTGACTGTCCATCATCTTTAACAATCATGTCTATCTTGACTGTCCATCATCTTTAATAATCATGTCTATCTTGACTGTCCATCATCTTTAACAATCATGTCTGTGTTGACTGTCCATCATCTTTAACAATCATGTCTATCTTGACTGTCCATCATCTTTAACAATCATGTCTGTCTTGACTGTCCATCATCTTTAACAATCATGTCTATCTTGACTGTCCATCATCTTTAACAATCACGTCTGTCTTGACTGTCCATCATCTTTAACAATCATGTCTGTGTTGACTGTCCATCATCTTTAACAATCATGTCTATCTTGACTGTCCATCATCTTTAACAATCATGTCTGTGTTGACTGTCCATCATCTTTAACAATCATGTCTATCTTGACTGTCCATCATCTTTAACAATCATGTCTGTGTTGACTGTCCATCATCTTTAACAATCATGTCTGTCTTGACTGTCCATCATCTTTAACAATCATGTCTGTGTTGACTGTCCATCATCTTAAACAATCACGTCTGTCTTGACTGTCCATCATCTTAAACAATCACGTCTGTCTTGACTGTCCATAATCTTTCGCAATCACGTCTGTCTTGACTGTCCATCATCTTTAATTATCATGTCGGTCTCGACTGTACATCATCTTTAACAATCATGTCTGTCTTGACTGCCCATCATCTTTAACAATCACGTCTATCATGACTGTCCATCATCTTTAACAATCATGTCTATCTTGACTGTCCATCATCTTTAACAATCACGTCTGTCTTGACTGTCCATCATCTTTAACAATCATGTCTGTGTTGACTGTCAATCATCTTTAACAATCACGTCTGTGTTGACTGTCCATCATGTTTAACAATCATGTCTGTCTTGACTTTCAATCATCTTAAACAATCATGTCTGTCTTGACTGTCCATCATCTTTAACAATCACGTCTGTCTTGACTGTCCATCATCTTTAACAATCATGTCTGTCTTGACTGTCCATCATCTTTAACAATCACGTCTGTCTTGACTGTCCATCATCTTTAACAATCATGTCTGTCTTCACTGTCCATCATCTTTAACAATCACGTCTATCTTGACTGTCCATCATGTTTAACAATCATGTCTGTCTTGACTGTCAATCATCTGAAACAATCATGTCTGTCTTGACTGTCCATCATCTTTAACAATCATGTCTGTCTTGACTTTCGTTATCTTTAACAATCATGTCTGTCTTGACTGTCCAACATCCTAAGAACTTCAGGTCTGTCTTAACTGTCCATCAACTTAAGCACTTCATGTCTGTCTTGACTGTCCTTCATCTTTAACAATCATGTCTGTCTTGACTGTCCATCAATGTTAATACTTCATATCTGTATAGACTGTCCATCATATTTAACAATCATGTCTGTCTTGACTGTTTATCATCTTAATCACTTCATGTCTGTCTAGACTGTCCATCATATTTAACAATCATGTCTGTCTTGACTGTCCATCATGTTTAACACTTCATATCTGTCTAGTCTGTCCATCATATTTAACAATCTAGTCTATCTTGACTGTCCATCATGTTTGACACTTCATATCTGACTAGACTGTCCATCATATTTAACAATCATGTCTGTATTGACCGTCCATCATATTCAACAATCATGTCTGCGTTGACTGTCCATCATGTTTAACACTTCATGTCTGTCTTGACTGTCCATCATGTTTAACACTTCATGTCTGTCTTGACTGTCCATCATCTTTAACACTTCATGTCTGTCTTGACTGTCCATCATGTCTAACACTTCATGTCTGTCTTGACTGTCCATCATGTTTAACTTTTCATGTCTGTCTTTACTGTCCATCATATTTAACACTTCATGTCTGTGTAGACCGTCCATCATATTTAACAATCATGTCTGTCTTGACTGTCCATCATGTTTAACACTTCATGTCTTTCTTGACCGTCCATCATATTTAACAATCATGTCTGTCTTGACTGTCCATCATGTTTAACACTTCATGTCTGTCTTGACCGTCCATCATATTTAACAATCATGTCTGTCTTGACTGTCCATCATGTTTAACACTTCATGTCTTTCTTGACCGTCCATCATATTTAACAATCATGTCTGTCTTGACTGTCCATCACATTTAACACTTCATGTCTGTGTTGACCGTCCATCATATTTAACAATCATGTCTGTCTTGACTGTCCATCATATTTAACAATCATGTCTGTCTTGACTGTCCATCATGTTTAACACTTCATGTCTGTCTTGACTGATCCTTTCGACAGCACGATTTCGCCACCAGAGCAGAACAGATCATCGGAAGCCACGATCCCAACTCATCTTTGTTTCTCTATCTGGCCTTCTAGAATGTGCACATGCCACTACAGGTGATTTTTTATCGTTTTGAAAGTCGATCTCGGGCCTCTACCAGTATAATTATGTAGGAACTCCGTGGTGGTGGTGGTGGTGGTGGTGGTAGTAAGCTTTTGTTCTTAGGATGTAATACGATACATCGCAAGGTTCATAACCGCTCATTTTTATCGGCCTTATTGTTTTGTGTTTGTTTGGAAATATTTTTTTTCTTGTATTGTGATAAGAATTGAGCAAGCACTACATCTCATACTTGATTTGTTTTTTTCATAAACACACTTTGTTACAAAAGCCTGCATGTGCAATTAGTTGTGTTTTGAAAGTTATCTGGCGCGGCAAAGTAAAATGGCCATGTAGCCAGAAGAACATTAACAAGTTATTCTGGCCAAATTACAAAGGATCTTAGGAGCAGGCATAGAGTCTAGATCTCCAGAGGAAACCCAGTTCAGCATTCTAGACCATTCCTGAAAGACTAGAGTATAGAGAAGATATCATCCTAGATAAAGATGATATAAATTCCTGACCTAAATTTAGATCAGATGTCTCATTCAATTTCAAGGCTAAATTCTAGTCAGTAGATTTAGATCTATATATCTAGATTTTCGGTCTAAGATCTATTTTAGAACTTGACAGAATCTAGATGATATCTACACAATGCTGTGTGTCCCTCTTTTCGTATGTAAATTTAGGCTGCATGGCCAGAATGACCTTTCAAGGTTATTTTGGCTACATGGCCACAATATCCGCTCCCCTTTTTTATTTCTAGACGAATAGACTTTATGCCCAAAAATAGTGCATACAGTAAGGACATACAACTATTTGTTTAGCCCCAGAGGTAACGATCAAGTGTAAAACAGCTGTAACCTGTACAATCACAAAGACTATTAAACTCCCATAAAGCCGTTGGATAGGGCTGGTTAGATGAGGCCCAACTCGACCACCAGACAGCATACGCCGGGATTTGAACCCCTCAGTAGTATCAGCAAGGCGTTCTACCGACTGAGTAATGTGGCTCCATAAACTCTCCGTATAAATGTAGATCTCTATCTCAAGGACCCAGCATGAGGATGGTGAAGAAACATCAGACCCGAGGCTCCAGGAGCATCCTGTGGTTCAGCACTCAGCTGACTTTACCCTGGGTCTGAACGGAACACAAGAGAAGGATTGCTGGTGGCAGGGAGATCTCATGCATTGCTCATAGACCGTCGCCAAACCATAAAAAAGGGAAAAACCAGTGGTTTGATCGGTTTTCACAAGGATGTCAAAGCAAACCCATACAGCAGTTGGGGAAGTGCATCTACTTTAAGTCATCTCAGACTCTTAATCTAATAATTTGGACAACCCCTAGGGTAGAATGCCTAACCTACTCAATGATGGAAAATACATTATAATTTCTAAACTGCTTTTTGTCTAACAGGATTTAGTGTCATGGAAAAAATATTGGTTACGCTGCCTATCTGAGTGCATGTTTTTGTGTTTAATAACAGGCACCCGATGAATATCTTGATCTGTACCAGGATATCACGGACAACAAGAGAAAATTGTTTTCTGGTGAGAAAAAAACCTTTGACTATCAGTCCATCTCTTATATTTCAAAAAGCGCACTTAGTTTTATCTGATTAGCTTTTCAATTATTATGAGGTCGCACAGTAAGTCGCACCTTTCAAAAATAATGATGCAGTAGTTGTAGTAGTAGTAGTAGTAGTAGTAGTAGTAGTAGTAGTAGTAGTAGTAGTAGTAGTAGTAGTAGTAGTAGTAGTAGTAGTAGCAGTAGTAGTAGTAGCAGTAGTAGTAATAGGAGTAGCAGGAGGAGGAGTAGTAGTAGACGTAGTAGTAGTAGACGTAGTAGTAGTAGTAGACGTAGTAGTAGTAGTAGTAGTAGTAGTAGTAGTAGTAGTAGTAGTAGTAGTAGTAGTAGTAGTAGTAGTAGTAGTAGTAGTAGTAGTAGTAGTAGTAGTAGTAGTAGTAGTAGTAGTAGTAGCAGTAGTAGTAGTAGCAGTAGTAGTAGTAGTAGTGCTAGTAGTAGTAGTAGTAGTAGTAGTAGTAGTAGTAGTAGTAGTAGTAGCAGTAGTAGTAGTAGTAGTAGTAGTAGTAGTAGTAGTAGTAGTAGTAGTAGTAGCAGTAGTAGTAGTAGTAGTAGTAGTAGTAGTAGTAGTAGTAGTAGTAGTAGTAGTAGTAGTAGTAGTAGTAGTAGTAGTAGTAGTAGTAGTAGTAGTAGTAGCCCTGAAGCCCTGAGCCTGTTCTCCTCCCCAGGACTGGTAACAGCGATGGATGACGCTGTGGGACGTGTTGTCACGGCTCTTATCGACCGTGACCTGTACACGGACTCCATCATAGTCTTCTCCTCTGACGTAGGTTGGTTAGATGGGCGGTGTAGGTGGACTGGGCCGTATTGTTGTCGCTAAGTACAGAGTTGATAATTCTGTTGTTGTTTGTTTTTTTTTTGGGTTTTTTTCCTTCCTTTTTCGTCTTATTTTATTCCTTCTTCAACAAAGTAATATAGCGGATAAGAAGTTGTTGGTTATTTTTAGATATTTTTTTTCCCTGAACGACTTAGGATCTCTTATTGAAATCAGTTTTTTTCTTCTTCTTATTTTTTTTTTTTTTTTTTTTTTTTGTACACTGATGTTTTTCGAGTATAGTGTCTAATGTGTTTGCGATAAAAATCGAAAGTAGAACTCCTATACAGTACTTTCTTTCTTTGGATTCCAATCCTTTGCTTTGAATGTATCAGTGTGATCTTTCTCTTATCATAAACACCTCCCTCAATCTGGTCTGCTTGGCGTGCTCTAAGTTCACCGTTTTGTTAGGCTTGGGAGACATTTTAAGATAGTTTGTAAAGGGAATATAGATTATATAATTTAAAGGTGAAAAGGTTAAATCGAAATGAGATAAAGTGATCGTTTAGTGTCCTGAAATATTTCCTCTATGCGCTATAAATGATGAACAATAATCACGGATATAAAGGTTGGAGTGATGCCTCGCATATTATCCTCCTACATCACCCACAATGAAGAAGAGAGAGTTAAGGCTGGAAAAGAGATGATACAAATATAGAATAACTTTGCAGCAATATTGATGCGATTCTTTTGGCATGGGTCACGATGAATCGCAAAGTTCTTACACATTTATTAACGCCATCCATAGTCAAGTGGGTTTTTTGTTATTCTTCCAATCTAACCGTGAGTTTATTGTACTCTCCCTGTGGCTGGACTTTGTTTGGAGGTAACAACTTTCCTCTGCGGGGAGGGAAGTTTTCACTGTTTGAGGGTGGGACTCGGGTTCCTGCCTTTGTCCACAGTCCTTTGCTGAGGAACACAGGATT
>JAWDGP010006902.1:27500-55000 GCA_033675545.1 Elysia crispata
TGTTCGTTCACACACCAGTCCTTGTCCTCTCACACACACCAGTCCTTTTTCTTGACTTAACTTTCTTTTATAACAAAATTGTCTTTTCAGAATATAATAGTTTCTCTTCTTATATATATATATATATATATATATATATATATATATATATATATATATATATATATATATATATATATATATATATATATATATAATTTCTTTTTTTTATAACTCAGTTCATGAGTTCCGTTTTCTTTATGACATATCAGAATAAGTATAAATTTTTTTTTTGCTCGTCACTTAGGACACAATTTCTTTCTTTTCGTTTATTGACGAAGCAACAAACTGCCCTTTCACTTTTGCCAATAATAATTTCATATGTTGAAACTTAGGAGATTTGATAATTTTATTTTGTTAATTTTTGTTTCTTTTTAGTTTCTTCTGTTCGGGGGCTAAATTTTTATTACAATTTTTCCTGCAACAGAATAGGAAAACAGTTTTTACTTTAGCATCAGCTATTCAATCGTTAATCTATATTAACAACAATCAACATCATGATTCACTAGACATAATAAAGAAAAACTTCTGAAATGAAATTAATTATTTCTTTAAATCTCTAAATTCGTTATTATTTTACTATTTATATTATTAATTAAAATCTAAATCTTGATCCAAATCTTATAATTTCTCACCTCTCCCGATTTAGTTTTACAGATGTAAAATCTCCTGTCTTTCTCAACAAAAATGCTATGTGCAAAGAGGGCGAGCTCCAGCACTACTCCCTTTTTTATAGCTCTAAGGCTAAGGCTAAGGCTAAGACTAAGGCACACACATTCTCGCTTTTCATTCCCCCTAAGCCTTCCAGTCTCTCACTGATTGTGAACTTCACATGTTAAATAACATCCATTCCGATAATACCTCAAATGTTAAATATCATCAATTCCGTTAATACCTCCCATGTTAAATATCATCAATTCCGTTAATACCTCCTATGTTAAATGTTATCAATTCCGTTAATACCTCCCATGTTAAATATCATCAATTCCGTTAATACCTCCCATGTTAAATATCATCAATTCCGTTAATACCTCCCATGTTAAATAATATCAATTCCGTTAATACCTCCCATGTTAAATATCATCAATTCCGTTCCCTGTCGCCCTCAGTGTCGGCGAGTACAAGCTGATCACCGGCTACCCTGGTGTATTTCACGACTGGTACCGACCTGGAGCGGAGGACCAGGGCTTCCCTCACAGCACAGTCAGGGAGATGCTCAGGGCGCCAGGGCTGAACCAGAGTCAAGAACAGTTCGAGTACCTGTTTAACTTACAAGGTGAGTACCTCAGTCTTCATAAAGGTTAACAAAAACTATTTCAGGTTTATCATGTTACACGTATGTTTATTTGGCTAAAATTCTGTAGGCTTATATGGAAGCAAGTGTGAGAGAGAGAAGGGGGGTGGGGGGGAGAGAGAGAGAGAGAGAAGGAGAGAGACACAGAGCGAGAGAGACAGAGACAGAGAGAGAGAGAGAGAGAGAGAGAGAGAGAGAGAGAGAGAGAGAGAGAGAGAGAGAGAGAACTATGGACAGTGAGGATCGTGTGGCGAGTAATGACCTGTAACGTCACATGTAATACGGAACATCCATGATGATGATGATGATGATGATGATGATGATGATGATGATGATGATGATGATGATGATGATGATGATGATGATGATGATGATGATATTGAAAAGGCGGATATGCCTCCATCGCAATTAATCAGTGGAAGAATTAGATGAATTTTTTTTAAAGAGAGTGGAAAATTCTTGGAACTATTATATTAATCCAAACGGTTTTCCCCTTTCATTATTTTTGTCTTGCTTTATTTGTAAGTTATTAAAGATCTAATCTATTTGCAGCCTTTAGGAAGGAGTATGAGAATAGAATCGGTTGACACCAGTGAAGTCTTTTAAAAAATCCAAATCTAGATCAAATTCCGTGCACAAGCCATCAATATTTTTTTATTTACGAATTCATTTCGGGTGATTTTTGACATTGCTCAATGATATTATAGAATTAACAAAGGCCATTATTTATATTTTACATTTCCTAGTGCAAAACTCGAGAAGCCAATTCATTCCGCTTCCTAGGTTGACAGAAAGCCTCCCAGTTAAAATTTTCAAACTTTCATTGTTAAAGAGAAAGCTAAGATGTCGTTCTCGTCCTTCTGAGTTAACCAAAACAAATCAAAACTAGGCTCAGACGATCATCTTATTCGACTTTCACTAAAAATATAACAAAACAATCGATAAACTCCTTTGAGTAATATCTGTCAAAAACTAGCATTCGGCATAGCATAGTAAGATAAAATAAGCAAGATTTCAAAGCCAACTCGCGAGTCCGAGGAGCTGCAGATCTGATGCTGATGGGTGAAGATTTATGGAGCAAAGACTGCGTCAAACTATAAGGAATGACCACCGTGGCCATAGGGCTGCGGTGTTCTTCTCAAAATATCAAAGGCAAGCAGTTTTATGAATCTTCTATCGATATTGTTTTTGTTGTTGCTCCAACGCTCACAAATCTTTTACCGAGTCCTGTACCAGGATATTGTTTTATCGATACATATATTTGTCTTTCCGCAGACGACCCAACAGAGCAGACCAACTTGTACTCGACCTTGCCAGGTATTGTGAGGAAACTCCGGGCCAGACTGAGGCAGCATAGAAGGAAATACGTCACGGCAAACTTTCCCGCCAACTCTGTCGGCTCGAACCCAGCTAGATATGGTGGAGTTTGGTCCCCTGGGTGGTGCTGACTCATGACAATCTGAGTGGGAGGGAATTCGGGGAGAAGGATGAAGAAATAGAGAGAACGAGGAAGAGAGAGATGGAGGTGAATGAAAGAAAGACGTATGATCGAGGAAGAAATAAATACTTCAAAAGGAAAATAAAGTGGAAGGGAGAGTAATGAGAGAAATATAAAGGACAAAAGTGGGGAGAGATAGAGGTGCAAAAAAATAGAGAGAGAGTGAGAGATAAAGAAAGACAGTTATATGAAAATGAAGAATGAATGTAAATGAGAGAGAAATAGTTACTAAGTTGCAGGGGAGAAGATAGCAGAAGAGTTGAATTAATGTAACTGTTGAGATTTTATTGTTGTTGCTATATTTCTTTGTATTTTTTTATTTAGATTTTCATTTTGCATTATATGATTGTCTGCCCGGAGGTAAGGGAGATGAATCGCATTACGGGTGTACTGTTTTCCTCTAGAAATTTCATTGATTTTTTGGTTCACATGTTGTTATGTCTTTAGCTCAATATCTTTTCAACGCTACCGAACTTGGTTTCAAAATTACAATAAAACGTTTATAAGCAACTAATTTTTTGCTTAGTCTGGAATTTGTGTAATAATTCAGTCAACTTGCGTGTGAAGTGGTTGATGTTTCCTCTAATAAGCATTTTGAATATAAAACTTGTTTAAAGTCCCACACAAACAATGCAATGAAAACGAAAGGAGCTCTTTCGCTAAACGTGATCAGTATTAATGACGTTTGAACCTAAAGGACTTGTCTTTGGACAAATGAAGCGAATCAGATTAGATCACCGAATCGACAGACTAAAGACAATCAACGCCAGTCTGCCGTACCGTGGTCTCTGCGACTGAAATGTCCACAGTGGTCAGTTCTCGGATTCAGGATACCTCAGGTCAAGATTGTTCCACGCGAGCTCCTCAGACAGACATTGGTCGGGCTCTAACACAATTACCAATACGAGATTTGCTCAAGGATCCAAATCTTTAATCTGGGTCTGGGCACGAGATTCCTCCAGCGACGACCATACAATCCGTCGCGCCCGAAGATAGGGTAAAGTGAGCTCTAGGTCTAGATCTAGCGCTCTGCTGGAGCTGATTCTAATTAAGACAAGTCGTCTACGATGAACGGTGATCCCAAGCTTGATTCATTTAGTAGAGTAGAAGGAGGTGAAAGAAGATTAAATGCAAAAAAAAAATAATTGAAAAACTGTTGTTAGGAACTGTACAATAGACATAACAAATGATAAAACCATGTCCGTGGGAAGACGGCGAGTGGTACTGTAGGCTACTACTGATTTAATTTCCTTCTCGCGAAGAATCTGGAACAAGTGCACGGGTAAACGACTGCACGAAAGTTTCCCATTTCAGCTCAGAATTCAAACACCTTGAGAGGCACAGCTACTAAACTGGTTCAGTTGAAAGACCATATTTTATGTTATTACATTATAATAAACATTTACGACAGTTGGTCCTAATTAAAATGGGCTGTGTAAAATTTGAACAAATACGTCGATCTATTTTATGCCGGAAGTTTCCGACCAATCCACTTCCGTTTTTTTGTTTGCTTTTTTTTTTTTTTAATATTGCATGTACTAAACCGATAGAAGAAGGGTAAAGGTTAGTTGTTAATGGAGTTGTGATGTTAATTTTTTTTTTTTTTAATCTTGAATGGACGAGGTTCTTCGGAAGAGGGTAAAGAGTCAATGATGAGATGAGTACATCTTTATAAACATACTCGACAGTCTGTGAATAATAGAGGATTTTCAACCCCAAACTAAACGGAAAAATAATTATTTTGTCACCTCTCAGTAACATTACTTAGTTATTGACGCTAAACTTCGCAGGTTGTCTTTTTTTTTTTTTTTTTTTTTTGCTACACCGTTGGTTTTTGGTTGGTTTTTCTTTATTAAATTTCTGAACCTCACGCAGAGTACACTAACGCCGTCTAGCCTAACAGGTACATGACATTATGCTCTCCTATACCTGATCTAAAATCTTTGACCTAATCAATCTAGATCTAGCGGTTTCTCTGCCCTGTGCCTGTTGGCGGAGTGCCTGGCTCTGACATGGTGACAAAATCCGCAGACACCGAGCACAAAGCTTGTCACCTCCAGCCTGGGCCGTTCCTACAGGGAACAAGTGCCGTGAATCAGAGCAGCGGTTGTAGATTTAGTTAAACTGTAGGACTCCCGCACAGCTGGTATAGCACAGTGCCGTGCATTGTGTGCTCTACAGCCATTGTTCTCTATAACGGCGTGCCGAGTATATTATTTCACTAGGCTTATCTGGTGGGTTGTTGTTTTGTTTTGTTTTGTCACACCGTTGCAAACTAGATTTAGGGCAAGGTTTTCTAGAACGAATAGCAGTCTGTGAACATATTAGGGCATTTTTCAATGTTCATTATATAAGAGGAAAAAGTTTCTTTTTGTGGTTACCCGTTCTTCTCAAACGCTAAATGCTCGAAGGATATTCTTTAAGAGATATGTAGCCTTGTGTCTAGAAAACAATAAACTCTTTTAGAAACATTTCAGTGCCCGAGAATTAAAGAAAAGAAGTAGACAATTCTCAATTTATCGTAACAATGTAAATGAGTAACGGCAAGGTTTCTCTTCAGCACACTATCTTTTATCAAGTGTTTAAAGTGCAGACAGGTTATTACCTTATCACTGATATAGAAATCAATAGTTTCGACCCGGAGAGTGGTGTAGCACACTTTGCATGAACTAAAGCTTTCATGATACACAAATCAGCCGATGATTTGTTTGATGTCGAGAGACACTTTCAGTGCATTTTTTAAGGTGCCGCTAGGAACAGGTTTATATTTCTTTGCAGACAGAATTGACCTTGTTGCAAGAATAGTCCGGCAGATTGACGTAAAATTAAGGAAGATAATGTGACTTCCGGAAAAGGCTGCGTCGCCGGAATATCAGTATCGAGGCTCCCCCAAGGACCAAGACCAGGACCAGAGTTTGCAGTGCTGACCTCTTAACGATGTCCACCTCTGTGATGTCCATGCCCTACACGGACAAGTCAGGGGGAATAACCAGCGGAGGCTCCTCCCCGCCCAGCCCAATGAATCACGTGACAGACGGCGCTGGTCTGGTCCTTCCTCCATCGAGTCTGCGGCCCAGCGCTATGGACAGACCACGTTTACTGGGGCTGCCGGGTTCTGGTCTCAGGTAAGGTCAAGGCCATCTCATGAAATGATCAGTAGATTCTATGTATAGCCTGGGGTAAGGTTTGTCAGGATTTTTACAAGGCTAAGGACTCCACGTACCATCCGTACCCCTTCTTACTATCCTCTACCCCTAACTGACTATATCCAACACACAGACACACATTTCCGGTGGGCGAGTTTGGCGTCTCATCTTTTCACTTCCGCCCAGCCCGACGGGGGCTTTGACAAACAGAAAAGACTTGAAACCACGTCGTTGTGGACGAGCTCTGTCAAATAATTATAACAAACAAATAAACGAAACTTAATATGTCTTTTACATGCCACAATACACCCAGACAGAAGTCAGTACAGAAATAGGTGTGCCGGAGACTATCATAAAGTCGAACTCTGCTCCTCAGCTTACCTGTCCAACGCTTTAACCACCGAGATATCTAGCGCCTAATTGTTGCTTTTTTCTGAAGAAACCTTTATGAGGTAATAAGGAAGAGAGGTACATCGTTAGACAGACGGCACCCTTTTATATTTTCAATGCATACAATTGAAAAGCTTTTATTGTTCTTTGCCGGGATTTTTTGGTAATTAAAATTGAGCAACATGGCATGGCTGATCAAATTTATTTAATACAGATAGCATTGGGAGGGAAACAGAGAGAGAGAGAGAGAGAGAGAGAGAGAGAGAGAGAGAGAGAGATTACTCTGAACACTTAATCAAATCAATGCCTCCTTTTGATGATACAAGGGCTTTCATATCACGGTCGGGTAAAAGATGTAAGGTTTTGGGAATGTGCGATACCAAAATATTCGGCTGCAAACTGTAAATCTATCGGTCAACAAGCCGTCCATTTCGATCTTTTCGTACTACGATGACTCAGAAGCTTAGGATTGTAAGAGATTCATGCATATTCTTATAAACGACGTAGATTTGTTTGGTTTAAATACCTTTTGTTGTTCCTGCTGTTGCTTATCAGCGAAATAGCAACGGAATCGATTCCGAGTAATCGCCCCTGCCCAACCTGTCCTTGTCAATTCGGTCCTTTGTTAGCACCACCGTGCAGGAGGTTAGGGGGGCAATGTTGTTATTTACAGAATGTCCGCTGTACAGTAAGGTCTTCATTGGGCAGGAAGTAATTAGATCTCATCGGGTCTGTCGAGGAAACTGTTATGGCTATCAAGCACTGTATAAATTTGTGGTGTACAGGGAACGTACTTTATGAAGAGAAACTTGCTGTAGTTTTTAGATGGACGTGTATGAATAACAGACAACAGCTCAGATTTCAGGCTCTGTGTATACGTAATTCAAGTTTATGAAGACAAAATTTAGATAAACTCAATTTCTTTCTCTTGGTGCAGTATTTTAGGATAAGATAAGATAAACTTTATTCATCCCCCTTGGAGAAATTCAAAATTGATATGCCCATTAAAATTAAAAACAAAAAAAAACATAAATACGTCCAATAAAAACACAGGTGTATCTATGAAAAAAAAATAGTATGATGTGTAACATTCGAGCTTCTAATATGTCTTAACCGGACATCTTGAGTACTACTCAAATTCCTGTTATCTTTGATTGGGATTTCAAATTCTGTTGCAATAATCCATGCTGATGCTCAGCGGAGAGAGTTAATACAATGAGCGGTGAGGGAAATGAAACATGTTACTATGGAGACGCTTGTTATGAGACCAATAGAAGGTAAATCTTGTTGGGTTTTAGCAAAATTAAGTTGGAGAAACCAAAAAGGTCTGAGGACATTTTAGTTAATCCTAGACAAGGACTCTGATAAAAAATTGAAAAATTCGTGTTATAAACCATTTACAATCAAAGGGAAATGTCCAGTTATTGTAATAAGCATAATCCATAGTGTCAAAGCCTGCTCGACGAAAAATATGAGCATTAATTTTATTATCGCCTCTTTTGTTAAAAGAGTTCATATTTTTTTTTAACTCCTCAGAATATCGTTTGCATCAGACACATCGTTTGCGGAACGAAAGCTAAAGACAAGGGGTTCTTCAAGAGGTCACGCATCGTCCTTGAATCTTCGACCTCTAGAGGTCGGAGAGAAACCCCAGAGCGTACGGATCAAACTTCCCAAGGCGACCAATGCGCTGTATCCAAAGTAAGTCAAAGGTCAACTTGACCAGGCTTGCTTCATGTATTGGCTAAGTGAAAAGAGTTGTACCCGACTCTTCTCCTACTTTAAATTTTGAATTCTGCCTTAGTGCTACTCTTCCGTTGGAAATCTCATATTTTGTGAACAAAAACATGAAGACCCAACGAGCTAAATAGCACAGATTGATATCCGAGCACCAGCGTTCAAAAACAAGTGTCTAATAAGAAATTGGAAAGGATAACATTTTACTTCTGGTCTTTGGCGTCAAAATGATGACGTGGTCAGCGTGTAGGGTAACGTTTCACCAAGAAACCTTACTTGGATGCCGGGTACAGTTCCTCTACCATGACCTCACTCGTTTATACTTGAAACGAGCTGACCTAATCAAGTACTTCTGGTTTGCTTGATGTGCAGCCGTACTGCTATTCTTTTCACTAAGTTTAAAGCCTCTATAAATTTTCTGATCAACCCTAAACAGAGGTTTACCCCCCCCCCCCCCCTCTCTCTCTCTCTCTCTCTCTCTCTCTCTCTCTCTCTCTCTCTCTCTCTCTCTCTCTCTCTCTCTCTCTCTCTCTCTCTCTCTCTCTCTCTCTCTCTCTCTCTCTCCCCCTCTCTCTCTCTCTCCCTCTCTCTCTCTCTCTCTCTCTCTCTCTCTCTCTCTCTCTCTCTCTCTCTCTCTCTCTCTCTCTCTCTCTCTCTCTCTCTCTCTCTCTCTCTCTCTCTCTCTTTTTTTCAACCAGGTCCTTTAGAGACCACAAAGGTGGTTTTGTTGTCATGAAACAGGATTCTACTTCGAATCCTAGGGTTTTGGTCATATCCGATGTTGCACAATCTGAACATTTCATTCATGAAGTTTGTGCCCAGTGGTATATCCACGCGAAAGATACTTTAATGCGGTAATTTCTCTTTAGTTCCTTTTAGATGCAAATGTTTTTAGCTTTTGCCTCAGAGATGAGGTTTGTGATTGATCAGCAATTACCAAATCCAGGTTTGTATAAAATACCATAGACTGTTAGAAGGATTTTTTTCGGATCGTCCCTAAGTTTCTAAGACCCATTGGCTGTTTCAGATTGTCCTTCGTAACTTTACTTTGGTGCTTTGACTATCACAAGCGAGACGTTCCTGCTGCTTGAAAAATATAGTTCTTGAGAATTGGTCAGGATGAGTTCGATGCCACCTTAGACTGACATTTTTAACTTTGTGAGTCTAGCTAATCTCTGTCTGTCTGTCTGTCTCTGTCTCTGTCTCTCTCTCTCTTGCTTTCTCTCTCTTTCTGTTCCTCTATCTATCAATCTATCCATCCATCATCTATGTAATTTATGTATGTATGTATGTATGTATGTATGTATGTATGTATGTATGTGTGTATGTATGTATGGATTTATCTATCCATATAAAAACTTACTCGTAAAAAGTCTTTGTATCTCTAGGTCGCATTGTATGTTTATATCTACCTTTCTACCAATTCCAATGTTTTCGTACTGTTTCAAGTCTTTGACTTGCCTTCTTTCTTGAGTCCAGTTACAATAGCCCACTGTAAAGAGACGTGGACAAAACGTATTGATTTTAAATGGATGAGTACACAGCGATTATTTTATCAATGTAGCCTGAACAAGTAATCCTAATCGATGGCATGAAAACATCAAAGACACTGTTTTAAAAAAATAAACTAACTAAATAAGGGATTTTTTTATGAAAGGAGTCCAAGCCGTGTGTGAATAGAATTTTAATCAATGAATTTATCAAAAAGCAGTGTCGGGGTTTAACAACAAACAATCCGATTTCCCTCAAAGCGCTTTGTTTTCAAACAGTCCCTTATCGATAAGAAGACAATAAGGTCAGAGTATTGCCAGGCAAAGTTCAGTTTGTGGTTTATTCAGTGGTATTGATCTGTGAGGCCCACACACATGAACCCGTCAATAAGACGGTTCGGAAAAATAAAAATAAAAAAAAAAGCTGAGTTGTTAATGATTTATTTTCTGACTCTGAAGGAGGCTAGACATATCATTTTGGAGACCGTAAGATCGGTATGTCACAGATAGATAATATATAGATAGATAGATGAATGGATGGATGGATGGAGAGATAGGTACATAAATAAATATAGATAGATAGACAGTGCAATCCATAGATAGATTGGTAGATAGCTATATATAGAGAGAGTAATATATGATTAGATTGGCGGATGATTGAAAGAAATGTAGGTAGGTAGATGGATAAATAGGTAGAATTGGGGGAGGATAAATTCATGCTTAGACTTTTAGTTTTAGGCTAGGTGAGAGATTGATAGAGAGGCAGAAATATAGGGAGTTATTTATATGATTAGATAAATAGATCGGTTCTAGATATAAAGTAGACAGTTAGATTCACAGTTACATAGATAGGCACGTACGTTGATACGTAGATGGATAGGTACGAGGGCGCTTTCAGAAATAACCGAAAAATGCCCATTGCTCAGCAACCAGTGGAGCTTTTTTAATTCTGTAAACGACATGATATTTCTTATTTCCTTACGGATATTCCCAGAAATTATGAAGTGCATCATTTTGCACAATGAATGTCTAGACGATTTTAAAGATGGCGGCCCACCGTGAAACTTGGTCAAAGGAGGAAATCAGAGCTGTCATACGTTTTTTGAACGCCAAAAGTCTGAATCCTACCGAAATTCATAAAGAACTTCAGAGTGTATATGGTGAGCATGTTATAAGCCGTACACAAGTCTATCACTGGTGTAATTTGTTTGAAGCCGGCCATTCCGACTTGACAGACAGGGAAGGGAGAGGGCGTTCGATAACTGCGACGTCAGAAGACAATGTGAAGCGAGTTGATGAGCTTATTCGTCAAGACAGGAGGTTGAAACTTCATGAAATCGCAAGCAGTCTTGAAATTTCGGAAACTTCTGCCCATAGAATTGTATTTGATGAACTTGGCTACAGAAAAGTCAGCGCAAGATGGGTTCCTAAGCAATTGACAGACAATCATAAAGAACAAAGATTGGACATCTGCAGGGAACTTTTGAGAAGAAGCAAGAACTCACGCAGGGTTCACGGGCATACTGCCAACGCCGGCGGAGACTTTCTAGGGTACGATGTGACTTTTCTTGACAGCTTAGTCACCGGTGATGAGACTTGGTTGCACCATTGCACCCCAGAAACAAAGCAAGATTCGATGACATGGAAACATCCATCCTCACCTGTCGCGAAGAAATTCAAAGTCTTGCGGTCAGCAAAGAAAATAATGGGAACTGTTTTCTGGGACAGTCGTGGTGTTCTTCTGTTCGAAACCTTACAACCTGGAGAAACAATCAATGCTGCAAGGTACTGCCAAACTCTTGACAAGCTTAGGGAGGCCATTCGCAGAAAGCGCCCAGGGCAGTTGACCAACGGGGTCATTTTGCAACACGACAACGCTACACCCCACACAGCACGAGTGACGCAAGGTTGGCTAGAGAAATATGGATGGGAGATTTTGCCACACCCACCACACAGTCCAGACCTCGCACCATCTGATTATCACCTCTTTGGGCCACTGAAACGTGAGCTGGCAGGAAAGCGCTTTGATGATGATGAAGAGCTTGTTGACCATGTGTGGAAATGGCTACAAAACCTTGACGGAAGTTTCTTCCGAGAGGGTATCTATTCCATGGTGCCGCGTTGGTAGAAGTGTGTTGACAGACTTGGCTGTTACGTAGAGAAATGAAGGACGAGTCAAGGTATGAACACGTGCAAGAATTTTGTTGATAGCATAAAAAACGCGGATTTTACAGGCATTTTTCGGTTAATTATGAAAGAGCCCTCGTAGATAGAATAATACAGAGTTTGTAAAGTATGAGATCAAATGATAGGTAGATAATAGGCAGATAGTTAAGTAAATAGATAGACAGATAGAACAGTGCATAGAGAGGTCTACAAAAATAGAGTCTGAGTTTTTGTAAGTAGATGAGTAGACAGGTAGGAAAATATACTGATAAGTATATAGTTAGAGCGAAAGATAGACAGATAGACGGACAGGAAGAAAAATAGAGGGGTACATATGGAAGCCTACAAAAATCAAAGCCGGTTTAATACTAACCACAGTGGCCCAAAGAGGTATATGGACGTGTTGTATTTATCTGAACCGCTTGTCCAGAGGAAGTCTCTAATCTTATGGCGTACACGAACTGAGCCAACTAATCTGCGCTGTAGTGTGCTGCCCAACTGGACGTTTCGCAGGCATGGGTCAGGTGGATTACTGGCCGCGGATTGAAGCGGATTAAGAGAATTACGTTAGGCTAGCGTTTGTCTGTCGCGGATAGTTGATGTATATAAATATGTCTCGGTATATAGTGTAAAATGTGCCGTCTTAGAACAGTCTTCGGGGCGTTATTTACGGTTATCTTTTATCCAAATGGCTATCATCATCATATTATCATTACACATGTCGTCGTCATCATCATCATGGTGGGGCCTGCGTCCTCCGCATATATATATTTTTTTAATTCCTGTTGTCCATAACCATCTTTTCCATGCTGTATTGAGCCTGTCCCATTCCATGCATACAGATTGAACTTGCTATATGCGGTGGCTGCAAGCAGTGTCGCAAAATTTCTATGATATTGCAAGGCGTATGTCACTATTACAGAACCACAGGAGACCCACCTTCACCTTGTCAATATACATGTATTAATTTTAGTTAACCATTCGTTTTGAGAAATTCAAACAGCTGAATCACGCCAAGAATTAAGAAGGCACATAGAACCGTTTTAATCTCATATGACGTCATAGTTTTATTCCATCTTCCAACTCTCCAACCCGAATATCAGTTAAGCAGTTTTGGATTCGATTGAAACCTCGTAATTTTTAAGAGACGCCTTGATTGACGGTAGCTCTCATGTACTCTCGAAGGGTCGAGATGATCCAAATTTGGATAGTTTATAAAGCAGAAGTGGGCAACCAATCACAACTCGGCTATGATAATAGTAGTCTGCGGCGTCTGGCTAGACAGAGCCAGCGCTCTATAAGAAGATAATGGTTGCACATATGTACTTGACCACCTTAAAGACCAATGTCCGTAGTTTTACTTAATACGATATTTTGTTGTATTAGTATCGTATATAATTTATTTTAATCAACAAGCTTGGTGCAGCTTATCGTGTGAATAGCTACGGAATGACCGCGGGTTTTAGGTTTTTAATCTTTTTGTCTTTGTCTTATTTTTTTTTTTGCTCGTTCCTTTGTTTGTTATTGTTTTGTTTTTGGTCTGTGATTTTCTTTTTAAATTCGATTTACTTGCAATTAACACTTCCTTATTAATCATCCTTTCATCCGTTTTCATATTTTTTTCCTCTCCACCCCATCCACTTCCCCCTTTTTTGCCCGTCACTTTCTTCCTCCGAATGTCTCTCTAGACAAGTCCCACTTCTGGCCACGCCCCTCCGAGAAGATCTCATGCATCCACGGCGAGCACTAGACATCGCCCGCTCTTACGGCGTGCCCAAATATTTCCTCCGCGGCAACTCGCAGATTCTTACTGATGGTCGTATGCGGTTGTTTGCGGACAATGTGTGGAAGAAAGAACGCATGTCTCCTCCTCAAGACGGCAGCAATGGTGATCGGAAAAGCACCGAGAACTCTGACGTCATATGCCGTCTGATGGACAGTGTGGACAAAGCGATTGCGACATCGGAGGAACCCCAGCAAGATTTTGCTGTGGTGGTTGGCCTGGGAGAGGCAGACGGCCCAGTTGGTGGGCTGAGGCTCCAACACGGAGGTGTAGAGGAAAGAGCCGCGGCTGACAGAGAGAGGTCGGTCCTCCGGGAACGGTTTGTCAGTTTCCCGGATGTCCTCTCTAAAGTGGCTGTGAAAGATGTGACAGACGAGCAGCGAGTAGAGCAGGCGCAGCACAGCGGTTTCCTCCCACGACAAGGTGCGGTCGATAAGCTGAAATGGGAAGAGCGGAAACAAAGTGCTTCACCACAAAAACAGGAAAATGACGAGAATGGTATCCGCGGTGGGGATTCGAGTAAAGAGAGAGCAGGAGGGGACGATGTGGACAGCAAAGTGAACACAAACAGCGCCGTGCGGCCACACACAGTGGACACAGTGGACACAGTGGACACAGCAACAACCGGATACCTACCTCGAGTCCCGCACTTCCGTGAACCGCTCGGTTCTTTTGCGAGCAACAAGCCTTGGGGAATCCCCGAAGACCAGATTTACGGAACTTCACCGCGAAGGGAAGATGGCGGAATGAAGTCCTTGTCATCACAAGCAGATGGGATCAGATTACGACAGTATAAAGGCGTGGCTGATTCTCTAGGTTCCGCCCACCTCAGTAACAGCGGCGGGGGACTGGCCACGCCCAGTAACAATATAAATAACCGAGTAGGAGTTCTGTTTGGAGGGAAATATCGTAATGTCCTGCCAAGGTTTTATCCCGCTGTCAGCGCTCACCATGCCCGACAGAGAGAGGCAGCGTTGCGCCTTGGAGGAGGGGTCAGGTTGGCTACCACAGCCGCCACTGGCCAGAAGCGAGTGGTTTCTCAAGAGGCAGCCGGCCCGTCCCAGCATCCGCCCAGACGGTTAGTCCGGTTTGCGGACGCCCCACACCTCGTCCGCTTCTCCAAGGACACGGCGCTCTCCCCGCGCGCATCCGCAAACTTCAAATCCACGTCCTCTGGCAAAGTCAGAGACTCCATGATTGAGAGCGGTGTTCTCGTGGCTTCTCGGGCTCCCGTCCAAAGTGTTCAGAGATCGCTGGACTCGCACTCAGGTCTAGCTCGGGCCGAGTGGTCAAGAGCTGGCCGAGTGCCCAAGTGTCTGTCCACAGCCCAGCGTTCCTTGGCTGGTCCAACCACTGCTAACACCACCAATACGACAAAACCCACTGGTGCAGAGTCTGGACTCAGTGGACAGAATGTCGCCACGGCTGCTTCTCCTGTCCATGCCATCACCAAACCAGTTTCCTAGACGACGAGACCACATGACCTCACCCACAGAGAAGTGAAAACACCAGTGGACTCGGGACTCTATATTTCCACTTCAGACTTAAATACAGAGATTTGTTACTAACTATCAACTCAACAGTGATCAGTCCTTCACTTCATATCTTGTCTTTGACTGGAGAGGAACAAACACTGTACACGTACATGATCCCTACTTCGACCTTCAATTCCGTTTAACCTTATGAATCAAGTATACATGCATCAAAGTCTCTACTCCCCGTTATGAGGGAAATACAAGGAGAAGAAACTTATTATGCGGGTAGACAAGTTTCGTATCAAAATACTTGTACATTTCATTTCGTCATGGATTTACAACTATACAAGGTGTGCCTCGTAAAAGTACAGTAAAAACTTCTACCTGGATCTAAGACTTGCCTCAATAGAATTGGATTGAATCACAATAATGTACAAGACTATTTATATCTTCAGATATTGTACAATGTACATGTTTTTGCTTTCTCGTTTGTCTTTTTATTCATTTGCTAGTTGTTTTTTCTTATTTTGTGTTTTTGTATATTTGACACAGCATACATCACTGCAATAAATGTCACTTCTCATATTTATTTTATATTCTCTCCAATTGATTCAATGGGGATAATAATTGTGTGCTAGCATGGCATTTATTGTTAAGACATCCACCATGTGCTACATTCACATTTCATTATGATTTCCATTATGGTTATGATAGATATATTGAGATAAGTTCTAGTTTCATTATACCCATCCAAAAAATTGAAGTATTTGCTATAAAATTATAGAAATATGTTTTTTATCTTCATTTCCAACTTTCTGGTTTGAATACTTCATTTACTTTATTTTTGTTTGTTTTTTTTACCTCCTACACCCTAAGCTTATTCCGTAACCGGCATTATACTTCTCTCTACGATTCGTACAAATGTTTCCATTATTATGACATTATACAAGGGACACAACCTGAACAAAATAAAATGAACTATTGCTGCATATTAAGGGCTTCTCCTTTATTTATAATTTAATTTTGGTTTTGTTTTGTGTTACAGTTTGATTTAATCTTTATAGCCTCAATATTATTCACAAGTTATAACTCAATGAAACAGCTGCCTAGTTCTAGAGCTATACTGTGGAATAAACAGAACTCTTTGTTGAAAATTTTAATTTTCATCGAAGGATGTAACGAGAAGAAAAGATATTTTATCTAATTTTGGAAATAAACATTGAATAATTAACATTGCTAAGAATTTAGATGGGTAAATTAGATTTGCTCAAATTTTATTGACAAAACAAGAATTTAGAGACCTTCATTCAACTTTTTTAAATCTGTGTTTATTTTTATCTTAGAGACAAAATTAATTAGTATTACTGTTTGTCTGTTTGTCTTGACAAAACAGGAATAAAATGTCACAGCAAGACCTTATTAGTGTCTACTATTCAAACGTTACACATTTACTTTCTGTTTACTCAGATCATCATTTGGGACATGTAAAAGGAAAAATGGAGGAAAAAAATCATATAATTTGCTAAACTTGGCATATTGTGAAGAAAAAACTTCTACCAGTTATTCCTCACCTTATCTAAAGTGCATTTAAAAAATTAAATGAAGCTGATATTTTATCAAAATGTTTAATGCTGCCATTGGCAAATAGAAATGATCTTACCATTCCACACACACACACACACACAGCAAAGTTAGACAGTGTTAGCCATGCATGAATTATTTTCCAAAGAAGTGTGGTAAAAAGTTGAAATATTTAAATATACTGTTGATTTCACAAACATAACAATGATGAGGAGTAGGTTATGAAACAGTCTCTTCTTAACATAAATCTAAACCATATACATGTAAAACTTTAAAAAGTTTTAAGAGAGGCCATGGTAAGGAAAGAGATTATAAGAGAGAGAGAGAGAGAGAGAGAGAGAGAGAGAGAGAGAGAGAGAAGGCCCAGAAAAGGAATACATGTGCTAATAATATTGTATTAATGGTTTGAAAGAATAATGTAAGAGAAAAATGTATCATTTGTCAAAGTGCAGTTTCACACAGTGTCATCCCAAAACGACACCCTTGTGTCTAAAAATAATCCCCTTTAAAATTGATCTTTCTCTTTCTGTTTCTACCAAGAAAGAAAAGCTATTTGTTCCAATCCTTGAGAAGATCTATATATATTAAAAAAAATAAGCTTTAGAAGAAATATTTTTATTTGTGCACAAATAAAATCTGATCATTCTAATAAGTAATTAAATTTTCCACTATCTGATGACAAGATTGAAGGCTTTTGCCACTGGGCCAGCATTAGCAATCAAACTACAGAAGAGATGATTGGTTGAAGTTCATTTTTTTCTGTACACTGCATCCAAACATAAAGCATAAGTAACTGCTCTCAGACAGACAGCTATTCTTCGCAGGTCCCATTAGCCCTTCAGTCACAGGAAATAACAAAAGTATGACGCGCAGAAAACCCATTTTGGACTTAATGTTACTGACCCTATGGTATATGTCCACATCAGATATATTACTGATTTACTCCCATTATCATATCAGGTACCCCAAAAAAAAGAAACTTTAATGAAGGGGCAAAAAAAAAAAAGATGGTTATTAAGAGTTGAAAGAGGAAAAAAACAAATTAAAAAATTAAAAACATTAAAGCCAGATTAACTCACTTTGGTATTGCACACATGATAAAAGTAGATCATAATTTCTGTCAAAATGATGAAATTTTTTCATTTTAAAATCACTTGTATTTAAAAATTTTTAAAACCTGTGTGGCAATGAAGCTCAATAAAATATAATTATTCACTTTACAATGATTATCTCATAGGTCAACACCCCAGTACAAACAGCAAATAAAAACATAAAACACCCCCCTCCCTTCCTCCCACCACTTGCAGTGCTGCCATTTGTCAGATAGGTTATACAAAAATGTCATGAACCAAATTCAAATTTCAATATAGGCCTATACAGATTTTCTTGGACAATACATATATTGCTACAAAGGCAACATGTGATAAATTGTTCTATGATAGATAACCTATGTGAGAATCAAAAAATGCCTCTTGATAGAGGTCAGTGAATTAGATAATACTAAATTATGAAACTAACTTTAAACTTTAAAACTTATATCAAAATAATGATTCAATAACAAGTTTGAAACTGAAACGTTTGTAGAGTGATGGAAAGATAGTTTACAACTTTAACCTTGCAAAAAGATAGAGCAGCTGCCATAAGAAAAGATTAGATAAACTACAGATTGTTTCTCATTTCTAAGATAATAACTGCCAGTAAGAGGGACCAATCCACAACTGTTTTCAAATTTGGTAATTTTATTAAAAAAGTGCCTGATATAATATTGTCCTTGTCCAAGCTGTATACAATTTTTTTTTGTCAGAAAAGATTTATAAAGATGACAACTGACAGAGATTTCAAATCTTATCTACCGTCCAGGATTGTGCAAACAAGAGTGGAAAAATAATGGAAATGACGAGACCAAAATGTTCGGGTCAAAAGTCAGACAACTGCACTTGCTGGCCATCTGATTATTCCTGTATGTCTGTGAGCTATAGGTGATACCAATTGATTTTCACTAGTGGACTACCCTGATGGAAATGAGATACTTCTTACATCTAATACAAAGATCCAATCACACAGCCCGGACCTTCTGTCAATAGTCACAAAGCTTAAGCTTAGTTGCTATGGATACATGTAAAGCCCTCGTAAAAAGCTATCTTGCATGGGACTGTTTGAAGACGGGGGGTTTTAGTTCTTGTGTCAGGTGAAGGCTGAAAACCAAAGCCGTCCTTATTTTGTAACTTTTTGAGCTGAGCTTTTCTCTTTTTATATTTTCATGTTCATTGTGTTTTGTAACTATATGAATGAACTGAGTGCTACTGGTATATGCAATTTTGAATTAACTTTGAAGAGGGGGAATCAGGCAGAAGAAAAGATAAGGGCAAAAGGCCTATTCTTCAGTGACCCCCACAGAGTCATGGAAGACAAAGTGAGGTGGAGGCCAATTGATATACTACCATTAGTGATAGCTTCAACCAGCCATGATTGTTTTGGGTTTTCTTTTTAAACATAAGCTCTTGGCTTAGAGGATATTATCAAAACAACGTTGACATTTTTGTTTAAGGCATTTTAGCAATCAGAACACAGCTTGAGACAGTTTCTTATAAATCGATTAATATTGTCATTTCAAAGAAATGAAAGTAAAAATATTTGTTGAAAAAAATAAAACACAAGAACAAACTAACATTCTATAAAATATAACCTCCAAGAGATAAAAGAAAAAAACCCTCTTCACATCTCATAAAAGTGAAATAGTATTAAAAGAATCAAATATGTACTTTACATACGAGTCTGCAAGACTTAGGTCACTTTACTGCACAAGTGAATCAGTTACAAATTGTCTATATTTATCCACTGATAAAAATGAAACTCGCAACAGCCTTAGCTGCATCTTTTAAGCCTTAATTTTTATAAATTTTTAAATAAATAAAGAGAGAAAGGTTTAGTTTAGTTTCAAGAATTATTCAATACACATCATCATTAATTACAGGTCACTCTAACATTTAAAACTATAATCTGGGTCTCTTTACCCTGGGTCGACCTGACAGAGTTCTCTTTCCCAGCTCCCTTGATCCATCTGTTTCAGAATCGGTAGTTAAAGGATGCTGTGAAAGTGTTTCACTAACCACACTCTGTGAACCCTTGAGCTCATTTGACTTAAAGTAACGGACAGAGGCCATAGACACAGCAAATGTAAAAGCTTCGGGACTTGAGATGCTACTCAGGCAAGTCTGTAGATATTCTGCAGTGGAGTCTGTTGTTCTTGCGTCAGGAATGACCAGGTGCACAGTGGAGAGAGAAATAGGAGGGCTAAGACTTTTTGGAAACCCATTTTCATGCAGGAACAATAGAAGAGAGTCATGAAAGCACTGAACGCATGTCTCAATGGAGAAATCGCCTGAAACAGAAGAAAATGTCTGGTGTTGAGAAAGTTGTATACAACAGTTTTGAAACAAATGGCAATAATGATGATGTCAAGAAGTAAAGCCCAGCCCATGTGCAAGGAAATATTTACGAACTAGAAAAGTTATATAGTTTGCACTTAGCCAATTCCTGCATCAGGAACCAATTGGTTCTTGAATTACTTGAAAGCCAGTTATTATCTCTTTTTAAAAATCATTTCAAGATATACAAAAAAGATGTTTTTTTAAAACAGCTTGTGAGCTTACAGTTAGATTCTTACCAAGCCCAATGAGAGGGATGGCAACACTGGCCAGACCAAGCCTACCCTCTGCAAACCTCAGGCAGTTCGTGTAGACTTGAAGGAGGAGAGAATTGGCTGCCTCGTCTTCTACCGCCTCTCTGCACTTGGCCTGGTGGTTTCTCAGCCTTGACAGAGATAGGTCAGTCCGTTTTGGGGCAACCACATGTAGAATCGCCTTCACACTGGGTTCAAACTTTCCACCTGCAAGAGTTGTAAGAACATCTGGAGCCTCCAGAGGGCTGCCTGCAACGTGAAGAGTGAAAAATAGTTAAGGCGCAATAATTTTTCATCAAAATCCTTATGATGCTGTATAAATGGTCTAATTATCCTTAAAAGATTTTGTTGAAATTGGGATTTCTCGTTTTTTTCTTCTTTTTTTTTTTTGCCTTTTTTCATAGCTATATCATATATGGTTTAAAGATAACACATTCAGACATAATATTTGTCTACACTTCCATTGTAAAGGACTGTTTGGAAATATGTGTAAAAAAAAGTTAACAATAGTAAACCTGTTCCCAAAAATTACTTGCAGACCACTTTCTATTTTAAAACATCTGATTTTTCAATAAGCTTTGAGGGGGAATTATCCCAGGAATTTCCCCCTGTACCCTTTGAAATGTTACAAAGCATTGAGTTACACTAGCTCACACAAATAGCTCGATGCTATGTTTGTGGATACTAAAGAGCAGCAGATTTTCCCACTAGAATCACAAACCCAAACAGATCTAAGAGTCTCTTTCACATAACTTGGATGAAACATGCACATTCTGGCAGCCGTCTCACCTTTGTTCTCCAAGTAATCGGCACAGCCCGCGGTGAGCAGAGCCCCAGCACGTGCAGCTACAGCTTTGCTGCACTCTGTAACTGAGTGGGTCAGACGACCATCTGTCCAGTTCACAAGGCCATCTGCTGAGTGGTCAGCTAGTTCTCCTAAGCTCACCGTCACCTCCAAACTGTCACCGAGCTGGACATGGAGTGCCTGGAAAGGGGACAACAAAGCTAGAAAAAAACATCCTTTTTTATGACATTGAGTGCCTGGAAAGGTAACGGCATAGCTGTTTTTAAAATAATGTTTTTTTATGACATGAAGTGCCTGGAAAGGGGACAACAAAGCTAGAAAAAAACATCCTTTTTTATGACATTGAGTGCCTGGAAAGGTAACGGCATAGCTGCTTTTAAAATAATGTTTTTTTATGACATGGAGTGCCTGGAAAGGGGACAACAAAGCTAGAAAAAAACATCCTTTTTTATGACATTGAGTGCCTGGAAAGGTAACGGCATAGCTGCTTTTAAAATAATGTTTTTTTATGACATGGAGTGCCTGGAAAGGTAACGGCATAGCTGCTTTTAAAATAATGTTTTTTTATGACATGGAGTGCCTGGAAAGGTAACGGCACAGCTGTTTTAAGACAATGTTTTTTACATCATCAAAGCCTAGTATTTTGATGTCATGCCTTCTACAAATGTTCATCTGAAATATTGCAATAATGGTAATATACAATGAATGATCAGTTTATATGACGTGGAACTTAATTGAAACTAATGATCACCTGCATAAAAGCCCCAGAATGTTTAAGTTTGTATTAGATTTAGTTGAAATGATTTAAACAATTGATGGCAGAAAGGGAAGCAAATAGAGATCAAAGGCCCACACCAAATGTTTAGCATTTTCAGAAAAACAAATTAAATGTGATACAATTCTCATAAAAGTACCACAAAATTCTCAAATCAAAGCAAGTAGTCATGCATGAGTTACCATCAGAGGCAAAAAATAATTTTAAATCATATACTGATCCTTTAAGTCATCTGCTGCCTTCAATTATTTGGAAAAGCATTTATGGATCCCAATTGGCCTAAATTCTATTTTTCACATCAATGTCAAATAATTCCTTCAAAACTTTCTGATTAAAAGTTCCTGAATTTTTCTTTCAACAAATTCCATTAGGGGTTCTAGTACTAGAGTTGCTACATTATCATTAAAAAAAAAGTACAGTTATATTGCAAACAATACATGTATCAGAGCATTTGGGACATTAGACTAAAAAAATTAAACGCTTGCCTGAAATTGCGAAGCTGGCCGCAAACGTTTGACCAACATTGGCGACGGCGAATGAAGACTTGAGCCTACAGTGGACAGCCTGGAGGATGTTCTTCTGCCTAACTGGCTTTGCTCTACTGCTGCCTCATCTAAAGAGATTATAAATTAGACATAAGTTTAAAAAAATTCCTATTCCAATTTGGGATTCAGCAAAACCTGATCAAATGTCATGAGATATAAATTTTACATTTATGAACAAGATAAGTAGTAAAAGCTCTAACATTTTTAAGTGAATTTACTTTGGTAAATTAATGCAAGCCAATGCACATGTCGATTGGTTTCACAGTTGGGTTAAGATCATATCTGGTGATGAAGAACATACAAAACAAAGTTCAAAGCCCAAAGAGATGTTATTTTAGGTCTAAAGAAACTTAAATCTCAAAAACAGAAAGATGTGATGGTTCCCAAACACATAAGAAGCTGAAACTAATTCATTAGAAAAAGGTGATAACCTCTAAATCAAAAAGTTACAAAAATTCCGTTTTGTGCTGTTTGGCACAGTGTTTGTTACTTAAAACTTGTGATCCACTGTTGTGAATTATTTTTCTTGTCCATGATGCAAGAAAAACCAACACATATGAATAAACTTCAATCACAGATACTCATACCACAGTACATCTGTTGCAATTATCATAGACTTTATTGAAATTTGACTATCTTCTTCTTGTCAGATATAATACATCCACACATTAATGCTGGAATCAAGAAAAATTAACTCAGTCCCAGGTATTTGGTATTTGGATAGAAGTTTGTATGCCTGTAAAATGGTAATACAATGAATCTGCAATAGGTAATATAAAACTTATAAGCGTATTTGATTTCAGTGGACATGATATATACTTGGTTATGATGAAATAATTAACAGATAGGGCCATGAGCAACTACAAATTTCCCTGAATTATACTATTAAATACAAGATTATCTTTTATCTTTCATAAAATTACATTCACATAAATATAATTGAAATAAAAAAGAAAAAAAACTCTTCCGTAACCTGCGCTCGCTTTTCAGTCAGTTGGACTGCTCTCAAAGATCAATAATTACATTATCATTACATGTACTTAGCAGAATAGCTTGAAATTCCTGCTTCAATCAGAAGAAAGGATAAATTTATAAGATACCCACTTACCATTAGCAATGGCCCTGAGAGCCTGTTCTCCAGGTCTGAATAGATCTTTATGGTTGGGGCTGAGTTGCTGGACCTGCTGGTCGACACTTTTTTGAGCTGATGATGATAACAGAAGCGGAAGAGTGTGGTGTCTAACAGCTGGGGAATCCCCCAGCAATTGGCTGGCTGATTTGGATGGAGGAAGAGAGGACTGACTTTCAGTGCTGTCACTGCTGAGGAATGTGACTGGAGCCGAGGTGTTAGGAGCGTTGTGATGAGGCAACAGGTTTACATTGCTAGAACTATGATCAAAAGCATGGACAGCTCTGTTTCCTAAAGTCACAGTATTGGGTTTGGAAATTTGTGACGCAGGGGTTTTAGAAAATATAGACTTGAGTTTGGGGCCAACATTTTTTTTAGTCCAAAAATTATGGAAGCGTTCTGCCATTGTTTTGCCCAGGGAGCGTCTCTTTGCCCTGATTATAGGCCTTTTAAAGTCAGTTTCCACAGCTGCTGGAGAAGTTGCAACGCTGCTATCATCTGCAGTGGGAGGATCATTGGTTTCCATAGCATCCAAAGTGAAATGACCATGTATGGCATTTTGATCTTGTGTTGTGTCCCCTTCCAAAGAGTCAGAGATCATTTTTGAAGGTGGTGTCAGCTCAATGTTCTGGAATGGATTTTCACTTAATGTTTCTTTGGTTGAAGCAAAATTGTGTAGAGTTGGAGTCAAAATGCTGCTTTCTGGTTGCTGTTGCATGTCTATGTCCCCATTACAATGCTGTGAAGGGTTAGCATCTTTTGTTCCGTTTTTTACTTTGCTCTGCTGCTGTGGAATGAATTTAGTTAAAGAGGGAGAGAGTTTGTCCAAAAGGACAAATGCACCAGAGCCTCTGCGTAGTCTTTGTGAGATGTTCGATAGTTTTTCAGCTGGGTTTGGTGCGCCTGATGCAGAGTCATTTTTTTTAGGAGCACAGGTACCTCTGAGGGAGGGTTCAGGAGGTGAATGTGGGGCAACAGGTGAGCGGAACTGATGTAAAGGGAATACTTTACCCTGGGCATTCCTCACTCCGAGATCTCCCATCTTTCCATGACCTTGTTCTGACCCTAAGGATTGACTAGCTCTCAAGTTACACTTTGATGCTTCAACATTCCTCATAGACCTCAATTTGACAGTGGGCTGATCCACCCCCTCAACTTTAGGTGAGTGATCCACATCTTCTGGGTATTTCTCGTGTTCAGCTCCAAGGCTTTGAGAGTTTATGCTATAAGCATTGTTGTTGGATCCAGCACTTGATATGTGTCTAGCTCTCAATATTTTTCTACCTTGGCTCTGAGGAGAGTTAGAAAATCCATTTCCGATTTGTAACGCATGCACTTTTGTACTCAGTTTGCTATTCACTACTTTACCACCATCAACTTTACCCTGAAAAGTTTCAGGATCTTCCTCATCTAAATTACTGTTCTTATCATCAAGCTCACTTTCCCTTGACTTTTTCAGTCTGTTACAGTTGTCTTCTTCCGAACTTGACTCAGCCGACTGCTTACCCAATCTTCCCGTTTTAATTCCAATTTTGCTGAGCTTGGGTTTCTTCCGTCTGCTTCTACCCCTTCTATACACGTCATCATCTTCCGATTCTGAAGACTCAAAGTACCCTAGCCGAACTCGTTTAGAGCAACTTTCAGTGAATGCTTTTTTATTTGGTGAAGCATTTTCTTCATCATCATCATCACGAGGAATTTTTCTTTTAGCAGGACTCAGACTCTCACTCAATTGCTTAATGAGCCTCTGTTGTCTATGGCCGCTACATATAGGCTGAAAAGGAGAGGTCCTCAGTTTAAGTCTCTTTGGTGATTTCTGATCCTGCGTACACCCAACGGAAAGCACTCTCTTGTGAGAGGCTGAGGCTATACTATGGTTACTTCCCCTTGCCGTTTCTTCAAGTTCAGGGCCAATGCTGTCGTGCTCCTGAATGAGGCTTACATTAGAATTGCTACAGCTGCGCTGGTTGGGTACAGTGTTTATTCTCTCATTGGAAACACTGGGTTGTAGAGACGTAGCTTCCTCCCTATTCAATGTCTCAATGTCTGAATTCTCCTCTCCAGATGATGATTCTGGACGCCGCCGCTCTGGGGTGACACTGCGGGAACTGTCCCCCTCTTCAGCACTGTAGAATTGTTCCTCATCATCATTGAGATACTCAGACAAGGGCGCTCTGCTTTGGGCTTCTCTTAGAACTGTCTCATGATATCTAAAAGGATTAAAGAAAGAGAAGGGCTTAAGTAGTAAAAGTAGTGATTCACTTTTTTACCATCTGATAAATCGATAAATGTTATTAAGTCAGTTTTAGTTTGTTATATTGACATGATCTTGAACACCATTCACTCACACTATCAGATGAATATTGATCTTGGTTTTAAATCTATGGACTTATATTGCTTTCAACGACTGGTTGGAAGTCCTATGATTGACAGAGCTTTCATTTTAGATAGATCTTCCAACTAACATCACTGACAAAAAAAAACAAAAAAAATTAGGAAATAGAAACATTTCGATTTGATTTTAGAAGTAAAGGGTTTGATTTTACTGCTGGACCTTCATGGCTTCAACAGAGTAGCCTTGACAGCTTGAGCAACACTCTTTTCCTTCGATCCAAGATACCACAAGTTTGAAAGAAATATATTACACTAATCAGTCACAAAAAATTCCAAACATTTAAATTTAAATTTTTCAATAATTGTTTAGTCTAAGAAAAACTAGAAAGCAAATGATTTAGTGCATTCAGTCTGGTCAGACCAAACTTCTGAACAGAGATTATCATTAGTGTAATGTTGGATGCTTATAGAATGACATCAAAAACCTTTAGGTAGGTTTTGGTCAACAGCCATTTAATTGAACATCAAAACACAAATAAGACAAAAACTCTTTTCTCTGAAGACCTCTACTAAGGGTAAGTTAGATAACTCAAGTAAAACAAAGAGGTGGGAAGTATGGCATTGTTGTTGTTATAATTTTATGTCCCTTGCAGTCAATTGTCCTATAGAATGTGGTCAGCCTAAGCTTCTGAACAGAGGTTATCATTAGCATAAATTATTTTGGTCCATTTTACTCAGTAATCTACTGATTACTGGGTTTTATCTGATTTTTTGCAGTTAAATAAAAAATCCTGTCAAGTATGTACTTAACTCAATGAAATCATAGCTATGCAACCTGCATAGCTCAGCCTTGCTCAAACCAAAGAGCTACGCAGTGAGAACTAGATCTACAACTATATCAATTATATACATCTACAATAGACCTTGGTATTATTGCTTTATTAACCCCTAAAGCTCTATGTAGGTCAGCCGGAAGTAGGTCACTGGCTGTAAGGTTGTCAGGGGGCCTAGTGTTTACAAACATTGAGCCTGGCACAGCAGTTTTACACTTTGAGCGATTGATTGCATGGCTTTGAAAACTTGTGGGGTTTTTTTGTTTGTTAATAGTGTAATACCTGTAAACCAATACATTTTCTTAAAGCTTAATAACTGGGCTTTAAGATAAAATCGATTTCAATTATCTCCCGCCCGGAATGACTTTCTTTTCATAAGAGAGAGAGAGAGAGAGAGAGAGAGAGAGAGAGAGAGAGAGAATACTCAGAATACCTTTCCTCTCTGAGTTCTTGGAAATAAATTCCCAGGTCGCAGGCTTGGGACTGCCTTCGGCCCATTAGAAAGGTAGACAAAGACGCCACAAAAGATGTCCTTGAGTCGGCTCTGGTGTCTCAATACTTTCATTATCATCATCGTCATCGTATTTATCAATACTGAGTGCTTGCCGATAAATTGGCTGACCTCTTCTCCTCACAGGCAATTCGTCTGGTTCCTCTTCTTCTATGTCCGAGTCTTCATTTATTCTAGAAAACTCCGAAATAAATGGAGTTGCTCTTGAATTGTCCTCAGTAGCTAGCTCTCTCAGGGTTTGAGGATCCCCAAGGTCAATTATTTGTACAACTTCTTGACTCTCCATT
>JAWDGP010006902.1:60000-90000 GCA_033675545.1 Elysia crispata
ATAAATCCCATTCAATTCAATTCAATTCTCTCTCTCTCTCTCTCTCTCTCTCTCTCTCTCTCTCTCTCTCTCTCTCTCTCTCTCTCTCTCTCTCTCTCTCTCTCCATCTTTTATCACTTATGGGGACACAATCGGAGCATTGTGATGAAACCCTATCTAAAAACTGATATTCGTTAAGTTTTTTTTTTATTTAGATACCGATTTTATATTGTTTATCTCGCTTCTTTCTCAAGGTAAGCCGCATCACCTCCACCACCACCATCACAAACAATATCTTCCGTTTTTTATTGTATAATAAATAAATTTAGTAACAAGAAAAACAATTTTAATTAATTTACTTACATCGACGAATTTCGACAAAAACTTTGGATCACGGAGTTCACTACCGATAGGGAGCAAACATTGTTATCAGAATAAAGCGCTAAAATTATTATATATTCCACTGAAACTTCATTGCATTTTTTTGGTTTGCTAATATAGTTGATTAATTTTAATTTGTTTTAGTTTGATTTATTATTTGATTTAGTTTTGAAGTTTGTGTAAAGAGAATGACATTATTGTTTTTAAAATTACATAGCTCTTACTCCCATTGACACCAACATGGCTGACCTGTTAGGATCGATTCTTGGGTCTATGGAGAAACCTCCATCGATGGGGGCAGAAGAACGAAATAAAGCCAAAGGTATACCTGTGTATTTATTTAAACACATTGATTTATAGTTTGTCGATAGATTCAAACCTTAGTCAGTTGTAATAAGGCTTAGCCTCTTTCCCTCCCTCCCCATCCCACAGTCACATAGTAAAAGTATTCACAAACCTAGATCTTTTTCTAGATCGTAATCTAGAAGATCTAGATCTAGATATCTAGATCGTCTCTTACTCTCTAGTATCTAGATCTATATTTCACAATCTAGTCTCCCAAATATCATGAAAAGCATGAAAACACAAGAAAGGATAAGTGTTATGGGCGGAGATTGAACCAGCTCTTCTGTAAGTCACTGCCAAAGTAGATGTCTCAGTAATACTGAGTATGACCATATTGGTGCAATCCTGTCTTTGTACTGCTGCTTTCACAAACTCAAACTAGTACGACTTCCTTATGGGTACTAATATATGATATAGGGTATGATTTGCCGACGATTTGTCAGTATTTCAATGTTAGAAACTGATTTATAATACTTACTTCAGGCATTAATTAAGAACTTGCTATCTAGGTCTAGATCTAGTTCTATGGCAAATGTTGACCTGTTGAAAATTTGTATCGAGGGTGATCTCAGACGGTTAGTCCTCCATTTCTTAATAAACAACATCGCCAGAAATAGCATTGATTATTTGATAAGGTACCGTACTATTTGGAAGTCCTTCCCCATTTCTATCTATTTTGATTTTGATTGCAATTATAGTATAAAAAGAACAGTTCCCTTTTGAAAACAATATTTTTAACTGACTTGCAATTTTTCCCATCACACTCAAACTCAAAGTGACAAGATAGGCCTTTTGTCAGCTGGGGCGTTAAGTTTCCCGTAGCCTGTTTCAGTCTTTGGCCCCATAATTCCTACTCTAATCCCAGTAAAACCACAAGAACGAAGAAGTGTTGGTAAATATTGTATAACCATTTCCCTAGTTGCACTCCCATGCAAAGTTTAATTTTTATAAAGATAATATTGACAATGTGATAAAATATTAAAGAAGATTGTTGGACTTAGCATACAAATGTCAAGGACTAGTTAATCATTCAATTTCTGTAAAGCAGCTCACATTAATAATGATCATGAAAGTTCAACTAAGTCTAAAGTCTTGCAAATCTTTAAGTTAACCACATTGTTTCATCCTAATCACAACCCCTTTACTGGCTCTAGATATGTAATCCAAGTAAAGCCCTAGATCCTCGAAATAAATCCCATTCCCTGTCACCATAACAGATCACTAGAGTTCCATGATCTTTTTTTTTTTCTCTCATTATCTCTAAATGTTTTAATGAAAAATATTTTGGCTCCTTCACCTTAAGATATATAACAAGTAATTCATCAGTAGAAACTCACCATTTCATGTACAGTAGGCCATGGAAAACATTAAATACTTGAACTAGTGAAAGGAATCTAGGTTTGAATTAAGAATGTTATGAACATAAACAGTCTAGTAAAAATTTGAACATCTCTCTTTCTGTTAGTAAAAAAGATGCATAACCCTTGCAAACTAATATTTAGGTATATATGATTTATTTTTCATTATTTTCATTTAAAAGATTTTGATTGTTACTTATTTATTGACTTTTCTTTTTTTCTTTTTTTCGTTTGCTTTTTTTTTTCTATCAAAGCTCAAAAGGCTCTGCTTGAAAAGCAACAAGAGGCTGAGAAGAAAAAACTTGATGTTTTCCGTAAAAAGGTAAAGTAAAATTTGTGGTTTAAAGAGAAACAACAAAAAATGTTTTTAAAGAATTTTATGAACCTTATTTTCACGGCTTTAAAAAGTTGTGAAGTACCGTAGCAATATCTTACAGTTACAATTTGAACTACTTGGTTAGTGATTTTAAATATATCTTGAAGTGGGTTCCTTGACCATCATAAATCTTTTAGAAAATTCCTAAAGGTTTTTATTTTGACAAATTTTTGTTTCCTTTGATTTCAAATGTAAGATGGACTTTTTGTCTGTAGTATATATATAGTATGTCTTATAATCTTTTTCAGTCCAACAGTGTCAATTTTTTAGTGTTTATATCGTGGAGAATTATTTTATTTATTTAATTTTTATATATCTTTCTTGGTCTTTCTGGGATCATTCAGATGCAGAAATGCATTCATGACTTCATCAAAGATGGAAAACAGGAGAAAATGAAATTTGAGCCTATGGACAAAGTCTTCAGAGCTATCATGTAAGATTTTGCTTTAGGGATGTCAGCAAGATGTTCAATGGAGCATCTTTTTTTCTTAAACTTTAATTGTTCAAACATATAATTAGATTGTATTTTTCAGTATGTCACGTAGACTATTATTGTGAAAAGGTAGGATTATCAGAAAGACAACTGTATACACGGCTGTTTGCTTTAACTCTCAGGGCAGGAATTTAGTTTTGGGGACTGGCGAGAAACTTCTTTGTGCTTATGAGACGATTTTAATTAAACGGGCGGCTGGCAGGTGTAGATTTATCACCTGCAGGTAATTTGATCTGACAGGCTGGGTCGGCGTCTGTGCCTATGCATCGCGGGCACCGCTTTCTGCACTAAAAATTGGTCGTAAATGCGGACATTCCATTAAATTTGTGACTAAATTCTAATTTTAAAAGATAGTCAAGTGTAGTACCATTTAAAAGATCTTTTTTTGCTGTACAAGACGCACTAAAATTCGTTGTCACATCCCTTCATATCGCGTTATTATCAATTCCGTTCTGTGGTACATGCTTTTGAAGAAAATTTTCTTTGAAATTCTAATTTCCTAATTATTTTCTTCACATTTACATCCCGTGGTGGTTCTAAAAACAATTTATGCCTTTACTTTACTTATGATTTGATTAAGTGTGTTAGAAAAAAGCTAAACTGACTCTCTGTTAGTTTTTTTTTTAATGATTTTTTTTCCTTTTCAGTGTGTAATTTGCCAGGGTTCCTATCATATATACTTATATGAAATACATGAAAAAACGGTTCTTAGAAAGGTAGATATTTAACTTAAAAACATAATTTTAATATATAGAAACGAAAAAAGCAGTCAAACAAAGTTAGAGGCTGAGACGGACGAAGTTAGATCTAAAGATTGAAAGATACAATTGCCTGTAAATAAGGAAATAAATAGTATAGAAAAATCAACCACAAACCAAGATCTAGCTCGAGACCGACAAATAAGACGAAAGACTTGAAAACATGCTTTCAAGTATGTTGTCTTATTTGTTGGTCTCGAGCTAGATCTAGGTTTGTGGTTGATTTTTCTGTACTATTCATTTCCTTATTTACAATCATTTGCATCTTTTGAGCTAGCTTTGTCTGTCTCCGCCTCTATCGGTGTTTGACTGCCTTCTTTATTTCTATAGCACAGGGAGAGAGATAGTATAGGGAGAGATGGATAAAGCGAAAGAGAGAGAGATAAAAAATGAAAAGGATAACAATAAAGAAAGAAAGCTAATGCGTGAGAGCGAAGAAGAAAACTGGACAGAGAAAGAGAGAGAGACACACATACACAGACAGAGGGAGAGATAGGTAGATAGAGAGAGAGATATTCGCACACAAAAAGAAGAAAATAGAAGGGGAAGAGGAATTTTAGAGAAAAGAAGGGTATGATTAAAAAGGGGTTAGAAGGAAAAGAAGATAGAGAGAGTAAAATAATATGGAGGTACAAAACAATAGTAAAACTTATTTTTTTTTTATATATTTAGGTCTAGTGTCGATATGAAATTAGCTATGAGAGACATTTTCGCTTATTACTTGAGTTGAACCTGTCGTCATCAGTGACTTGTCTTACCTGGACATGAATAACATCGCATGGGGGTTTGAAAATATTAAAAAAAAAATCTTCGATCTTGATTCGCGTCTAAATGCCTATAGAGCCCTTTAAGATATTCACCAGATAAAGACTAGAACCTTTTGTCTTTTCATTTATTCTTTTTTTGAAACAATATCTCGTGGGGTGTTGAAGATATTGATGGTTTACTACTACTTTCCAGTATCTGTGTCATCATGACTTAATAAAAGCCGGCATTTAAAAAATCCTATCAAAGCCTTTTAAAAAGCTTTTTTCAGAAATTTTAATAGTCTATATAAATAAAAAGTATCTTAAGTAATTAATAAGACATTTCTTGGTCTTCAAAATTAAATTTGACGGTTAAAAACTGCTTTGTTTTCAATAAGAATAGATACAAAAAAACATGATCGCTGTAGATCTAAATTTAGTTGTGCCGAGGAGGCTGTGTGAACTAGGTCAAAGTTCGCATGGGCACGGCGGGCGTCATGGGATAGGCCGGGCGAAAACTAAACGAGTGCTGGCAAACAGCCGTGTATAGTACTTATTAGCAGTGGTGCATTTTGGAAAGTACTGAAATTCGATATTTTTTTTTAGAAATTTGAGACTTGCATCAGATTTTTGTGTACATAGTCTCAGTTTCAATAATAAACTTGTAAAAGAGTAATCATTTTCTTTGAAATTTATGAAAAGAATATTTTAACTTCTAGAATCATCAGGATTACAACATACGTGTAGGTACTGGCATGTACCAAGTGTTTATTCAGTGTTTATTTCTCTAAGTTTATGAGCAAATGTATCTTCCTGGATCATCAGAAATTTGCATACCTCTAGGAATTCAAAATAGATCTTATAAATCTTGTTAAAGATGTCATATATGATTATTTCGGCCATTTTAAAAAAAAATTGTTATTACTATTTTCCTGCCCCTCATAACAACAGGTTATTGACGATTCTAAAGTATACATAAATTTATCACTGGTGTATACATTAAATTGATTAGGGCTATATATGTATATGTTGCGTTTTTCCCTTGAGCAAACTTGGTATGTATTTTTTAGTTTTAGTTTTTAAGAGAATTTTTTTTTATTTATTATGTTTGCTTTTATGTCAATTCCATGGTAATGTTAGCCTTCATCTTTGATTTTCTTTAAAATTTAATTTCCAAGACATGATGTCGCAGAGGTTGCTGGTTTAACATCATTTTCCTTTGGACTGGAGGAAGAGGACAGATACGTGATGCTGTGGAAAAAAGTAAGGCTCTGAGAACTTTGCCACTTTAACCATCATATGATTTTAATTAATAAAATAAGGTAGAAAACTTTTCTGCTCCATTGAATAAGGCTAGAGTGTAAACCAGTTGGGATGGAAAACCAGATTTGTGAACTGTCTTGATAGCCTATGGGAAGTTCATGTAGACTTTTTTTTTTCAATTTAAGAACTGGCTCTAGTATGAGATGAGTCTTTGCTTAACAATCATTGACCATTTTTACTATGTTAAACCATCTCTAATCTCTTATTGAAAAATTTAGATGTTTTCGGAAAATTTGCAAATTTTGCGTTTGCCATTTTTCAAGCTGATTTTCTAATGGTAGGATCACATTATGCTCTCTTTTCATCTATCACTTCAGGAGTTTGCCCCTTCAGATGAGGAACTATTGGCATACAGGAGAGGGGAGGAATGGGATCCAGAGAAAGCCAAAGAGCTGGCTAAGCAGAAGGTCTGTGCCAGATATGGAAATATGCATATTCACTCTGTTTGAAATTTTGGTTTTGAAAAGACCGTACAAACATTATCTAAGGTCCCAAAAGTACCGGAAATAAAAGTCTTTTTTATTCTGATGTTATTGAATCTAAGAACAACATTTTTAAGTAAACCAGATTTATTGAAATCCTCTAATTTTAAGATTTATTAATGTTGTCTTATAATTTCCTATCAGGAAGCTGAGGAGCGTCTGGCACGGGGAGACAAACAAGGAGCAGGTGTAACGCCAGCTTATAACTATCGAGAGAAATATAAACATTTAATAGGAGAGGAGGCTGCAAAAGATGCAGCAAGAGAGATGCAGTCCAACACATCTTATGGTTTTGGTGAGTTCTATTGTGTGTTACACTTTGATTAGGCAATGATATAAATATAAATGCCACATTTAGAATCAATCACACTCTGTATATCTGCATATAATTTCAATACCTTTCAACCAAGAAGTAAGAAAAAGTTTCATGTTGATATACATGCTATTAGCTGCTTTTCAATTTATTGCTCTCAAGATTTTCTCAATTGATACTTTTTTTTTCTTTTTGGCAAGTTATTTTCATTGCCTTTGAAAGGCACTTGTGACTGACCCATCTAGAGTCAACCTTACTCCAATATTTGTAAATAATATTATGGCAGGTTACACAATCTGGTTTTGTGTATCTTGTAGGCATTTAAAGTTTTAAAAAATAAGATATATGTTCAACAATAGTCTGAGAAATGCACTCATTTGTTGTCAAAACCCTGCACTTCATCTTCAGAGGATAATATAAAATGCTATTGATACATCGTTGTCACTATATCTCCACTGTGATTGGTGTGAGTTAAGTTTCTAATGGCATTTTATAATGAAGGAAAAAAATCAATTTGTGTTTGTTCAATTTTTTGTCACTTATTTGGAACTTAATTGTTTGAGAAGTAACAATTCATGTCTATTTATGATAGCAATATGAAATTAATCTGGATAAATGATAATTTTGCTTTTTTATTTGATTTTGCCTGTTCCAGTGCCCAGTTCCCACAAGCGGGATCAACGAACCATCGAGCAGGTCCTGGCAGACACAAGAGCAAAGAAGCGGCAAAAGCTGGATGAATCAGCTGACTGCTTGACTGCTAGTGCCTCTTCCTCTGTCTCCTCCTCTGTCAGCACAGATGTGCCTCAAGAGGCAATCCTGTCTCAACTCAAGACTGATGGCTCGGAGACTGGTGTCGGAAACAGTTGATACCTGGAGTTTCTTTGGCAACCCAGTGGAAAGATCTTGAGAAAGATTATAAAAAAATGTACTTGATGATTGTGGGTCAGCTTTTGTTTTAAATTGTGCAGTGGGGTGGGTCCCTGTTATCAAATTTTGATAAATGAAATTTATACATTTCTCAAAACTGTCTGCTTTTTGGAGTAACAACTTCAAACAGTTTCCTGTGTTCCCAAGAATTCTGACCACAGAGGACTCTTGTGTTCAGTGAGTAGGAAAGCATAGAAACCAGGAACTTTGGGCTTGAATTGTTATTATGAGGTCAATGTGAATCTACAAACATGTTTGTTTAAAGATGCATTTATTAAGTAGGGAGCAAAAATGGATTGGAAGGAGAAAAAGGTTTCATATAATTATTTAAGTCCATTTTATCCTTTTTGGTGCGGTAGATGTTTTTTAAAGAAACACCATCTCTTCTACCATCTTTCCCATTAAGTTTCATTGAATAAAATAACTGGTTTTAGACAAATTGTCTTTCAGCAGGCTTCAAAAACTCACAAACCACAGTCTGTTCGTTTGATGATTTTTTAAATCCCAATCCATGCAATTGTGCTTTAAATTGCATTTATCCACTTACAAAAGGAAGTAATGATCAATGCAACTATAATGCACTTGTGAATTTTTCCTGTGTTCCACTTGAAAGCCACTCGGTTTGAAATGGCTGTCAATAATTTTAGTGAAGCAACGATTCGAGGAAAATTAATACAAAATTTATCTCCTTTATCTACTTTCCCAGAAGCATGTCTCTATCTCAGTATTTCACTTCATATTTGAATGGAGCACTTTGTAATGCTGATTCTGCTCCGTTGTAATTTGTTGAACCCAAGGACCAGTCTGAGATTAGTTTGTTTGATGCGAGATATTTTAAGAGAGTCAAAGAAGGGATAAAAAAACGGGGTTTCACTCTGTTCGTTGAATGCAAGATGTTTTTTTAATCCGAGTTCGTTGGATTCCAGGTGTACTGTATAATGAAAGGATCAGACTATTTTAATACTGTCTTTCAACTTTTCATGTGCTCACAGCATGACTTTATGTGTCAAATAATGTTCACCAGAAATTGTATTTGTTGTTTAGCAGGTAAAGGGCTGTTCTGGGCTGCATTTTAAAGCTTTATTCAAAGGTGATTTATGTAGCCAACATCAAATATAGACCCCACACTTGGGATTTAGTTTTTAGATTATAGGTTAATATCTTAGGTTCAGCCAATTGTAGTAGGGAAAGTTAACCTTGAATATTGTATTGCCACAGAGAATGACTGTTTTAAAGTTAGTTGTAGTGTTAAAAATCTTGTCAACCTATTGGTTTAATAAAGCTTATACCTGGTATTTCATATCTGCTTATGCCGTATGGAAACAGAAATATGTATTTCATGGTAGATGATAATGCAATTTCAAGGTGTTCCACATTTTTTTTTCTTCTTTTTAGTCTCTTAGAGAGACTTATGCATGTACAGTTAGATTAGTTGATGGACAATGCAAAAGTTTAAACTGTTTTTTTGATGAAGTTCATATTATTAAGCCGCTTTTATGAGGTTCTATATGCTTTCGATGAGTCAAGTTTGTTTTAAATGCTAAGTCATATAGCTTTTCACAGTGTCGTTGTTGATTCAGTTTTTGTTTTGCAATGTGGCAGGACAATCTTATCAGGCTTGAGAAACTTTGTTCAAAAGATGCGTTTTGTGAGCATTAAATACTTATGTCTCAAGATATCTGTCTTTATAGTTTGATTGTCTCTACTGTAAATTTTAGAATTAGGCCTTTGAAAGTTACTGCTATGAATTCTTCTTTCTTCATCATATCAGCAAGCATTTTTTTGTTTTGTTTTGTTTTTGTGGAAATATGAAAAGCTTGAAAGTTTGATTATTTGAACCGATCATGAGAATTAAAAAAAAAAATAGTGAAAATAAAGTACAAAATGCTTGAGAAGAGTGAGACAAACAAGAGTGTTATGAAAATTTTTTTATTTTACATCAGAGATTATTTCTGGGGGTTTGAAAGTCACAGATGGTGTATTGATCATATATACAATTTTTCATGTTTGTTTATCTTGGCATCTTTAGTCGTAAACATTCTACCTGTACCTCTTATTTTTATGGAATTAACTGAATTTTCTTAAGGGATATCAAATTTCTTTAAGTTTTGAAGTAAATAGAAGATAATGAAATGAAAGATTTTGTTACATAAAATTTTTATATGATTTACTCAATTTGACCTGTACCACTGGTAGAGAAACATGTCTTAGAATTTTTAAAACAAACTATAGTTTTTGTTTATGTTCAAGGGGCTCACACTCATGTATGAAAAATGGTCAGAACCTCCACTTTTTATGTGTTAGGCTTTTTTACTTTTTACTTTAACGTAAGTTCGTTTCGAGAGATTTAGGGTTGGGGAAAAAGGGAAGCATGTAATAATATTTACTGAGTACGAATAGTTTGGAGAGTAGGGTTCTTGCGTTTAGGTACACAAAAACACTAGACATGTCAGGTTTATAATAAGGCATCTTATGTTAGCCTGTTTTTTTTCAGTTTCAGCGGAACTAATATATTTTTTGAGATAATTTTTTGTGTCTGTTCGAGGTGATTAGACTATGACCTTGATTTACCTCTAGCAGCCCCAGAGTTGATGCCTGTGGTTTGTGCAACTAGGAACAGATACTGGCTTATTTTTTTAATAAAACTAGTGCTACTAAGCAGCAAATTATTTGCAGATATATGGAAGTTATTTGTTGGATAAAAATGTCCAGTTTGCACCAATAAAATATGTTCATATTAATTGTGGAACCTCAATGCCAATTATTTTGACCAGAAGTATTTTAATTGGAAAGAAAATAGAGATAGTTTTGGGATAATTTTTCTATTGTCATGAAAAAGAAATTTGCATAATATGGATTCACATTAAATGGATTCAAATGTACATCAGTTCATCATTAAGTATAAAGAACTTCCTGATGTTGAATCGTGAGATCATGTCTGGTTGAACCACATAAAACAAAGTAAAAATCAAAAAATGACTGAAATTCATATGTGAATCGTACCAAAAAGTTTGATTTCCAAGTACCAGGTGGCTAAAAAAATTTTAGGTCAGATCTCAAATACTATTTCTTACAATATCATTGTTGTACTCTTCAGTTGAATTTTCAATATAATTACCGGTACGCCCTGATCCAAAGAAGCTTTTGTAGCATGCCCCTTTTCCAAATTGGGGAGAAATACTTAAATTGTGATCTGTTTTTTCCCGTCATAATTTTTACTACCCGGTATGTATTTCGGATTGGAATACATTATGATTTTTTAACTTGCCAATTAAATATATTTGACTTCTCAATCCATTAGTTCTGTTTATTTGAAACATTTTATGCGTAACTTTGTGTGTTATTTCTATTTTTATCTGTCTTTTCCTTCATGATCTTTTTTGAGTTATGAATTTTGTCTTTAAAACTGAGGGCAAAATGCTTCGTTCCTGAAACCCTACAAAGGGTAAGAGCATTGGATTTTGGAAATGATGCAAAAAAGGAATTAAAACAATCATGTCATGCTGACAAGACTAATGCAGCCTTACTTGTTAAAACATTATTTAATAAATGTAGCAAATATGCATGGAAAACAAAAAAGCAGGAAAGAGAGGATTTAAGTCTAGGTATTACATACAAAGAAATAGACTTAATTGTATTTTATGTATAAATCATGGATTGGAAAAAAAATTCTGTAAAGTTAATTAAGAATGTCGGACCTAAAAAGTGTAGCACAGGTATTGCAGAATAAAAATGACTTGTGAGAACTCACCCTCCACAGCTAGGGTTTGGACACAAGCAGTGATTAGAGCTGAAACATGTATATTTTACATTGTTAAATATCTTGCCCACTCAATATTGTTTTTAAATTCAGAGACTCATATACCCAGACACACTAGCACAGAATAATTTTTTTTGTACTTGTATTAGTGAAGTGTTAAATTTAAATCAGTATAAAGGACACATACCCAGTATTTGACTAGTCTTTTGAGGAAAGTCACTTTTTCATTTACTGTCTCATGTTAGGTGGGCAGAACTAGAAAACCATATTGAACTAAATGGAAAGGTTGATAGTACTACTAGAAAGCCTAACACATTTTATTTAAAGTGACTTTTGCAGATATTTAAACCAGAACGTATATCTCATATTTAATTCATTCTCAAGATATAAGCTCAATAATAATGTAACTATGCAAGATTTGAATATTGATAAATATTCAGTCACTCAAAAGATGCTTCAGTCCTATCAATATTTGACAGATAACGCATGCTGTAGAACTAGATTTGGATACTTTGAAGTTGATAGCATCAAAACAAAGATCTAACACAAGGTAGTTTAATTTGAATAGCTGTACAACATAGTCTATTTATACAGAATTTCATTCTTGAATTTTTATGCTTTAACATTCTTCAATGAAATTAGGAAATTGGATGCACACACTCACACATAAATAGAAAAGAGAGAAATGAGTTACATATATGGTTTTAAGCATTTTAAACAATGAAGTAGGCTTACATGATCATATAACAGCGAAAAATCTTGGATTGTTGAAAAATTGTGAATTACTTCATGTTTCTCTTGGAAATCAGAAAAATACTGATACCACATTGTAAGCCACAAATACAAATGTAACAACTAAAAATGGGATGCATTAAGTAACTCTGGGTTAAACACACAGTTCATATTATCATTTTATTACTTACTATATATGAAGAGCAAGAATTGATTGGATTATATCTTTAAGTCTTCGCCCACACAATAGGTCCAATTGTGAACTCACACTCACCTATAACTATCTCACATAGTAATCTCAACAGAAAGGAATGCAAAGTGTTCAAATAGAAGTCTTAGAAATGCAGAAAAACAAAGTAGGCAGCACACAGAAGCACTGTAAAGCATTTCAGTATGTCCCAGGCATTTTTGTAGTTTTCTTGTGACATATTAAATGTTTTGGTAAAAAAAAAGATATCTATCTGGATATCTGCGTGTCCTCATTAACCTGCGTGTTGAACCACGATAGTGGATATGTTGAGATAGCACGCAGAGGATTCTTTGAGATAGGGCTCTATTAAAAGAGGCCACTCCTCTAATGTGACATTAATTTCAGTAATACTTGTAAAAGTGCCTAAATTGTTTAAAAATAAAATGTGTGTTTATATACTTCATATAAATAGACGGTTGAATACAGACCTTCTCCCAATGTTATCTGAAGTCTGTTTAAAATCAACACCTCTTCAACAGAGTAATTTGTCGACAATAAGTAAAAGTTGGCTTTAAGCATACTGCAAATTATACAAAATATTAAAGTTTTTGGGATCAGTTAAGTTTATTCTTCTTCCATATATATATATTTAGAGATGAGAAATTCTATTTAATTCTGTCTCAAAAAAATAATCATAAAGTACATGTTTTTTGCTGAGTCAAGTCAGTAACTCTTGTGTTTTTGATGTTACTGCTAGGTCTGAGCCTACCCAATAGGCCCGCTAATTATGTGCTATAGCTACTGCTAGCTCTGTCCTTTCATCTGTAGCTTGAGGGCGGCTAGAATGTGTTGTGCGACTTCCTCTATCCCTAGCCCGTGTTTTGCCTGAGTGAATAAAGTTGGTCCATCCTGACGCATTAGCTTTGAATCACGGGCCATCACCTTGACAGGTATATAAAGACAAAAAAAAAAAAAAATAAAGATTCATAATAAAGTAAGCAACAAAAAAGATCTTGGTTAGTTAAAGAGCAAGACAAGAAACGTGTGTAGCCATATCATTGCACTCCTTATCAGTGAGAGTATTTTATTTCTCCTTCAACATGCAAAGCAAAATCATTTGCTTATATGTTTGTATTATCTTTATTAAAAAATATATGTGTGGAGAGGGACAAGGAATGAAGTACATGTACTATCATGTAAACAGGCTTAAGAAGGCCCATGGAAACAATGACTAGAAATAAAGCTTGGTTAATAACCTGGTGTATTTAGTACCTCACTTCAAATACCAATAACAACCACAATCATAGAAGCAAAGTATTATTAAACAGTAAACTCATTTACTTTAAACTCGATCATTTAAAACAATTAACTCCATTCTTTCAAATCGAGTCGCAAAGTTACTTTTCCTTAGTTTAAAGTAGTTTAAACTGTTTGTCTTGTTTGGAAATTATTTAAATTGAACAATACAAACCATTCGCAAGCAGCTCAATTTAAACATAATTAAAATTTGTATTGATTAAGACAATCAGGCAAACATAAATCTCATATTACACATATGACACATTTACATTGGTTCAGACAGTCGGGCAAACATAAATCTCATAAGAAACATTCTACACATTTATATTGGTTCAGACAATCAGGCCAACATACATCTCATATTAAACATACACACATTTATATTGGTTCAGATAGTCAGGCAAACATAAAACTCATATTAAACATACTACACATTTATATTAGTTCAGATTGTCAGACAAATATAAAGCTCATATTAAAATATTAAACATGCAACACATTTAAATTGATTCAGACAGTCAGGCAAACATAAAGCTCATATTAAACATACTACACATTTAAATTGATTCAGACAATCAGGCAAACATAAAGCTCATATTAAACATACTACACATTTAAGTTGCTTTAGAAAGTCAGGCCAACAGGCATCTCTCACCTGTAGACTGGCCCCTACAGCCTCTGCCAGGTCTGTCTTGTTGATGACCAACAAGTCACTCTGGGTCACCCCAGGGCCGCCTTTCCTCGGAATTTTGTCTCCTCCTGGGCAATGGACATTAGATTAAAACTTTACATGAAGAAAAAAAAAGGGATTTGATATATGACTCAAGGATTCCAATAATTTGCTGGAAATGAATCTAAATTGTAGAAATAAAAAGACTTGCACATTGAGACAGTAGGGCACGTTTCTCTAACTGAACTTAATGCATTTGTATTTTTTATGACATATAGGCATTACTTGTGGGTAAATATGAAAGAAAAGAATATTGAAAAGATTTTCATTCTACATTTTTTCTATTGGGCAGAGTGGTTTTTTGTGCTGGTTAGAGCAGAGTTTTTATTTGTACATATTCTATGTATGGTAACATTATTGTGTATTCATCACGGTTACCTGCAACATCGATGACGTAGATTATGTAATCAGCCAACTCTCTGGAGAAGTTGGCCGCTAAGTTATCCCCCCCTGACTCAATCAACACAATTTCCGGTTGAAACTTCAGTGTTAGCTCTCTTACCTCTGCCAAGTTCAAAGAATAGTCCTGGACAAAAAGGAAGCAAAAATCAATAAGACATATCATTTAAATCATGTAAAAACCTCTTTGCTCAGCAAATATATATATATATATATATATATATATATATATATATATATATATATATATATTCCCAGTAGGAACTATATTCCAAAACTGTATAGACAAATTCCTCTGAACCGGAGGTGACATCACATTTGTTTTTTTTCCTTCAAGTTTTAGCTAATGCCTGCTAGGAAGCTGTGTATACACACAAAAAAATTTAAAGTAAAAATCCAAGAGCATTAATATCCATCTCAAATATCTCTTTCCCTGAAGAGTGGAACACCTGCCCTCACCATCATCTGAATATGTTCATCTGACAGTCTGAAAACACTATTTTTTCTCAAAATTACAGATAGGAAAATGGAATGGCTCATCCGTTTGGAAAATTGCTGGCATATTTTACGATTCCAGTAGAAATGTATAGTTTTTAATTATACCTTTTTTTTAATACTAGAAAAGGGTGAAGCATTTATCTAACAGCGACTAATGGAGATACAGTGATAAAACTATTGATAAAAAAAAAACAGAGAGGGAGAAATGAACATCCCACCTCTCTTATGGCCGCATGAGGACAGCCACCTGTCTCCACAGCTCTCAATCTGTCTTTCTCCAGTGCTTCGTTTCTCACCAAAAACTCCCAGTCTTCCCTGGCAAAGTTAAATGAAAAGTTGTTATTCTACTATAACTATTGAATATCACTGATGATGATGATGATGATAATCATGATGATGACAAAGATGATAAACACTGGTTGGATGCATCAGTAGCTTAGGAGACAAAAGTGGTTAGTTGTGGAAAGTTTTGATGATGATAAAAATTATGACCCTATAGGAATTACGGTACATATAGGGTATATATGTCTATGTTGAAATGATTTACATGGTTAGTTAAAATGATATAAAAAGATGAGAATTCAGTTATGAGAATAATAATTACTACTCACAAGGTGTAAAGGATGAAAGATTTTAATATGCAGTCAAAATCTATTGTCATTATGGTATGGAAAGTTCAGAGGGCAGGGGCATGGTTAAAAAAAGACGTAGATTAGAACAGAAAGTATCATTGATGATGATAATGATGGTGGTGGTGATGAAGATGATGATGATAGCGTTGGTTAAGATATGAGGGAAAAGATGATGACGATGATAACGATGATCAATTCGACGACAACAATGATGATGGTTTCGGTGTAGATGTTGCATCTGCTGATATTACACTGTAAATCTCTAATATCTTATAGATCCAATTATTCCTCAGCCACTGATCAGATGATGAGAGCTTTCTACACACTGAGGGACGCTCACTTTGTGAAGATGTCATTGGTGACCACGCAGATGTTACACTTGTCCCTGAAGTAGCGACACAGGGCTAACACCGTTGCTGTCTTCCCAGAACCAACTGGACCCCCAATGCCCACGGTGAACGCGCGCTGTAGAGGGAAATATCAAGTAGGTCAAGCTGGACAGTGGTCACCGTTAGCGAGGTGAAGTCCTGGAACATGTAGAAAGTTGTTGTTTGTTTTTGTTTGTTTGTTTTGTTTTTTCTTACATAGATACTGTATATACAACGTTTGGACACTTATTATTTTGTTCTTATTGTTGAGAAGCTCTAGATTCCCTTCTCCGTGTCATTGTTCATGCTATCTCCATCATTTATATTCATCAATCTCCTTCTTTCCCTTATCCTTGTTCTTAAAATGTCCCTCAACTTTGCCTTTTTTCTTTCTCTGTTTTCTTCCTTTTCCCTCTTCTTTTCCATTTCCTTCTCTACTTATTTTTTGTTTCTTTCCTTTTCCTTCTCTTCTTCCCTCCATCTTGTTCGTTCCCATTTTCCTCCTCATTCTTCTCTTTCTTCTCCTCCTCCTCATTATCATCCTCCTCGTCCTACTCCTCCTCTTCCTCCTCGCTCTACTCCTCTACCTCTTATCCACCTTCTCATCCACCTCTTTCTCCTTCTCATTCTCCTCTTTCTTCTCCTCCTCCTCATTATCATCCTCTTCGTCCTACTCCTCCTCTTCCTCTTCTTCCTACTCCTCCTCTTCCTCCTCGTCCTACTCCTCTACCTCTTATCCACCTCTTTCTCCTCCTCATTCTCCTTCTTGTCCTCTTCATCCTGCTCACACCTGCACAAACCTGCTGCCAGTCCTGTCTGAATGTTGGCATCTCGCGGTCAGTGTACGTCCCTGGATCTTCCATTGCTTCATGAGTGTGGCCGTGACTGTGGTCGTGACTGTGGTCGTGACTATGGTCGTGACTATGGTCGTGACTGTGACTGTGTTTATGATTTCCCTGACTGTTTATGGCGCCGCCTAGGTATGGGATAGAGATTCGATGAATGCAGGACAGGACATAACAGAAATAACTGTATTATTGCAATTAAAAAGAACCTGTTACAAAAAGAAATTATTTTTTAAAAAGTTAAGCCAGGACTTAAACTTACAGAATGGAAAACAAAGAAACAATACTTAGCGTTATGTCCATAAACCTGTCTACCTTAGCATAATGTAGCTAGTATTCATTTTGTATATGAAGAGTCAAATCCTCCATTTAGAATAAAAAAAAAATCAAACTTTTCCTTTACATAAACATGTAGAAAATACAGATTCATCTTATATGTAGAGACTTTGAGGTTGCGGTTTTCCCCAGGTTAGCTGACTTTTTGTTATTCCTGAAGCACTCTGTACTTAGAAGCTTAAAATATAACTCGAAAAAATGTTATTTAACATGACATTTTGCTGGGTCAAAAGCATTTTGCATGTGTGCGTTTATAAACTTGATAATGCCATTAAATGTTTTCTTTCACGACGTGCTCTTAAATGTTTCAAACATAGATATTCTTGATTCGAGGATAGTGAGATAAAAACTGTGAAATGAAAATTTTCTTTTGCTAGTAACAGTCCCGTGTGCCTTTCGCTTACCCTCCTTGGTTTTATTACCTTTTTAATACATAACACTGCGGTACCCAACAATATATAATTTAATTTGATTCTCGTGCCAACAGCAATGGCTGTGTCTGTACTGCAAACCTTGACATGTCACAACTCCGGTAATTTTTGTATTGATATCGTTTCTCTTGAGGCGACATGTTCTTAAACTGTCAAACTTCTTGAAAAAGATTTTCCAGATCTTGGGTAAACTTTTCTCTCGCCATCACATGCGTTCCTTTAACACTGCGTTTTGCGGCTTACATAAACATGTAAAAGAATATGGTAATACACATCAAAACTGAACAAAATGGAAATATTTTTTTTCTAATTTAACAATGCTGCACATTTGATAAGTTAATTCAGTATCAAAGAGTAGCATGCTACCCTTTCAATAATCCGCACCCTTTAAAAACCTGGAGTAGGCCTCCTTTTTTATATTCACGGCATCCAATCCCTTCAAGAAACCTGAACATATATCCTCTGGCAAGGAGATTAAAATTTAATACCAATGATAAAATTGAATAGATTCTCTGACAATAAGATCTAACATTAATTTTATAATATAAAGAACAAAATTATCCAATGAGCATAATTAAGTTGAATTTCATTACATCTAGCAAAAGTTGGCGATTCATCCCACACAATAAACTACTTTTTTTCTCATAATATCTCTTGAGCTTGATAAATTTGGAACTCATACTCTACAACAAGATTCCATGTCTATAACAAAACTGAACGTATTAAATATTGTATTACAAAACCATCCCGTATCCATGACAAACTTGAAGATAATAATTATTCTCTTACGAGAAGACCCCTTCCTTTCAATATTCTACAGTTGATTCTCCACCGATGACACCCCCATCCATTCAATATTCTACAGTTGATTCTCCACCGATGACACCACCATCCATTCAGTATTCTACAGTTGATTCTCCACCGATGACACCCCCATCCATTCAATATTCTACAGTTGATTCTCCACCGATGACACCCCCCATCCATTCAATATTCTGCAGTTGATTCTCATCCGATGACACAACCATCCATTCAATATTCTACATTTGATTCTCATCCGATGACACAACCATCCATTCAATATTCTACAGTTGATTCTCATCCGATGACACCACCATCCATTCAGTATTCTACAGTTGATTCTCATCCGATGACACCACCATCCATTCAATATTCTACAGTTGATTCTCATCCGATGACACCACCATCCATTCAATATTCTACAGTTGATTCTCATCCGATGACACTACCATCCATTCAATATTCTACAGTTGATTTTCATCCGATGACACCACCATCCATTCAGTAATCTACAGTTGATTCTCATCCGATGACACAACCATCCATTCAATATTCTACAGTTGATTCTCATCCGATGACACCACCATCCATTCAGTATTCTACAGTTGATTCTCCACCGATGACACCCCCATCCATTCAATATTCTACAGTTGATTCTCCACCGATGACACCCCTATCCATTCAATATTTTGCAGTTGATTCTTCACCGATGACACCCCCATCCATTCAATATTCTACAGTTGATTCTCATCCGATGACACAACCATCCATTCAATATTCTACAATTGATTCTCATCCGATGACACCACCATCCATTCAGTATTCTACAGTTGATTCTCATCCGATGACACCACCATCCATTCAATATTCTACAGTTGATTCTCATCCGATGACACCACCATCCATTCAGTATTCTACAGTTGATTCTCATCCGATGACACCACCATCCATTCAATATTCTACAGTTGATTCTCATCCGATGACACTACCATCCATTCAATATTCTACAGTTGATTTTCATCCGATGACACCACCATCCATTCAGTATTCTACAGTTGATTCTCATCCGATGACACAACCATCCATTCAATATTCTACAGTTGATTCTCATCCGATGACACCACCATCCATTCAGTATTCTACAGTTGATTCTCCACCGATGACACCCCCATCCATTCAATATTCTACAGTTGATTCTCCACCGATGACACCCCCATCCATTCAATATTCTGCAGTTGATTCTTCACCGATGACACAACCATCCATTCAAAATTCTACAGTTGATTCTCATCCGATGACACCACCATCCATTCAGTATTCTACAGTTGATTCTCATCCGATGACACCACAATCCATTCAACATTCTACAGTTGATTCTCATCCGATGACACCACTATCCATTCAATATTCTACAGTTGATTCTCCACCGATGACACCCCCATCCATTCAATATTCTGCAGTTGATTCTCATCCGATGACACCACCATCCATTCAGTATTCTACAGTTGATTCTCATCCGATGACACAACCATCCATTCAATATTCTACAGTTGATTCTCATCCGATGACACCACCATACATTCAGTATTCTACAGTTGATTCTCCACCGATGACACCCCCATCCATTCAATATTCTACAGTTGATTCTCATCCGATGACACAACCATCCATTCAATATTCTACAGTTGATTCTCATCCGATGACACCACCATCCATTCAGTATTCTACAGTTGATTCTCATCCGATGACACAACCATCCATTCAATATTCTACAGTTGATTCTCATCCGATGACACCACCATCCATTCAGTATTCTACAGTTGATTCTCCACCGATGACACCCCCATCCATTCAATATTCTACAGTTGATTCTCATCCGATGACACAACCATCCATTCAGTATTCTACAGTTGATTCTCATCCGATGACACCCCCATCCATTCAATATTCTGCAGTTGATTCTTCACCGATGAGACCACCATCCATTCAATATTCTACAGTTGATTCTCATTCGATGACACCACCATCCATTCAGTATTCTACAGTTGATTCTCATCCGATGACACAACCATCCATTCAATATTCTACAGTTGATTCTCATCCGATGACACAACCATCCATTCAATATTCTACAGTTGATTCTCATCCGATGACACCACCATCCATTCAATATTCTACAGTTGATTCTCATCCGATGACACTACCATCCATTCAATATTCTACAGTTGATTTTCATCCGATGACACCACCATCCATTCAGTATTCTACAGTTGATTCTCATCCGATGACACAACCATCCATTCAATATTCTACAGTTGATTCTCATCCGATGACACCACCATCCATTCAGTATTCTACAGTTGATTCTCCACCGATGACACCCCCATCCATTCAATATTCTACAGTTGATTCTCCACCGATGACACCCCCATCCATTCAATATTTTGCAGTTGATTCTCATCCGATGACACTACCATCCATTCAATATTCTACAGTTGATTTTCATCCGATGACACCACCATCCATTCAGTATTCTACAGTTGATTCTCATCCGATGACACAACCATCCATTCAATATTCTACAGTTGATTCTCATCCGATGACACCACCATCCATTCAGTATTCTACAGTTGATTCTCATCCGATGACACCACAATCCATTCAACATTCTACAGTTGATTCTCCACCGATGACACCCCCATCCATTCAATATTCTGCAGTTGATTCTTCACCGATGACACCCCCATCCATTCAATATTCTACAGTTGATTCTCATCCGATGACACCACCATCCATTCAGTATTCTACAGTTGATTCTCATCCGATGACACCACAATCCATTCAACATTCTACAGTTGATTCTCATCCGATGACACCACTATCCATTCAATATTCTACAGTTGATTCTCCACCGATGACACCCCCATCCATTCAATATTCTGCAGTTGATTCTTCACCGATGAGACCACCATCCATTCAATATTCTACAGTTGATTCTCATCCGATGACACCACCATCCATTCAATATTCTACAGTTGATTCTCATTTGATGACACAACCATCCATTCAGTATTCTACAGTTGATTCTCATCCGATGACACCACCATCCATTCAATATTCTACAGTTGATTCTCATCCGATGACACAACCATCCATTCAATATTCTACAGTTGATTCTCATCCGATGACACCACCATCCATTCAGTATTCTACAGTTGATTCTCCACCGATGACACCCCCATCCATTCAATATTCTACAGTTGATTCTCATCCGATGACACAACCATCCATTCAGTATTCTACAGTTGATTCTCATCCGATGACACAACCATCCATTCAGTATTCTACAGTTGATTCTCATCCGATGACACAACCATCCATTCAATATTCTACAGTTGATTCTCATCCGATGACACCACCATCCATTCAGTATTCTACAGTTGATTCTCCACCGATGACACCCCCATCCATTCAATATTCTACAGTTGATTCTCATCCGATGACACAACCATCCATTCAGTATTCTACAGTTGATTCTCATCCGATGACACAACCATCCATTCAATATTCTACAGTTGATTCTCATCCGATGACACCACCATCCATTCAGTATTCTACAGTTGATTCTCCACCGATGACACCCCCATCCATTCAATATTCTACAGTTGATTCTCCACCGATGACACCCCCATCCATTCAATATTCTACAGTTGATTCTCATCCGATGACACAACCATCCATTCAATATTCTACAGTTGATTCTCATCCGATGACACCACCATCCATTCAGTATTCTACAGTTGATTCTCATCCGATGACACCACAATCCATTCAACATTCTACAGTTGATTCTCATCCGATGACACCACTATCCATTCAATATTCTACAGTTGATTCTCATCCGATGACACCACCATTCATTCAATATTCTACAGTTGATTCTCCACCGATGACACCCCCATCCATTCAATATTCTGCAGTTGATTCTTCACCGATGAGACCACCATCCATTCAATATTCTACAGTTGATTCTCATTCGATGACACCACCATCCAATCAGTATTCTACAGTTGATTCTCATCCGATGACACAACCATCCATTCAATATTCTACAGTTGATTCTCATCCGATGACACTGCCATCCATTCAATATTCTACAGTTGATTTTCATCCGATGACACCACCATCCATTCAGTATTCTACAGTTGATTCTCATTTGATGACACAACCATCCATTCAGTATTCTACAGTTGATTCTCATCCGATGACACCACCATCCATTCAGTATTCTACAGTTGATTCTCATCCGATGACACAACCATCCATTCAATATTCTACAGTTGATTCTCATCCGATGACACCACCATACATTCAGTATTCTACAGTTGATTCTCCACCGATGACACCCCCATCCATTCAATATTCTACAGTTGATTCTCATCCGATGACACAACCATCCATTCAGTATTCTACAGTTGATTCTCATCCGATGACACAACCATCCATTCAGTATTCTACAGTTGATTCTCATCCGATGACACCACCATCCATTCAATATTCTACAGTTGATTCTCATCCGATGACACCACCATCCATTCAATATTCTACAGTTGATTCTCATCCGATGACACAACCATCCATTCAGTATTCTACAGTTGATTCTCATCCGATGACACAACCATCCATTCAATATTCTACAGTTGATTCTCCACCGATGACACCCCCGTCCATTCAATATTCTACAGTTGATTCTCCATCGATGACACCACCATCCATTCAATATTCTACAGTTGATTCTCATCCGATGACACCCCCATCCATTCAATATTCTACAGTTGATTCTCATCCGATGACACCACCATCCATTCAATATTCTACAGTTGATTCTCATCCGATGACACCACCATCCATTCAGTATTCTACAGTTGATTCTCATCCGATGACACAACCATCCATTCAATATTCTACAGTTGATTCTCATCCGATGACACAACCATCCATTCAATATTCTACAGTTGATTCTCATCCGATGACACCACCATCCATTCAATATTCTACAGTTGATTCTCATCCGATGACACAACCATCCATTCAATATTCTACAGTTGATTCTCATCCGATGACACTACCATCCATTCAATATTCTACAGTTGATTCTCATCCGATGACACTACCATCCATTCAATATTCTACAGTTGATTTTCATTCGATGATACCACCATCCATTCAGTATTCTACAGTTTATTCTCATCCGATGACACAACCATCCATTCAATATTCTACAGTTGATTCTCATCCGATGACACCACCATCCATTCAGTATTCTACAGTTGATTCTCCACCGATGATACCTCCATCCATTCAATATTCTACAGTTGATTCTCCACCGATGACACCCCTATCCATTCAATATTTTGCAGTTGATTCTTCACCGACGACACCCCCATCCATTCAATATTCTACAGTTGATTCTCATCCGATGACACAACCATCCATTCAATATTCTACAGTTGATTCTCATCCGATGACACCACCATCCATTCAGTATTCTACAGTTGATTCTCATCCGATGACACCACCATCCATTCAATATTCTACAGTTGATTCTCATCCGATGACACCACCATCCATTCAGTATTCTACAGTTGATTCTCATCCGATGACACCACCATCCATTCAGTATTCTACAGTTGATTCTCATCCGATGACACCACCATCCATTCAATATTCTACAGTTGATTCTCATCCGATGACACCACCATCCATTCAGTATTCTACAGTTGATTCTCATCCGATGACACCACCATCCATTCAGTATTCTACAGTTGATTCTCATCCGATGACACCACCATCCATTCAGTATTCTACAGTTGATTCTCATCCGATGACACCACCATCCATTCAATATTCTACAGTTGATTCTCATCCGATGACACTACCATCCATTCAATATTCTACAGTTGATTTTCATCCGATGACACCACCATCCATTCAGTATTCTACAGTTGATTCTCATCCGATGACACAACCATCCATTCAATATTCTACAGTTGATTCTCATCCGATGACACCACCATCCATTCAGTATTCTACAGTTGATTCTCATCCGATGACACCACAATCCATTCAACATTCTACAGTTGATTCTCCACCGATGACACCCCCATCCATTCAATATTCTGCAGTTGATTCTTCACCGATGACACCCCCATCCATTCAATATTCTACAGTTGATTCTCATCCGATGACACCACCATCCATTCAGTATTCTACAGTTGATTCTCATCCGATGACACCACAATCCATTCAACATTCTACAGTTGATTCTCATCCGATGACACCACTATCCATTCAATATTCTACAGTTGATTCTCCACCGATGACACCCCCATCCATTCAATATTCTGCAGTTGATTCTTCACCGATGAGACCACCATCCATTCAATATTCTACAGTTGATTCTCATCCGATGACACCACCATCCATTCAATATTCTACAGTTGATTCTCATCCGATGACACAACCATCCATTCAGTATTCTACAGTTGATTCTCATCCGATGACACCACCATCCATTCAGTATTCTACAGTTGATTCTCATCCGATGACACAACCATCCATTCAATATTCTACAGTTGATTCTCATCCGATGACACCACCATACATTCAGTATTCTACAGTTGATTCTCCACCGATGACACCCCCATCCATTCAATATTCTACAGTTGATTCTTATCCGATGACACAACCATCCATTCAGTATTCTACAGTTGATTCTCATCCGATGACACAACCATCCATTCAGTATTCTACAGTTGATTCTCATCCGATGACACAACCATCCATTCAATATTCTACAGTTGATTCTCATCCGATGACACCACCATACATTCAGTATTCTACAGTTGATTCTCCACCGATGACACCCCCATCCATTCAATATTCTACAGTTGATTCTCCACCGATGACACCCCCATCCATTCAATATTCTACAGTTGATTCTCATCCGATGACACAACCATCCATTCAATATTCTACAGTTGATTCTCATCCGATGACACCCCCATCCATTCAATATTCTACAGTTGATTCTTATCCGATGACACCACAATCCATTCAGTATTCTACAGTTGATTCTCATCCGATGACACAAACATCCATTCAATATTCTACAGTTGATTCTCATCCGATGACACAACCATCCATTCAATATTCTACAGTTGATTCTCATCCGATGACACCACCATACATTCAGTATTCTACAGTTGATTCTCCACCGATGACACCCCCATCCATTCAATATTCTACAGTTGATTCTTATCCGATGACACAACCATCCATTCAGTATTCTACAGTTGATTCTCATCCGATGACACAACCATCCATTCAATATTCTACAGTTGATTCTCATCCGATGACACCACCATACATTCAGTATTCTACAGTTGATTCTCCACCGATGACACCCCCATCCATTCAATATTCTACAGTTGATTCTTATCCGATGACACAACCATCCATTCAGTATTCTACAGTTGATTCTCATCCGATGACACAACCATCTATTCAGTATTCTACAGTTGATTCTCATCCGATGACACAACCATCCATTCAATATTCTACAGTTGATTCTCATCCGATGACACCACCATACATTCAGTATTCTACAGTTGATTCTCCACCGATGACACCCCCATCCATTCAATATTCTACAGTTGATTCTCCACCGATGACACCCCCATCCATTCAATATTCTACAGTTGATTCTCATCCGATGACACAACCATCCATTCAATATTCTACAGTTGATTCTCATCCGATGATACCACCATACATTCAATATTCTACAGTTGATTCTCATCCGATGACACCCCCATCCATTCAGTATTCTACAGTTGATTCTCCACCGATGACACCACCATCCATTTAATATTCTACAGTTGATTCTCATCCGATGACACTACCATCCATTCAATATTCTACAGTTGATTTTCATCCGATGACACCACCATCCATTCAGTATTCTACAGTTGATTCTCATCCGATGACACAACCATCCATTCAGTATTCTACAGTTGATTCTCATCCGATGACACCACCATCCATTCAATATTCTACAGTTGATTCTCCACCGATGACACCACCATCCATTCAATATTCTACAGTTGATTTTGCAGTTATTCCAGCCCTTACCTTTTATAAACTTAAACTTGTCTCCCTTTGGTTCGTCCATGCTGCTAGAGACTGTTGCGCTATGCGATGTTCTGATTGGTCAACACTGGAGATGATCGCTTAGATCCGGTGAAACTTTTCCCGAACTCCTCGTCGAATCGAGTCTCCGTACCTCAGTGGACATGAACGTTGGATAGCACTGGCGTTCTTTTTGTTTTGTTTTGTTTTGTTTCTTTTTAATCCTGTTGAGGTAGAAACATAAAAAAGTACGTTATTTTTTGGCATAGTGCGAAAGTTTTAAACTGCACACTTCCACGTAACACGTCCTTCCCTGACGCGTCAAAAGAAATGTAGGGCTTAGCGTCAACATAAACGGCGAATTCACAAAATAAAAAGAATGACACTCCGAGATCACACACAAAAGCACGTAGTTGGTTTTGCAGGCAGTACATACCAAAATAAGTACAATTAAATAAGCAATGATAGAAAGCAAGCCTTTGCTGGTCTTTTGTTAACATTATAATAAGAGCAAAATTATACTGCGCCAAGTTGCAGAAAGAAGATTTAAATTCAACCAAATCATGACAAGAAAAAAGAGAAGGCATTTCAAAAGTTTAAAGACATTAGAGAAGCAAGGGAGAGGTAAGATAACCTAACTCAGAGGTTTCGATTGTTAAAATTAAATATCGCAACCAATGGAAAATTTGTATTTCCCACATTCAATCTTGAGAAGGATTGTGACTTTATCATTCGGCAAGTCTGGATACTGTAATATTGAGCGTTTAAAATTAAAGCTGTTTAAATTAAATCGTCATCCCAGCTTGAAGTTAAATCGTCATCCCAGCATGAAGGTCAAGGCAATTTGAAGGCTTCGGAATTTTAAAAAAATGTTTTGAATTAATCAAAAAAGTAGAAAAAGAAAAATGAACATTTCTTGATTTGAAAGAATAATTAGGCATGGAAATTACCAGAGACAAAAGAGGAAGGAATCAAACCGCTGAGGCCACCAGCTGCGGCCAGAGATGGGAACCTGATCAGGTTCTTCTAGAGGACAGAAGTCGATATGGGATAGATTAGAAGTCGCATCTGTTGCTTCCTCCATGGAATAAGAATTGCGAAATAGCTCTCCCTTTTCACCTCTCCCTTTTCTTCCTCTTCTTTGCATCTCGTCCTCCTCTTTCTCCCTATCCTCCTCCTCCTCCTCCTCCTCCTCCTCCTCCTCCTCCTCCTCCTCCTACTACTACTACTACTACTACTACTACTACTACTACTACTACTACTACTACTACTACTACTACCACTACTACTACCACTACTACTACCACTACTACTACTACTACTACTACTACTACTACTACTACTACTACTACTACTACTACTACTACTACTACTACTACTACCTTTACATCCAGTACTGCTGATTGAAAAAGGAAACAACAATTAACACCAATTAAGCCTAGCTCTGAAAAATTGTACACGTAGGCCTATCTGGTTGCATTTTTATATCAAACTCCACGGAAAAAAAGTTTGATTGTTAAAAAAAGGGACAAGGAGAAACTGTTACTGTCCTTGTGGCTATGGAGATTAATAATTTTATCGTTCTGTTTTCCCAGCTACAAGCACTTGACAACAGGTGAAGTTGAACATTTTTTTTCTCCTTTATTTAAATCCTATGTGCCTGCATTTGCTTTCCTTCATGTGTTAGTTCACAATTAATTTTCACCTCTGAAGTATGATCTATTTTTATCTAAACATGCAGCAAACATAACACTTGCTCTAACATGAAATTCAGTGTCGTTTTATGCCCACTCTTTTAGTGGGCAATAACTCAATAACTTCTGCACAGTTCTTCAAAAAGATAGTGTTCTAGTTTACTTTTTTTTTAAACTCGAGATCTTTTTCATTTCCTTTAAACGTTCCATAATTCACAGTGAGAGGCTATGTTTATGGTGACATAATTTTTCCAGTGATAAGATCATGTGTGTGATAGTAAAATACCGACACATACATTCTGCTTCGTCGGTCTGGATCTCGATTCGGTTAATGTGGGAAGGAAAACAGACAAAGAAGGCAGTAGATCTCGTCTAAGCCTGACAGTGTTTCAGGGTGCAAGGTGCACCGTTCAGGCTCGGTTCGTCCTAAGTCTGAAGAAAATTTTTTACATGCAAGACTGTGTGAGCTTTCAAGATCTCATGTTCTAAAGAAAAGCTCGGGTCGTTTATCTTTGGTGTATGCTTCAGGGCTTCAGATAGGCCTACTGGATGTGTGATTTATATTTTTACTTTAAGTTAAACAAAATGAAGGTTTCCACACTTTCCGGTACCCCGTCTTTGTATAATATCCAAGGATATTAAAGGTGTTTAAAACTCGTGTCAAAGTTCACTACAGTGAACGCTAGAGAATGTATGTGGAAGAGGAAGAGCTCAAGGGACTCTTGAGATGAAATAAATGTATTAGCCTTGAATTCACTGCTGACTCTAATCTCTTCAAAGCTTAATGCATGATGAGGGCTTTTCTCCTGTGGGATAAAAATAACCTGCACCTTTATAAGAGTTACGGTCGCCATCCATTCGTCCGTCACTAACAATAGTTAGCTAATTGGGTAAAAATTCAAATCTATTTCTAGATCTTTTCGAACATTCACTATCATGTAAGCTTCAATAAACGGGCAGCGGTAAATAGCAGCAAGGCGGCGCATCTTTAGTCGGTTTTTAACGGAATTCATAATTATAAGCGTTTAAAAGGTTCTGTAAATTTGGAAAGTACAAAATTAGCTCAATCCCGTTTCCATCATTCTGTTTTCAAGAGACAGTGACAGCATCCAGTCCTAATGGCACATGTCCAATGCTAGGTAACCGAGGTGAGATTTAAACGGACTATGGTAAACTGTTTCTATCCCAGCCAGTAGGCCTACAGTAAGTTTTCAGAAAGCTGCTACAAGCTGACCGTGCCGACTAGAAATCGATATATATGCAGCTGAGTAAATCCGACCTAAACCGCTAAGATCATATAGCAAACACAGACTCGAGTCGCTAAGTTTGCCTGGGGTGCTCTGAGGAACATCGTACACGCATTGAGCATAGAACAATCAACGTGCGCTTGTGAGTAGTTTTGTTTTTTCGTTCCGTTTTTGCTGCTTTTTAACATCCCTAGCATCCACAAGAGACTCTCTTCGCTAGGGAAGGGGAGATGAAAGCATTATCTTTTTATTTCTGCTCTCCCCGAAGGAGGCTTATGTTAGAACTGAAAAAAAAAAGCTTTAAATGCCTGAGGTGGCCGGACGGCGGGCGGGCCATAGTAAACAACAAAGAAAACTGATGTGA
>JAWDGP010006902.1:95000-132500 GCA_033675545.1 Elysia crispata
GGGAGAAGGAGATTAATGGGGGAAGGGTATAGGGAGTTCTCCTCAACCCCATTTCAGCTTAGGTGATATTGGACAGAGGGGGAGAAGGAGATTAATTGGGGAAGGGTATAGGGAGTTCTCCTCAACTCCATTTCAGCTTAGGTGATATTGGACAGAGGGGGAGAAGGAGATTAATGGGGGAAGGGTATAGGGAGTTCTCCTCAACCCCATTTCAGCTTAGGTGATATTGGACAGAGGGGGAGAAGGAGATTAATTGGGGAAGGGTATAGGGAGTTCTCCTCAACTCCATTTCAGCTTAGGTGATATTGGACAGAGGGGGAGAAGGAGATTAATGGGGGAAGGGTATAGGGAGTTCTCCTCAACTCCATTTCAGCTTAGGTGATATTGGACAGAGGGGGAGAAGGAGATTAATGGGGGAAGGGTATAGGGAGTTCTCCTCAACCCCATTTCAGCTTAGGTGATATTGGACAGAGGGGGAGAAGGAGATTAATGGGGGAAGGGTATAGGGAGTTCTCCTCAACCCCATTTCAGCTTAGGTGATATTGGACAGAGGGGGAGAAGGAGATTAATGGGGGAAGGGTATAGGGAGTTCTCCTCAACTCCATTTCAGCTTAGGTGATATTGGACGGAGGGGGAGAAGGAGATTAATTGGGGAAGGGTATAGGGAGTTCTCCTCAATCGCTCATTTCAGCTTAGGTGATATTGGACGGAGGGGGAGAAGGAGATTAATTGGGGAAGGGTATAGGGAGTTCTCCTCAACTCCATTTCAGCTTAGGTGATATTGGACGGAGGGGGAGAAGGAGATTAATTGGGGAAGGGTATAGGGAGTTCTCCTCAATCGCTCATTTCAGCTTAGGTGATATTGGACAGAGGGGGGAGAAGAGATAGGGGGAAGGAGTGGTGGGGTGGGGTGGGGTGGGGTGGGTATTAAAAGAACTTAAAAACTAACATGTACACGTGATGCCCACTTCAGCTTAGGTAATACAGTGTATTATTTTCAGAGAGATGGGAGGGAGGGGGTGTATTGGGAGGATGTATAAACTAACCAGTGGGCGTAGTGTCCACTTCAGCTTAGGTAATACAGAGTGTTATTTTGAGAGCGGGAAGAGAGATGGGAGGGAGGAAGTGTATTGGGAGGATATGTAAAAACCAACCAGTGGGCGTGGTGCCCACTTCAGCTAGATAAAACAGAGTATTATTTTGAGAGAGATGGGGGGAGGGGGTGTATTGGGAGGATGTAAAACCAACCAGTGGGCGAGACATTCATCTCAGCTCAGATAGATTTCGAAGTAAGGAGGAGAGAAGGGCAAGGAGAGGAAAGGATAGGGCAAGGAAAACCCAGCCAGAGGAAATAAGAGGGAGGGGAGTACGTATTGATTAACCAGAGACCGTGGTACTCGGCTTAGCTCAGGTAATTTTGGAGGAAGTTGAGAGGGGAAAAGGCAGGTGGGGAGGAAAGTAACAGGCAGGCGGGCGGAACTATGACCCAAGGTTATCATGCAAAATTCCGATAAAATTTAGGTTGACAACGGTCAATAATAAGGATAATACTACTGCTATGTTGTTTCTTAGGCTTACTCACCACACTTTGCTTCTGGTCGTTTTTTTTTTTTAATACAAACACAATAAAACGTGATTGGTGTTGTTAAAATAATCAGAACTGTTGTGTTATTGTGTTTCCCAGCTCCAGGAACTGGCCAGAGACGGACTGAAGGTGTCTCAGTTGATGGAGAAAGGGAGGACCATGTTAGGTAAGGCCTAGCTCTTAGTGTTGTAACTCATTGTGTCATAGTTGTATGATATCATTGGGAAAGTGTGGTTTTGGTGAATAGAACTATGAACTAACAATTCCGAGACAATTCATATTGCGGACTTCATTAAATTTGATCGCTTTCGTTACTAAAAAGTTAGTTAAGACTTACAGCGAACCTAGCAATAATGCATGTGTTAAGACTTACAGCAAACCTAGCAATGATGCATGGGTTAAGACTTACAGCAAACCTAGCAATAATGCATGTGTTAAGACTTACAGCAAACCTAGCAATAATGCATGGGTTAAGACTTACAGCAAACCTAATGCATGCGTTAAGACTCAGAGCAAACCTAGCAATAATGCATGGGTTAAGACTTACAGCAAACCTAGAAATAATGCATGCGTTAAGACTTGCAGCAAACCTAATGCATGCGTTAAAACTCACAGCAAACCTAGCAAAAATGCATGCGTTAAGATTTACCACAAACCTAGCAATAATGCATGCGTTAAAACTCACAGCAAACCTAGCAAAAATGCATGCGTTAAGATTTACCACAAACCTAGCAATAATGCATGCGTTAAGACTTACAGCAAATTTAATGCATGCGTTAAGACTTACAGCCAACCTAAATCATATATTAAGACTCACAGCAAAACCTAGCAATAAGGCATGCGTTAAGACTTACAGCAAACCTAGCAATGATGCATGCGTATAGTCTTACCGCAAACCTAGCAATAATGCATGCGTTTAGTCTTACCTCTAACCTAGCAACAATGCATACGTTAAGACTTACAGCAAACATAGCAATAATGCATGGGTTAAGACTTACAGCAAACCTAGCAATAATGCATGGGTTAAGACTTACAGCAAACATAGCAATAATGCATGGGTTAAGACTTACAGCAAACATAGCAATAATGCATGGGTTAAGACTTACAGCAAACCTAGCAATAACGCGTGGGTTAAGACTTACAGCAAACCTAATGCATGGGTTAAGACTTACAGCAAACCTAGCAATAATGCATGGGTTAAGACTCGCAGCAAACCGAGCAATAATGCATGCCTTTAGACTTACAGCAAACCTAGCAATAATGCATGCGTTAAGACATACAGCAAACCTAGCAATAAAGCGTGCGTTTATATGCAGTATGGTTTCGAAGGATAGAGGTCTTTATGGGAAAACCTTTAGTCGTGTCAAGACTTACAGCAAACCGAGCAATAATGCATGTTTTAAGACTTACAGCAAACCTAGCAATAATGCATGCGTTAAGACATACAGCAAACCTAGCAATAAAGCGTGCGTTTATATGCAGTATGGTTTCGAAGGATAGAGGTCTTTATGGGAAAATCTTTAGTCGTGTCAAGACCTTACAACAGACTTTGATGATACCCTGAGCGCTGTCTCTTTATGGGAAAATTGTTAGTCGTGTCAAGACCTTACAGCAGTCTTTGATGATACACTGAGCGCTGTCTCTTTATGGGAAAATTGTTAGTCGTGTCAAGACCTTACAGCAGTCTTTGATGATACACTGAGCGCTGTCTCTTTATGGGAAAATTGTTAGTCGTGTCAAGACCTTACAGCAGTCTTTGATGATACACTGAGCGCTGTCTCTTTATGGGAAAATTGTTAGTCGTGTCAAGACCTTACAGCAGTCTTTAATGAGGGTGAGGGCGCCTAGCTTTCAGAATTTTCTCTCGTAATTGCTACTGTCTTTCTTATTATGTTCAGTTAATTTGATTGTCGATATTTGTTCGATTTTAAGGTTACTTTGTTTTAATCTGTTTTGTGAAAAGATTCAAAAGTAGAACATTAATTATTTTCTTTATCTTTCCTTTAGTGGATGGTTGAAGCCAAAACCAATAAGGCAACCGTTGCACATATCTGTCATTGTGGTACTCAACAAAAGTTTATATCGTTAATAAATTCTTTTTATCTTAAATAATTGGGCAAGCCAGTAATGTGCTGGTGCGTACAGAATATTCTCCCTCGTTACAGTCCCAACCCTGTTACAGTCTGTGTTGGTGATTGGTGGAATCTTCTCCCTCGTTACAGTCCCAACCCTGTTACAGTCTGTGTTGGTGATTGGTAGAATATTCTCCCTCGTTACAGTCCCAACCCTGTTACAGTCTGTGTTGGTGATTGGTGGAATCTTCTCCCTCGTTACAGTCCCAACCCTGTTACAGTCTGTGTTGGTGATTGGTGGAATCTTCTCCCTCATTACAGCCCCAACCCTGTTACAGTCTGTGTTGGTGATTGGTGGAATATTCTCCCTCGTTACAGTCCCAACCCTGTTACAGTCTGTGTTGGTGATTGGTGGAATATTCTCCCTCATTACAGCCCCAACCCTGTTACAGTCTGTGTTGGTGATTGGTGGAATCTTCTCCCTCATTACAGCCCCAACCCTGTTACAGTCTGTGTTGGTGATTGGTGGAATCTTCTCCCTCATTACAGCCCCAACCCTGTTACAGTCTGTGTTGGTGATTGGTGGAATCTTCTCCCTCGTTACAGCCCCAACCCTGTTACAGTCTGTGTTGGTGATTGGTGGAATCTTCTCCCTCGTTACAGTCCCAACCCTGTTACAGTCTGTGTTGGTGATTGGTGGAATCTTCTCCCTCGTTACAGTCCCAACCCTGTTACAGTCTGTGTTGGTGATTGGTGGAATCTTCTCCCTCGTTACAGTCCCAACCCTGTTACAGTCTGTGTTGGTGATTGGTGGAATCTTCTCCCTCGTTACAGCCCCAACCCTGTTACAGTCTGTGTTTGTGATTGGTGGAATCTTCTCCCTCGTTACAGCCCCAACCCTGTTACAGTCTGTGTTGGTGATTGGTGGAATATTCTCCCTCGTTACAGTCCCAACCCTGTTACAGTCTGTGTTGGTGATTGGTGGAATCTTCTCCCTCGTTACAGTCCCAACCCTGTTACAGTCTGTGTTGGTGATTGGTGGAATCGCGAACACAAGTTATAGCACTTTTAAACGCTCATACTGAAAGAGGTGGAAATAGTTGGGTAGATGTGATATGAATTCCTGCAAGGTAGTGAACCTTTAGGCCCTTTTGTTCGTACTCACATTCCTTATAATGAGCTTCTAGAAAGGTTTTTAATAGGATTGGGAAGGTACAGAGTTAGATGTTTTCCAGTATTTGAGTTTGGCAGATAATAGAGATAATGAGAGAGAGAGAGAGAGGATGGAAGAGAGAGAGAGAGAGAGAGAGAGAGAGAGAGAGAGAGAGAGAGAGAGAGAGAGAGAGAGAGAGAGAGAGAGAGCGAATGGAATAATTTTTTATTCTCCTATAATTATTTGACTAAGAAGAGTACATTCATGTCTTTCTTATACAGTATTATAATTATTATAAACCCATTTTAATATATATATATTTATAAAAGTTAAAATGCGAAAATGTTGAACAGAAAGGGAACCGCCTGAGTCTTTGAGGGGTATATACTAAATGATTACCCGACTGTGAAACTTTTTATCCGATACAAAAAGATTTTACAGGCTGAAGAAGATAACACCGTCACACTTCATGATTTGCAAGGATAGTTTCTTACCTTGGATCCCCTTTTTTCATGTTATTTTTTTTCACCTTTCCGTTGGATATACAGAAACTAGCTCTTTCAGCTAGTGCCGTAGTCACTGGAGCCCAATCTGCTGACACCTTCCTTGTCCTCCATCAAATTGTGTCCCAAAATTAAATGAGGACGTCAAGATTTTTTTTACAACTTTCCTCCAATGTCCGCGGTTTTGGCGGGTCCTCATATATGTTTATCCTATTTCTCATCTGTTTATCCTATTTCTCATCTGTTTATCCTATTTCTCATCTGTTTATCCTATTTCTCATCTGTTTATCCTATTTCTCATCTGTTTATCCTATTTCATTCCGGACGCTTTCCAACGGTCTTGACAGCTCCTTCGCCAAGTCTGTTTATTGGCTTCTATCATTGTGCTTGTTAAAAAATTGAAAAGATGAAGTTCACATTTAGATCTTTCGGTTTTAAAACTGTTCCAACCTCTTGACAATGCCTTGGTTTGATCAAGAAACTAATATTCTTTGATCTCTCTGATTTAACCTTCACAACAGCACAAGAAATAAAATAAAAAAAAAGCAATTTAACTTACCATGAAGAGAAGTAATGCTAGACATAGAGAAGCAGGAGACCCCATGGTATTGCTGCCAATACATGGCAAACAATTCGTGAATGGGCATGATCCAGGATGATGTTCGAATGGCAACTGTCACTATTGTGGTTCTATGTTCCTTATAACGCATTGTGTTTTCCATTCTATTTCCCTTTATGTTTTCTATCTCGATTTCCATCTTGTTTCCCGTTGTGTTTCCAATCCTGTTTCTTATTACTTTTCCGATCATGTGTTCCACCATATTTTTCATCATGTTTCCCATCATATTTCCCATCCTGCTTCCCATAATGTTTCCCATCATATTTCCCATCCTGCTTCCCATAATGTTTCCCATCATATTTCCCATCCTGCTTCCCATAATGTTTCCCATCATATTTCCCATCCTGCTTCCCATAATGTTTCCCATCATATTTCCCATCCTGCTTCCCAACATATTTCCCATAATGTTTCCCATCATATTTCCCATCCTGTTTCCCATCATATTTCCCATAATGTTTCCCATCATATTTCCCATCCTGTTTCCCATCATATTCCCCATAATGTTTCCCATCATATTTCCCATAATGTTTCCCATCATATTTCCCATCCTGTTTCCCATCATATTCCCCATAATGTTTCCCATCATATTTCCCATAATGTTTCCCATCATATTTCCCATCCTGTTTCCCATCATATTCCCCATAATGTTTCCCATCATATTCCCCATAATGTTTCCCCATCATATTTCCCATCCTGTTTCCCATCATATTCCCCATAATGTTTCCCATCATATTTCCCATAATGTTTCCCATCATATTTCCCATAATGTTTCCCATCATATTTCCCATAATGTTTCCCATCATATTTCCCATAATGTTTCCCATCATATTTCCCATAATGTTTCCCATCATATTTCCCATAATGTTTCCCATCATATTTCCCATCCTGTTTCCCATCATATTTCCCATAATGTTTCCCATCATATTTCCCATAATGTTTCCCATCATATTTCCCCATCTATAAAACTTCCCGTCTTGTTTCCCATAATGGTTCCCATAATGTTTCCCATCATATTTCCCATCCTGTTTCCCATCATATTTCCCATAATGTTTCCCATCATATTTCCCATAATGTTTCCCATCATATTTCCCATCCTGTTTCCCATCATATTTCCCATAATGTTTCCCATCCTATTTCCCCATCTATAAAACTTCCCGTCTTGTTTCCCATAATGGTTCCCATAATGTTTCCCATCATATTTCCCATCCTGCTTCCCAACATATTTCCCATAATGTTTCCCATCATATTTCCCATCCTGTTTCCCATCATATTCCCCATAATGTTTCCCATCATATTTCCCATAATGTTTCCCATCATATTTCCCATAATGTTTCCCATCATATTTCCCATAATGTTTCCCATCATATTTCCCATAATGTTTCCCATCATATTTCCCATAATGTTTCCCATCATATTTCCCATAATGTTTCCCATCATATTTCCCATCCTGTTTCCCATCATATTTCCCATAATGTTTCCCATCATATTTCCCATAATGTTTCCCATCCTATTTCCCCATCTATAAAACTTCCCGTCTTGTTTCCCATAATGGTTCCCATAATGTCTCCCATCTTGTTTCCCATCCTGTTCCCCAGGTCGCCGGCAGGTCATGTCAGGTGTTGAGCTCATGGTTGGTGAGGTGCAGATTGAGGCTACGTTTCCAGACGGCACAAAACTGGTGGGTGACTTTTCTTAATAATACTTTATTTTCTAGAACCACACTGTTTTGGCCAATCTTTCATCCTTTTTTGGTATCACAACCTTCAATCTTTGAGATATCTAAACTGTTGTGTTGAAACCAATTCTGCGGGGTGAGTGGAAGTGGTTGTTTTGTTCTTTTTTCAGTCTTTTCCCCTACTTATTGTTGTTATCGTCTTTATGGTTATTATATTTACAGCACTAGTAGGGCCTTATCGTTTCAACCGTAGACAACCCTGAAATTCAATGCAAACGCATAAGCCAAACCTCACGGTTACTCTCAAGTTGAGAGTTGAGTGGATAGCGTTACTGCGTGTAGCACAGCCCTTTGTATCCAGTAGGCCATGGTGTAGCTCGGCTGGTCTCAGTAGGCCATGGTGTAGCACGGCTGGTCTCGGTAGGCCATGGTGTAGCTCGGCTGGTCTCAGTAGGCCATGGTGTAGCTCAGCTGGTCTCGGTAGGCCATGGCCTAGCTCGGCTGGTCTCAGTAGGCCTACCATTATAAACAGTGGCTTGAGTTAAACTAGTGGTGTCACTTTTCTTGACGACACTCAATTACTGGCTCTAAACATTTTGTTGATTGTATAAAATACATCAACAGAAGAGTTGTTCGAAGTGTCTTGTTTCGATGCGCATTCAGAATTCAAGGTAATGACACTCTTACTGGCGTTATATTATTACGTATTATGACACGGGTCAAGGGATGAGATCGTTCCTGGGTTGTAATGGAAACCTTTAGAATGTGATTTCGAGATTACCCCGCGGTAGGGACTGTTATGGAAACCTTTAGAATGTGATTTCGAGATTACCCCGCGGTAGGGACTGTTATGGAAACCTTTAGAATGTGATTTCGAGATTACCCCGCGGTAGGGACTGTTATGGAAACCTTTAGAAAGTGATTTCGAGATTATCCCGTGGTGGGGACTGTTATGGAAACCTTTAGAAAGTGATTTCGAGATTATCCCGTGGTGGGGACTGTTATGGAAACCTTTAGAATGTGATTTCGAGATTATCCCGTGGTGGGGACTGTTATGGAAACCTTTAGAAAGTGATTTCGAGATTATCCCGTGGTGGGGACTGTTATGGAAACCTTTAGAATGTGATTTCGAGATTACCCCGCGGTAGGGACTGTTATGGAAACCTTTAGAATGTGATTTCGAGATTACTCCGCTGTAGGGACTGTTATGGAAACCTTTAGAAAGTGATTTCGAGATTATCCCGTGGTGGGGACTGTTATGGAAACCTTTAGAATGTGATTTCGAGATTACCCTGCGGTAGGGACTGTTATGGAAACCTTTAGAATGTGATTTCGAGATTACCCCGCGATAGGGACTGTTATGGAAACCTTTAGAAAGTGATTTCGAGATTATCCCGCGGTAGGGACTGTTATGGAAACCTTTAGAAAGTGATTTCGAGGTTATCCCGTGGTGGGGACTGTTATGGAAACCTTTAGAATGTGATTTCGAGATTACCCTGCGGTAGGGACTGTTATGGAAACCTTTAGAAAGTGATTTCGAGATTATCCCGCGGTAGGGACTGTTATGGAAACCTTTAGAAAGTGATTTCGAGATTATCCCGCGATAGGGACTGTTATGGAAACCTTTAGAAAGTGATTTCGAGATTATCCCGCGGTAGGGACTGTTATGGAAACCTTTAGAAAGTGATTTCGAGGTTATCCCGTGGTGGGGACTGTTATGGAAACCTTTAGAATGTGATTTCGAGATTACCCTGCGGTAGGGACTGTTATGGAAACCTTTAGAAAGTGATTTCGAGATTATCCCGCGGTAGGGACTGTTATGGAAACCTTTAGAAAGTGATTTCGAGATTATCCCGCGATAGGGACTGTTATGGAAACCTTTAGAAAGTGATTTCGAGATTATCCCGCGGTAGGGACTGTTATGGAAACCTTTAGAAAGTGATTTCGAGGTTATCCCGTGGTGGGAACTGTTATGGAAACCTTTAGAAAGTGATTTCGAGATTATCCCGCGGTAGGGACTGTTATGGAAACCTTTAGAAAGTGATTTCGAGATTATCCCGCGGTAGGGACTGTTATGGAAACCTTTAGAAAGTGATTTCGAGGTTATCCCGTGGTGGGGACTGTTATGGAAACCTTTAGAAAGTGATTTCGAGATTATCCCGTGGTGGGGACTGTTATGGAAACCTTTAGAAAGTCATTTCGAGATTATCCCGCGGTAGGGACTGTTATGGAAACCTTTAGAAAGTGATTTCGAGGTTATCCCGTGGTGGGGACTGTTATGGAAACCTTTAGAATGTGATTTCGAGATTACCCCGCGATAGGGACTGTTATGGAAACCTTTAGAAAGTGATTTCGAGATTATCCCGCGGTAGGGACTGTTATGGAAACCTTTAGAAAGTGATTTCGAGGTTATCCCGTGGTGGGGACTGTTATGGAAACCTTTAGAATGTGATTTCGAGATTACTCCGGTAGGGACTGTTATGGAAACCTCTAGAATGTGATTTCGAGATTACTCCGGTAGGGACTGTTATGGAAACCTCTAGAATGTGATTTCGAGATTACTCCGGTAGGGACTGTTATGGAAACCTTTAGAATGTGATTTCGAGATTACCCCGGTAGGGACTGTTATGGAAACTTTTAGAATGGGATTTCGAGATTACCCCACGGTAGGGATTGTTATGGAAACTTTTAGAATGTGATTTCGAGATTACCCCGTGGTAGGTCCAGAACTATTGCGGCCTCGAGTAGGGCAGGTTGTTCAGGCCTAAAGAAGCTTGATGGACCTGACAGGCCGCCAAATTCCTCGCCCTATATTCAGTGAGTAAAAAGTCATCGGTGTATGAGCAGTGTATCACAGATGGTTAAGTCTTATTTCTCGTGTTCTCAGATTGTTTTGAGCCAACAGTGACGTCGCAATGTTCCTCTGTATTTGATGATCCTAATTTTGATCTCATTCAATTTTGAACACTCTTCATCGCATTGTGTTTATTCGAGGAAAGTTTTTAGGCATACAGTAAGGTTCCTGTTTTTTGTTTTATCTCCTCCTTTTCCATTAGGTAACAGTTCACAAACCGATCTCTAGACTGGACGGGGATCTCTCACTTGCTTTGTATGGCAGCTTCCTGCCAGTCCCGGCTCTTGGCCTCTTTGACAAAGCTCAGGGTCAGGTACACCTACTTTTGTGGTTTTAACCAATTTTTGTTTCTTCGTGTTTGAAAGAATGCATAATTGTGTATTTTGTTCTTACAACCATGACTAAGATGGTTGAGAAGAGAGAGACAGAGACAGATAGAGACAGACAGAAACAGAGAGAGAAACAGACAGAGACAGAGTGAGAGAAAGAAAGAGATAGGGAGACAGATATAGAGAGACAATAGACAGGCTGACAGATAGATAGATAAAGATAGAGAGACAAAAGAGAGATTAAGAGAGTGATAGAAGGAGAAAGAGGCGAGAGACCAACAGACAGATAGAGAGAGAGAGAGAGAGAGAGAGAGAGAGAGAGAGAGAGAGAGAGAGAGAGAGAGAGAGAGAGAGAGAGAGATAAAATGAGTGTTTGTCAAAAGCAGTCAGTCGTCATAAGATGAGTTTTGGGATCTCACCTTTTTAACTCTGATTGTTTTGTGGACATTCTTTTTATTTACAATACAAGAAAATATTCTTTTTTAAGCTGAAGAACAGTATCAGCCTTTTTGTTGCTTTTTATTTTATTCATTTTATTTGAAAGGACTGCTTTAACTTTATAGTGGGTGGGCTTTATCATATAGAGCCTATTCAATCAAATAAAAAGCTCTAGCCTCCCATTTTCATGACAATAATAATTGTCAGTCTGATTCTACTCTGTCCTCCCACTTGGTCATCCATCAGACATCAGAACAGTATGTGACGTGCCCTGAGGATCTGATCCCCGGTGAAATGTTCATCAAAGAGGGGAAAATTACAATCAACGAGGGGAGACAATCTATCTCTCTGGAGGTGACTAGCTTCTGCGACAGACCCATTCAGGTAACTAAGGGTGTAAGGGGGGTCTATAGGAAATTATGAAATAAATCTTTACTTAATTTTTTTTTCTGTCTAGCACCAAGGCATAGACGGTAATTTCAATTTTTCTTCGTCGATACGACCATTGTATCTGTAAAATGTCATATAACAGCAGCTTTTTAAAAAATTGTTTCCATTTTTCTTAACTTTCCTATTGTTTAAAATTATCATACTTGCTCTTCTTGAAAAACCATGCAGTTCACAAGTTTTTACGTTGCTCAAACATTATATGCAGTCTTTTGGTTTACCTTACTTTGAAAGTTGAACTTTAAAAGTCTTTCAATATTTTGTTTTCTAAACTCCTGTATTTCCCCCACCAGATTGGGAGCCATTATCATTTCATTGAGACCAACAAATATTTGACGTTTGACAGAGAAGCGGCTTATGGGAAACGACTAGTATGTTTTTTTTTTGCTCAATTCAGATAAATAAACATAGCAAAGATGATAGGGACATTGGTTTGTTACATTTTTTTAAACAAATATTATTAAATTTTCAAGTCATATCTATTAATATTATTAAAAAAAAGTTATGATGATGAATAAGAAATGATTTCTCTGTGCATGATGGGTTGTATAGGGCGACATCCTTTTTCACATCTAATGTTATAAAGTTTTCAAATCAATAGTCTTATCAATTATCAATTGTCTATATTTGTGTTACGGTAAAGGAAAAAAGATTCTCTGTGCATGAGGGGGTTGAATAAGCACATATGAAAGAGATTTTCTTTAACGTGTAGGCCAAACGTAGATTATATGTAAATCAGTTTATACCAAACCAAGTTTAGGAATATTAATACTGTTCTAAAGTAGAGAAATGCTTGAAGAATTATTAGTATTTTGAGATACACTGCCTACGAGAGAATGCTTAGATGTAGTTCATACATTAAAACAGGGCTCTTTCTGTAAACTAAAACAAATAAAATGTTGGTATCACTACCTCACGTGGTGATGCAAAACTTGGAATATTCCTGTAACATGATTGTTTGTATATATCTGCACCGGATCTGTGCGGCAGTAACCATTGTCTGAATTAATAACAGATAGAAAGTTTTCTGAGTCATCATTTCTTCCTCTCGTTTAGAATATTGTGGCTGGCACTGCTGTGAGATTTGAGCCAGGAGCAATCAAGACGGTTCCACTTGTTGATATCGGGGGGAAGAGGTAAAGTTTTGATGAAAAAAAGAGTCATAATGATGGAAATATAGAAATGCTAAATGAAGTAGGTCAGGCCAACGCAGTCTGTCTCAATCTAGATAAGAGAAAAAGTCAATATGGTTACTTTAAGAACATCTGTGCAGAGAGGAACAGTCCTGTTGTGGACATTAAATTTTGTGATTAATATAAAGATTACGGGATCATTTTTATGGGCATTGGATAAAGGTGTACATTTATTTATGGTTGTTCATAGTGCAGCTCAAAATAGGCAGGAAAAAATATTATACAATACTATGTACAATTGAAACTCATAAACATTTGGGAAGAAATAACACTTCTGCTTTTGCTTCAACAAAACAGGCAAAACTAGATCTTTCCTTTATGCTCTCCCTTTTTTTTTTAGCAGTTTTCATCTTCTATCCTATCCTTAATTCTCTATCTCTATCTTTTTTTCTATCTATCCTCTGCAGAATAGTAAGGGGAGGTAACAATCTTTGTGATGGCCCTGTAGACTCAAGAAATCTCAAAAAGGTCATGGACAATGTGCAAGCTTTGGGATTTGGACATAAAAAACAGGTGAACAATAAAAATAAAATAGGGAGAAAGAAAGGAGAAAAAAAAAGCAAGTCTTCGCTGATTGGGATGAAACTATTGAAAAACATGATGACGACACCATGAACAGCCACAGCAATAATCCTTGGTTGGATTCCCACAACTCTTAAAGAGCTGGGCATTCTGACTGAAAACAATATTTATCATTGTTTGATTTTAGAATGAGACTTTGAGAGAAGTTGAGTTTTGTGAAATTTTCATGCCATCGCAATAATTAGTGTTCTGGACTTTTTGTAGGAATTAAAATGAGGAATATCCGAGTCTGAGGCATGACTGCCACTGCTGGACCAAGTGAGACAAGATGTTAATTTGTTGTTTATGGTAGAAGAGGAAAACTTTTATCAAACATTTTTTTTTGTGGCAAATAAAGCTCTTGACTTTCTTCAGGATTTGTCTTATTGAACTTTATGTGGCTCTAATGCAGCAGACTATAAAATTGGTTATAACATTACAGACAGCCAAAGCATAAAATCATGCATCTGTCAATAAAATATTAAACATATCTTTTTTTAAATGAAATTGAAAACCTTTTTTGCGAGCTTAAACCATAAATGCTTCTTAAAAAATAATAAATTATTGTATACTGATGAGTTGTATACAACAAAATAATATATTATATATGCCTACTGTGAATATTTTGGTCTTAGGGCAAAAACAAATATTCTAAACTTCTTTTTTGAATCAAAGTTAAGAAACTGGGGAGTTCATAACTGCAAGATAGATTTGTAGGTTTTCACTGTATTTTCAAATACTGTTTGCTTCTTTTTTTTGCTCAACAGACAAAAGTGGAACCAGGCTTACCACAGACTGTGTCCAGGTTCCAGTATGCTCACACGTTTGGCCCAACAGTCGGAGACAAGGTGAGTCTCTTCATGATCATCCATGATTCCATTTCAACACACGCCGTCAAAAATGTTAGGTTGAAACCAATTCCTTAGTCATAAACAGAAAATTGATTTAAATTTTGTTTTTGGTCCAATCACATCATGGTTAAATTCTTTCTTTGTCTATTTAAAAATAAACTATTCAATTATTCTATTTTATCTATGCTGTACTGATACAAATGAAATTCCAATTGCACTCTTTCAATCAGTTGTTTACTTTGTAATCATTAGATGTTACATTTTGAACTTCCATAGGGCTGTTATGAATAAAACTATCCACTCAGTTTTCCTTATCTTATACATGTGTAACTGTTTGAATCATCATTACATGTTTTGACTTAAGGTCAATTTGATTCTTTTTTTAATTCATGATAATTTTGTTTTTGCGTTATTCTGTGCAATTACCACCTCACTTTACATTTACTGTAAATTTTGCTTTCTATTTTATTGAGAGGATGGGAAAGTCCACGGAGAGATAAGTCCAGAAAGCATAACAAGAAAATACCAATGATAGAATGGGCTGAAAAATTGTTATAAAATATTGATAGTTGAGTACAAGGTAGTAGACAAATAAGAACAACAAAAAAGAATAAAATGATTCTGTTCACAGTTACGACTTGGAGACACCAGCTTGATTATTGAGGTCGAGAAAGACTTTACAGTCTACGGAGATGAGTGCAAATTTGGGGGTGGTAAGGTGGGTATATTCTGGTCTCTTCTCTCTCTATGCCAGACTGTTCAAATTTTACGATTCTAAGTAAAACAAAGAATGAGAAAAGATTTAAATATATGTAAGACAATCTATAAATACCCGTGAATAGTCATAGGTGTGAATACCATTGGAAAGATACTTTGTTAATCATGATCTAGGTTTATATAATATTTTAGTCCTTATCAGAATCCTGATTCACATCTTGTCAAATGCGACAACAGTGTTTCAAAGTTATATGAGATTGGGGTCTTTACTTGTCATTTCAAATTTTAGGTACAGCTAACAGGGTGTTTTTCAGAAACATGTCAATAATGTTGATGATACATTTCCTTAAGGTCTTGAGAGATGGTATGGGTCAGGCGTGTTTATTGACAGCAGGTCAAGCTTTGGACACAGTCATCACAAATGCTCTCATTCTGGATGCTGCGACAGGAATCGTCAAGGCTGATGTGGGAATAAAGGTGGGCTGACAACAGTGTCGGGTGATTTAAGTTGATATTAAATAATGATAATGTCTATTGTTACTGTTCTTTTAATGTACACAAATGATATCAAATCTTTCAACCTTAACAAGAACATCAAGTAAGGTATCTCTATCAATTTTGTTTATTCCTATGATTAAGCTGTACATTAAATGAATACTTAATTTCGGGTCTTTTTGATGTACAATATTTTCCTGATGCAGGGTAATTTGTTTTCTGGCCCATAACTTCACTTATCATTGACTGAGGTAATTTAAGGTTTGAGTATCTTATTAATTTGCTGTGAACCATAATGTTAAGGACTGAAAACAACTTGAATTAACTATGACCTTAGCTTATTAGATCCGATGATGATTTATTTGTATCAAAACATAGTACTTTAATTCATTATAAAATATGTTTACACTTCCTCTTTACAGGATGGTAAAATAATTGGCATTGGTAAGGCTGGCAACCCTGACGTTATGGATGGACTCGATCAGGTGATGGCACATTTCTTGGAGATATTTATCTTTTTTTCTTTTTCCTTCTCAATTTTTTTCAAATATTTTTTTCTTATTTGATGTGCATGAAAATTTGAGTTTAAGAAGGAGTAATATATATATTTTTTTTTACTTTAAGCACTTAAAATTAGTGTTATTTTATAATTTGATTTTAATTTAAAGAAATAATTATATCACCATTGGTACCTTTTGCAGATGCAAATACATTTTGAAAATCTGGTAATATCGCATGAGAAAATATTGGATATATCAAAAGTATCTTATATTGATCACTTAATTTAAATACATTTGAAATGGTTTGAGTTTAATAGAGTTGTTTTAAAAAATTACTGATTGGTGGTTTTTGACTTCTTTAAAAATAGATTCAAATTTTGTATGCAAAGATTATCTTTACAGGGAAAAAAATTGCTTATTCTTTAAAAAAGAGTTGTTGAGAGTTTTTTTTCGCCATTGTTTTGTGCATTCATCATTGGTTCTTTTTCTTTTCTATCCTCCTTAGAACATGATTGTTGGTGCATGTACTGAAGTGATCGCGGGAGAAGGTTTGATTTTAACTGCTGGAGCACTGGACACACATGTTCACTTCATATGTCCACAACTGGTCAGGGAGGCACTGGCCTCTGGTATAACCAGTCTCATCGGTGGAGGCACAGGCCCAGCTACAGGGACAAATGCCACAACCTGCACGCCAGGGGCTGCTCATATCAAGTTGGTATCTTCTTTGTCTCATATAATTAAAATATGAGATCATAATTTGAGATTTCTTGACAAGAAAATATCTTGCATACATTGTCATCATTTTATTATTCAAACTCCAATGCCCCTTTACTTCTGTTTTCCACCAGACACATGCTACAAGCCACTGACAACTTTCCTCTCAATTTTGGTTTCACTGGCAAGGGGAACAACTCAGGCACTGATAAGATACCAGAGGAATTAATGGAACAGATCACTGCAGGGGTGATGGGGTACGTAAATTTACTTACCTGATTTGATTCTGCTCCGAATTATTGAATCATATTTGTTTTGAATAGAAGTTCCTTATTTTAGAGACAACTCACTTTTTATCTTTGTTGTGTACTGCATGACAACAATAGTACAACTTAGGACTATAATATGCTATGCTGAATATGCTAAAATTCTATCTCAAACTAAATTCAACATTAAGTTAATAAGAACCTGTGATCATGTTTAGCATCCTAAGCTGTTTGTGTTCTTTGATGGTTTCTGTGATGAACTCTCCATCAGACTTAAATTGCATGAAGATTGGGGCAGCACACCGGCCGCCATTGATGCTTGTCTGAATGCTGCCATGGAGGCAGATATACAGGTGAGTCTGACTTGATGGTTCGAATAGAGTCAATTCATGCTTCAGGATTTTTTTTTTTGGTTAAGATTATTCTAATATTGTCTTAAAGTGTCATGTTTGAATGAAAGAGGGGAATGGGATTTACAATGTCTTTCCATTTTGAGAAATCCTCAAGTAATACTTATGATATTTGCTTCTATTCCTCAAAATGTGCAGATCATGATTCACACTGATACTCTCAATGAATCGGCATGTGTTGAGAAAACTGTTGAAGCATTCAAAGGGCGAACCATCCATACATACCACACAGAGGGAGCGGGCGGAGGACATGCACCAGACATTATCAAGTAGGTTGAAGCATTCAAAGGGCGAACCATCCATACATAGCACACAGAGGGAGCGGGCGGGGGACATGCACCAGACATTATCAAGTAGGTTGAAGCATTCAAAGGGCGAACCATCCATACATAGCACACAGAGGGAGCAGGCGGGGGACATGCACCAGACATTATCAAGTAGGTTGAAGCATTCAAAGGGCGAACCATCCATACATACCACACAGAGGGAGCGGGCGGAGGACATGCACCAGACATTATCAAGTAGGTTGAAGCATTCAAAGGGCGAACCATCCATACATAGCACACAGAGGGAGCGGGCGGAGGACATGCACCAGACATTATCAAGTAGGTTGAAGCATTCAAAGGGCGAACCATCCATACATAGCACACAGAGGGAGCGGGCGGAGGACATGCACCAGACATTATCAAGTAGGTTGAAGCATTCAAAGGGCGAACCATCCATACATAGCACACAGAGGGAGCGGGCGGGGGACATGCACCAGACATTATCAAGTAGGTTGAAGCATTCAAAGGGCGAACCATCCATACATAGCACACAGAGGGAGCGGGCGGGGGACATGCACCAGACATTATCAAGTAGGTTGAAGCATTCAAAGGGCGAACCATCCATACATAGCACACAGAGGGAGCGGGCGGAGGACATGCACCAGACATTATCAAGTAGGTTGAAGCATTCAAAGGGCGAACCATCCATACATAGCACACAGAGGGAGCAGGCGGGGGACATGCACCAGACATTATCAAGTAGGTTGAAGCATTCAAAGGGCGAACCATCCATACATAGCACACAGAGGGAGCAGGCGGGGGACATGCACCAGACATTATCAAGTAGGTTGAAGCATTCAAAGGGCGAACCATCCATACATAGCACACAGAGGGAGCAGGCGGAGGACATGCACCAGACATTATCAAGTAGGTTGAAGCATTCAAAGGGCGAACCATCCATACATACCACACAGAGGGAGCAGGCGGGGGACATGCACCAGACATTATCAAGTAGGTTGAAGCATTCAAAGGGCGAACCATCCATACATACCACACAGAGGGAGCAGGCGGAGGACATGCACCAGACATTATCAAGTAGGTTGAAGCATTCAAAGGGCGAACCATCCATACATACCACACAGAGGGAGCAGGCGGGGGACATGCACCAGACATTATCAAGTAGGTTGAAGCATTCAAAGGGCGAACCATCCATACATAGCACACAGAGGGAGCAGGCGGGGGACATGCACCAGACATTATCAAGTAGGTTGAAGCATTCAAAGGGCGAACCATCCATACATAGCACACAGAGGGAGCGGGCGGGGGACATGCACCAGACATTATCAAGTAGGTTGAAGCATTCAAAGGGCGAACCATCCATACATACCACACAGAGGGAGCAGGCGGGGGACATGCACCAGACATTATCAAGTAGGTTGAAGCATTCAAAGGGCGAACCATCCATACATAGCACACAGAGGGAGCAGGCGGAGGACATGCACCAGACATTATCAAGTAGGTTGAAGCATTCAAAGGGCGAACCATCCATACATACCATACAGAGGGAGCAGGCGGGGGACATGCACCAGACATTATCAAGTAGGTTGAAGCATTCAAAGGGCGAACCATCCATACATACCACACAGAGGGAGCAGGCGGGGGACATGCACCAGACATTATCAAGTAGGTTGAAGCATTCAAAGGGCGAACCATCCATACATAGCACACAGAGGGAGCAGGCGGGGGACATGCACCAGACATTATCAAGTAGGTTGAAGCATTCAAAGGGCGAACCATCCATACATAGCACACAGAGGGAGCAGGCGGGGGACATGCACCAGACATTATCAAGTAGGTTGAAGCATTCAAAGGGCGAACCATCCATACATACCACACAGAGGGAGCGGGCGGGGGACATGCACCAGACATTATCAAGTAGGTTGAAGCATTCAAAGGGCGAACCATCCATACATAGCACACAGAGGGAGCAGGCGGGGGACATGCACCAGACATTATCAAGTAGGTTGAAGCATTCAAAGGGCGAACCATCCATACATAGCACACAGAGGGAGCAGGCGGGGGACATGCACCAGACATTATCAAGTAGGTTGAAGCATTCAAAGGGCGAACCATCCATACATAGCACACAGAGGGAGCAGGCGGGGGACATGCACCAGACATTATCAAGTAGGTTGAAGCATTCAAAGGGCGAACCATCCATACATAGCACACAGAGGGAGCAGGCGGGGGACATGCACCAGACATTATCAAGTAGGTTGAAGCATTCAAAGGGCGAACCATCCATACATACCAGACACAGAGAGGGAGCAGCAGGCGGGGGACATGCACCAGACATTATCAAGTAGGTTGAAGCATTCAAAGGGCGAACCATCCATACATACCACACAGAGGGAGCGGGCGGGGGACATGCACCAGACATTATCAAGTAGGTTGAAGCATTCAAAGGGCGAACCATCCATACATACCACACAGAGGGAGCAGGCGGGGGACATGCACCAGACATTATCAAGTAGGTTGAAGCATTCAAAGGGCGAACCATCCATACATACCACACAGAGGGAGCAGGCGGGGGACATGCACCAGACATTATCAAGTAGGTTGAAGCATTCAAAGGGCGAACCATCCATACATACCACACAGAGGGAGCGGGCGGGGGACATGCACCAGACATTATCAAGTAGGTTGAAGCATTCAAAGGGCGAACCATCCATACATACCACACAGAGGGAGCAGGCGGAGGACATGCACCAGACATTATCAAGTAGGTTGCAGGTGTACAACCATTTTGAAAGATTTGAAACGATTCTGTACCCGCTGATTGCATCTAGTTTCTCAGGAGCTGAAGGAGGGTTAAAATAATGATTACCACTGTGATGAGAACTAGGAGACATGTAAAAAGGGGTCATCTTTCTTCAAGCTGAGGCACTTTTTGATTTTTTTTCCTTTTTGGTCAAGTACGACTTTGGTCATTTTTTTTATATTTGAACAGTAGATCTTTTCTTTTACTCACAAAGCATTTGTGCTTCATTAGATTGATTATTGCCTCTTGAATTTAAATTTGAAATTATAAACTGGAGGACCATCAAGGTCAATTTGATTTCAGTTTGAGTGACCTTAAAATGAGATGGTTTAGGAAGGGAGATGCATATAATTAATTTGAGAGAGAGAGAGAGAGAGAGAGAGAGAGAGAGAGAGAGAGAGAGAGAGAGAGAGAGAAAGAGTAAGAGAGAGTTGGGGGAGGGGGAGGATTCAGTCCATTATCAATTATGTTTTCAAATGTGTGCCTTACAGTACCTCTCTATCACCTTCTAGATCTACACTACTCACTTCACTGAAAAACAACTCTTTCTGATATATGGTATCTTAATTCTGAATATCTCGGTGATAGCTGGATATTTCTACACTCTCCTAACTTCAGCATAGCGGTGATTGTAAGTAATGGAACTTCAGATAAACAAAAATCACAGTGAGATCTCCCTACCTGGATGAACTTAAACTCATTTGAAATAAAACTGTCTAAAATTTATTTTTCCCTATTCAGTTTATCTATATCTCCATTCAATCTAATATTCTTTCAGTCTGTTCCCCCCCTCTTCCTCCTCAGTCCGTCCTTTTTAATGATTTGCTCTCTCTCTCTCTCTCTCTCTCTCTCTCTCTCTCTCTCTCTCTCTCTCTCTCTCTCTCTCTCTCTCTCTCTCTCTCTCTCTCTCTCTCTCTCTCTCTCTCTCTCTCTCTCTCTCTCTCCATCAGAGTGTGTGGCATCCAGAATGTGTTGCCTTCTTCCACCAACCCTACACGCCCCTTGACAGTGAACACGTTGGATGAGCATCTGGATATGTTGATGGTGTGTCATCATCTTGACAAGTAAGGAACCACCCTCTTCAGTTTTCAATTCTCCTTGACATGTCCTTCAATTGTGAACAATTGTCAGTATTATTATTCTGTGTTTTGTTAATAATGGGTAAAGGAGAGGAAAATGCAAAATAGGACAGGGTTAATTTCTTACTTCTTTACTTTGTTAACATTTATTTATAGACAAATGTAAGATCCAAGCTTTGAACAAAATTGTTATACTTTTCATGTGAAGGGGAAGAGTTATTTTCAGGTTAAAGCCATATACTTTCCTTTCTTCTTGGTGAGAAAGAGAAACTACAGGTCAGGAAACAGATTGAAACTCATGACATGCTCTAGGTGTTGATGGTCCTTTAAATTTTTGCTAAAACTCCCTAAAGATCATCATCACTGGATGTTTGATCCAGGTAATAACTGCAATCTTTTTTTTTTCTGAATTTGTCTAAAAGTCATAGTGTAGAGTGCAAGTCAACTGCTAGTCATGAAGATTTGTTTTAAGAAAAGGTCATAAACATTTGAATTAATTCATGTATATCTAGATATTAACAGACGAGAAATAGTAGAATGTCATGATGTATATATAAACAAATATTATTTTTGACTTTTTCAACATAACTTATTCATCTTTCTATTATTTTTTTTGTGAAGGAACCTGAAGGAGGATGTGGCTTTTGCTGAGTCGCGTATTCGAGCAGAGACAATTGCTGCAGAGGACATTCTCCATGACCTTGGAGCTCTGAGTATGATGGGATCAGACTCGCAGGTGATCTGAGCGACACAAGTTTTGTTGCTTCAACATTTCGTAAAATAAAATTTAATTTATCCCTAAACTTCTCTAGATCATGACATTGGCTAAAGATTCCTTGTAGACCTGTGGTAGTAATTTTTGTTTCTTCAAAACATCTTGCAAGGTTCACTTTGATATTGTGCATAAAAGTAGGTGCCCTTTTTGTTTTTAATTTTTTTTTTCAATCTAGGCAATGGGACGAATAGGGGAGGTCATCACTCGCACCTGGCAGACAGCAGACAAGATGAAATTGTTCCGGGGCCCACTGAGTGGAGAGACAGTAAGTTTCCTCTGCGTCCTTCTTTCTCCACAGCCACTCTAGCCCCTCCCACACTCATCATGATACACACATGCACACATGTAGCAGTCCTCATCGCTGTCACACTCTAGATTAACCAGTCTTTTTCTTGTATATTAACCTCTTTGGTTTAGTTTATTTTTATTTTTACTCGAGTTCTGTCACTTTGCTCTTCTAGTACGCAATACAACATGTACCTTAATGTTATACACCTTGTGCATTATACTGTCATTTTGATCTCTGTTTCAAAGATTAAAGCTCATCATTGGTGTATCTAAATAGTTACAGTATTTTATTGCACACCTGTACATATATCTACTTTGATGATATAAAAGAAAAAAAAGCACATGCAGTGTTATCCAACTTAAACAAAAAAAACACATCATCATGGTTGCATTTAAATCCTTATGTTGCAGGGAGACAATGACAACTTCCGAGCAAAGCGTTATGTGGCAAAGTATACCGTCAACCCTGCCATTGCACATGGCGTGTCTGACCTGGTGGGCTCTGTGCAGGTAAGGCTTTGTCTTGTTGCAGGAAAAAAAGACAATTAGATATAAAGTGCGGTTTGAAATGTTCAATCAAAGCATTAATAGATACTCTTCAAAATGTCATTTTACGTATAGTTATACATGCATTGAACTTTCAACACACAAATATTAAATTTGGGGCGACGTGTCCACTGTAACTTTAGGCCCATCCTTGAATGGCCTTGTATGCAAAATGGAGCAGTTTTAAGGAGTCAAGTGCATTGTTTGCCAGGCTGAGCGATTTTCTTGCATGCACTTTCTTCTGTCAGTCATTCAGCCAGCTGCTTAGCAAAGACAAGTAAACACTGTGAATCTTTAACATTTATGTAGTTCAGCTGGGCTAGCGCGGTTGACACCGTCACTTTCAGTGAGCCGCAGAAAACAGGATCACATGACTAGTTAGCCAATCCTGGGATCAGCTGCATTTGGCAATGAACGTCTAGGCTTACTAGTACACTTGTTGATTATGATCATACCACAAGGGATTGACTTTGCAAGGGAACTGTCTGTACGTAATATGCTAAAAAAATATATAATTGAATTGTGTCCCTTAGAATGATATTCATGTAAGTTTGTTTTTTTTTTGTTTTTTTTTGGGGGGGGGTTGTTTTGCTTCCAGAAGGAACTTTTAAATGTGCCTTGTTGGATTTCAGGATAATATAGCTGTAGTTTTATCCTTTTCACTCTAAAAATATTTTGCTGAAAAGAAAGATAAATTTCTCACATTTTAGGCAGTTGCAAAAACTTCTCTTGCAAATTACTTTCAGTCCATGTTCTAATTAGCAAAGTCCTTGATTTATCTGATCTTTTGTCTCATAATACATTATTTTATAGAAGTTTAGGATACAAACTGTCAAAGGACTTCATACCTAAATTTTACACTTGTAAAAAAGACAGTTATTCTTTCCTTTTTTTTTTTTTACAGTTTTGGGGTAGGCCTACTCTTTTTTTTGACTCTGTGAATTCTCCACAAGTTTTTGTTACAATGATATTATATAATATTTGATATTGAATAATTATTTTGCTGCTTAATGTCCTCCTTGGATTTTTTAAAAAACTGTATTACTGCAAAATGCTTAGTATTGCATTTGGTCGTAAGAAAAAAAAATGGTGTTTACAAACAACTTAACTTAATAGTTGCTGTTCTGTTTTTGTTTCTGTTCTTATCATCACCTCTACAACTTTCCCAGGCAGGGAAGCTGGCCGACCTGGTGTTGTGGAATCCAGCATTCTTTGGGGCAAAACCTGAGATCATCATTAAGGGTGGCCAGATTGCCTGGGCGCAAATGGGTCAGTACTGAAACTGTGTTGCTATAATCTTGATATACATGTATATGTATAAGAGAAGGAAAGGGGAAGATGGAAGGGTGTTTTGTGCAATATTTTCAGAAAAGAAACATAGGAGAAAAAAAAAAATAGGTGATTATGGCGTTGTTGGTGAGGCAGGAAATGAGAAATTAAGGATTTTAGAGGCAGGGGAAAAAAAAGAAAAAAGGGCAGAAGCAAAGTAATTAACAGAAAATGGTTGTAAGGGATGTTTATTTTACGGTCAACTATGTGGCTAAATGCTATGCATGTACGGCATTTTATAAGGTGCTTTTCTCATAGAATATATTTCAGTAAATTGTTTGGTGATGTTGGTTATGGTGGAGAGATCCCTGTGTTCAGCCAATAGTTCTAGTTTCCAGAATGTGAGGAGATTGTTGTCAGGGAAGTGAAGTGATGTTATATGATAGAGGTTGTCCCTTTATTCAAATTTTTTTTTAATCAAAATTGCTTTAATGAACTAGGAAACCTTAGTTGTGTCTCTCAATCTATCTACTGTACTCAGGCCTGGCAAATGCATCCATTCCAACCCCTGAACCTGTGAAGCAAAGAAAAATGTTTGGATCATATGGTAAAGCTGTTGGTCCCCAGTCCTACATTTTTGTAAATAAGGTAAGAATCTATACACACCTTAGAGAGAAGGAATTTTAAGTTGTCCTGAATAAAATCTTAAAGTTTTGTAGAAGGAAAATTGAATAGCGTAGAACATAGACAAAGAAATCAGAATTATATCTTTACACAATGAGTTTAGAATTTTTCCTATGCACTATATATATTTTTCATCTGTGTTTACCCCTTTAGAATGTTGGACTGCTCTTAATTAGAAATATTGTGTTTTGTATTCTCTTATTCGTGTATATCATACTATGACATTCATCAACTTAAGATATGGAGCTACTTATAAGTATACATATGATATTTTATTAACGAAATTTGGTGCTCAGAAGCTGTTCTTCTGGCCAGATGAACTCTTGGTTCATTTATAAGTTAGTGCGTGTATTGGCCTGGACACCCAGATAGTGCAGACCATTGCACCCAAGTGAAAGCCATTTCATGATACAACTGTGATTCAATATAAACTGAAATTTGTTTCAAAACTATAAAAGTTTATCATTTACATATTGACCCAAAAGTCTTTCCTGACTACTTTGATTCTGAAAGATAAAAAGACAACATGTATCTTTGCAAACTAGTTGTAGTTTGCTTTGAAAGCACATCGGGGGTGTTGAATTTTGTCAAAGACACGATGAAAGGAAAGTGAGAAGGTCTTTAACCTTCATCTTGTTCTCCTCCTTAATGTTGCCTTCATGATTTTCATTCTGTTGAGGTCTCATAGACGTCAGATTGAGTATTGCTGAGCTACAAACTTTCGAATTTAGTCACAGGAGAGGACACAACTGCACTCTGTAAGAATGTAAATTTGAACTTATTTCTCGTTAATATTTTCTTCAGATTGCTGTGGAAAGTGGAAAAGTGGCAACTTATGGATTGACCAAGAACATCTATCCAGTTAGAAACTGTAGAAACATACAGAAAAAAGACATGATTTATAATGATTTTGTCCCAGACATTGACGGTATGTGGATCTTGTCGATGTCACTTTTCTTTTTCTTTAAAAGAAAAAGTTGTTTTGATTTTTTTCATCTTTGTTCAAATATTATAAATGTGCAGTTATGCTCATACCTTTTTTTTTTTTTTATTATTTTCCTTTTAAAAATTTCGAGAATAAATCTTTTTGTTAGACCTTGTCACAAAATTTATTATTGTCAAAACTTTTAATAATTTCTTTGCTCTATTTTGGCTCAGTCCACCATTAGTTCTCTACTATTATTACTCGCCCCTGGATTTGCCTAAATGTTGAGCCTTTTTTTTTCTCTCCCTTCTTCTCTCCACCAGTGGACTCCCAAAGCTACCAGGTCACAGTGAAGGAAAATGGAAAGGAGGAGAGAACTCTGTTAGCTTGTCCTGCAGCAGACAGGCTCTCCTTGGCTCAGCGTTATTTCCTATTCTGAAGACATCTGCATATTATGAGCATTTCTGCGCTGAGATTTGATATTATACCTTTCTATGCAAAAGGCTAATTACTTAATATCCCCTAAATTTGGAGCAAACTGATTGTAAAGAATATTATTCTACATACAGTCGAAACTTCAAAAACTGAAGTTAGATGATTTGAATTTCTCATAACCGAAATTTGTGAGAGGATAGGTTTTCTTTTTTTTGGCTTTGTTAGAATTGGACTCATACTTCGAAGTCTTTCTGATTCGATTTTCTTAAGCCGATACCACCCATTAAGGCATTACAAAAGTACTACATGTATCTCTCGATCAGCAAGCAATACTAAGAAAGGCTGATCAGCGAGCTTACAGAGCCAGGAGGGAGCCAGTGCACTAAGAAAGGAATGCCAGTAGTAATACTGATACTGGTAGCAACATTGGACATGGGAAGGGGTTTGCTCATTCCAGGCACAGTACACCCAGTCAATGAATCATAATAATCACTCATAGTTTTAGTTATGCCCATTTTTTGTAATTCAAATTTTCTTAATCCACTTTTTATCCATTCCCATGCAAATTGAAAATTGAATTATGAGGTTTCTACTGTGTGTGTATGTATGTATATGTGTATATATATATATATATATATATATATATATATATATATATATATATATATATATATCCTGCCTTATAAAGGATCTGAATTTTAAAAAATGAGTCCAAATTAGAAATGAATTGTTTTTAGTATACAAAGCCAGCACCAAACTTTTTAATCTAGGTTTTTACCATCTGAGAAAACTGTCTGGAGGAAATAAAACCGCCCAAGATAACTCTCGGGAGGAAACAAAACAGCCCAAGATAACTCTCGGGAGGAAACAAAATCTAGTTGGAAATAAAAGTTCGTTTAAAAAAATTCTAACTTCTTTTGACCTTCCTAGAATAGAAACTCATCAATATCTTAGGTTTTTTTTGTATGTTTTATTTTTTTAATTTGACTCTCAAGAAGAAATATAATGGCTTAGATAAATAAAGGCCATAATAATTAAGATAGTATTTATATAAAAGATGGCTTCAATTATTTTTCATTAACCAATTTTTATAGAAATAAAATTTTGTTTTGAAAGCATGTAACCTAGTAATATTCTTGACTTTATATGCTCATTTGATATATTGCATTGCAAAATATGAACACAACACTTAGCGCTAAAATTTAAATTGTTTATTGTGCCAGATCATTGTAAAAGATTGTCGCCTACCTATTTGACTTTGTGAATTCTCCGTAAATATGTTATGCATAATCCAAACTTGATAATAAACGGATGGCAAATGGAATTTCTGTGTGCAAAAATCAAAGTACCAGTAGGGAAGTTTTTGCTTCTTCTGACCTGCTTTTTTTTTTCTTTTGTAAGACTATAGATAATTTATGAAGCAAATAATTCCTATGTTTGTAACCCCCTCTCTCTATCTCTCAAATCGTTTTTCCATCCCCCATAAGTTTCAACATTTGCTCTGGGACCAAACCACACTCCAAATTCAAGGCTAAAAACATAAAATGAAAAAATTTTCTGTCTGATAACGATAGATTTTCAAATATGCTGAATTTCAGAAGAACCAAGTACCTTATCAATCAGTTTAAGTCACTGATACAAGACAAGATCAGATCTGACCAGATCAACTTTGTTTATCCCTGAGAGAATTTTAAGTTAGGTTGCTTAAATATTGTAAATGTGTACATTTATGTAAGGCATTTTATTGTTGAAGTGAGATATGTCGTATTTTTTCATTTTCTTTCATTTTGTTTATCTACTTTTTTTAAAATCTGTTCTTGTGCTTGGCTTGTATTGTAGCCTTTTTTTTTCCTGTCAACGTCAGGAAAATTATAATAATAGATTGTGCCTCAATTATTTCTGTAACATGAAGTACTCTGTGATGGATAAAACTTGTTCGTTCTGCTTGTTGAAACCACTATAAGTTTTATCAAAGCTAATAATTATTAATTTTATAATTTTACTTTTATTATGGTGGCAGAACATTAAGAGGTCTAGTATCTAATTCACAGAAAACCCCAGCATATATATATATATATATATATATATATATATATATATATATATATATATATATATATATATATATATATTTATTTATCAAATCCATTATCCCTTGAACTCTCTTTGAGTTATATTCAATACAGCACCAGTATTCCTATCATGCCAAATATTTGTATTTATATCAATATATACATACAAGAATAATCTTTGTTTTTTATCTGACTACAAGAGCTTGTTCTTTGTATCCTGATTATTGATTCAGGTGGTTGTGAGTGAAGAAATTTATAGTTCTTTTAAGTTGAACTGGGTTCTTCAGTATATTTTAGGGAAGATGGTTGGTGTCTGAGATTGACGTTTGGTCGATTTTTCTCATGAATTTATACTTTTTAAAAGATGGAATCTGTTTTGAGAGCCCATGAACGTGGATAAAACTTTACAGGGAGATGGAAAACAAAACTTAAAAAAAAAAAAAAAGAAGAGGAGGGTGAATTGAGCTTTAACAAGCTTATAGAAATAAAATAGTGAGAGATACTCCTCATTCTTTGATCTGTCTCTTGTGATCATGCAAAGTCACGAAGAGTTTGATAGCCACTGTTGGGTTGGATTATTGCTGGGAAGAAAAGACTGAAGGAATATAAGAGATTAAATTTGTTCATTTAGAGTTAGGCTTTATCACTGCATTGTTGCATTAATGGTGAGACGGTTTTTTTTTTCTTTGTTTTGTTTTGATTTGATTTTCGTATTACCGTGAAAAAGAGGAGGGCACAGTTAAAAACAGACATAAAGATAAAGATTTATGGGAAGGGTGGATGAAGAGGAAGAGAAAAGAATTCATTGCAACAGCTCAAACATAAAAAAATGAAAGGTGGTGTGCTCCGATACATTTTCCAGTCTTCTTATTTTCCTCCTCCTCCTCCTCCTCCTCCTCCTCCTCCTCCTTCTTCTTCTTCTTCTTCTTCTTCTTCTTCTTCTTCTTCTTCTTCTTCTTCTTCTTCTTCTTCTTCTTCTTCTTCTTCTTCTTCTTCAATATCCTAAAATTTCCAAGGTTTGTATGGTCACAAAACAAAAAGCACTGGTGTAGAGCTAGAGCCGTTTGCCGTACGATTTTAAGCGAGCATGGCCTTGGGGGGGTCCTCATTATTTTTATTATTCTGGTTGCAATGTTTTATTTTATTTCTCCGTGTCCTTCGCTGCAAACAAAGCTTTAAACCCTGCACGCGAACCTCAAGCAAGTCTCATGAAGCAATTAAAGCCACAGTTAAACCTTCACAGGGTTTCATCGTACTGGGCTAGAGACTCCCAACATCAAAGAGGAAGTCGTTATGCTCATATGCACTAAAACCTTGTCTGAATGTCGACCACGATGCTTACACCCTGTAGGTTGTGGACTGTAGAGAAAATCTAGATCTGGACAATCAATGTCGCCTCCAACACCTGCAGTGGACAGAGGACACGTGCTTCTGGCAAAGTGTTGTCATCTCGCTATAAATAATAAGCAGACGTAGAAGAAAATTGTGATCCTCTAAGGAGGGAGAGGTGAAGATTTGGGCAGTCCTAGCAGCAGACTATGACCTTTGACACGACCTGGGTCATCTAGGGGCCCTCTGTACGGAGAGGGTGCGCCCACCTTTGGTCAAAGATGACCCCAAAACGTTTCGTAGACCAAAAAAAAAGTTGTTTTCTTTCTTTTCTTTTAAAGTGGTGGGAAAGTATGCCGACCCTTGATCACAAAGGATGCCTCCTAGTCCAACTCCACATCTCCGTCTGGTAAAAAAAAGACATCACCTTTTGTTTTTTTTTCGTTTCAAGCCTCCTCCTTATCTAGAGGGCAGCAATTACCTCTGTTACTTTCTGTCATGGCGCAGCTGATCTGAAGTTTCTTTTTTTGTCTCTGGAACAAAAGAAAGAAGTGCGCGTCATGCCGTCTGCAGCTGGGCGCGTGCCATCTTTGACCAGCAATACAGCATTGTCTGCAGAAGGAACAAAAGTTCAACACTAGCATTGTGCACCTTACGGTCTAGATCTATCTCCCCCTTCCCCCGACAATTTTCACATTCAAGCATAAAGAAAAGTGTATTTCCCCCCATTTCCTGTCGACCTCGAACCACAGGCCTCTCATTTTTCACGCCAGGTAAGGCAGAAGACAATGGGATGCAAAGATAAACCAAAGATAAATGACACTGGTGGGAGTGCCGCATGCTTTAGCTATGTCTCCTGCCGCAAGACAAAAGAGTCCAAGCTGTGATAAAAAAAAAAAAAATAATAACGTGCATACGCTGTGCAGTGAGCGCATTAATAACAATATTCAAGAAAGTCACTGGATCTAGCCATCTAGGTTAGTACGACATTTTGACCGACACGTTTTTCCCCTCAAAAAGCACAAGAGCTGCAGCTGCATGTCCCGTTTTATACTATCTCGAACCATCTTTGTGTAGAGTGTGACAGTGTACTATGGAGGTGTAGATGAAGGCTGCATGGAACTACACAGTAAACCCAGATCCATCGTGGTCAACATCAATTGTTTCATTTTCCTTTGTTTCTCCAGAGAGTATAGAGTTTCCCAATCCCGTATGTGTTTTTCTGAGTGTGCAAATCCTTCTGGTCGTCTATTTTGTACCACTATCGGCCCGATGCCGAGTTAATGTTATTGGTTTTGTTGTTATATTCTATATTTTTTGTTTCTTCTTTAAAAAAAAACAACATATATATATTTTTTCATCATTACCGTGAATATCACTATTAATATTATCTATGATAGTAGTAGTAGTAGTAGTAGTAGTAGTAGTAGTAGTAGTAGTAGTAGTAGTAGTAGTAGTAGTAGTAGTAGTAGTAGTAGTAGTAGTAGTAGGAGCAGCAGCAGCAGCAGCAGTAGTAGTAGTAGTAGTAGTAGTAGTAGTAGTAGTAGTAGTAGTAGTAGTAGTAGTAGTAGTAGTAGTAGTAGTAGTAGTACTAGTAGTGGTGGTAGTAGTTGCAACAACAGCAGCAGCAGCAGTAGAAGTAGTAGTAGTAGTAGTAGTAGTAGTAGTAGTAGTAGTAGTAGTAGTAGTAGTAGTAGTAGTAGTAGTAGTAGTAGTAGTAGTAGTAGTAGTAGTAGTAGTAGTAGTAGTAGTAGTAGTAGTAGTAGTAGTAGTAGTAGTAGTAGCAGTAGTAGAGTAGTAGCACAAGCCCAGATATTAAGGAAGGATAATTATGTAAAAGGCGGACATAAGGAATGTGGGCAATATTCGGATACACTTGTCCGAGTAGGAGAGAACTGAAGCTTGCGCCGAGAGCGGGCCGAGAAGCTTCGAAGAGAAACAGGCAGAGTTTACCGAACAGATGGTCGGTCAGCTTGTGGTGCCCTCCAGCTACCAGAGCAAGAACCATCGGGAGCGGAACGACTGACCAGAGGGCAGTGGCGGACTTGGTCAAGGCCTGGTTCCTGTGACATCGCCTCTTCTTTGATCTCGCCGCTAGCGCTACATGGCCTGCCCACTGACACAGGAGTATTTTGCTTTCGTTGCAAAAACACATTAAGCGAGAATAGTTAGGGGTTTATGGGGGAAAAGCATCTATAGGCGGAGGAAAAAGTGTGTGTGAGATGGGGGGGGGGAGGCGATGTTAGAGAGGTTTTAAGGAGGTCAGAAAAAATGTAAATAAAAAAAAAAGGATTTGGGGGTGGGTGGGTTGGGGGAAGGAGATAATCCGCTTTGAAAACAATTTATGACCTTCAGGAGGGAAGTTGGTGTAAGCAGATATATATCTGAAAGGGCTGAGTAAGAAGCGGCGTAAATTATGTGCGGTAAAAGGACCGGACGGGGGAGGTTTTTCTGAGGGTTTTTTTAGTCCGTTACTAGTGACATGCAGTGAAAAACAATTTGTTTCGTTGTATGGAGGTAAACGTAGCTTTATATACGATCGGTGTCCTCCTTGTATCATAACTGTGTGTGAATCGACCCCAGTTTCCTCTTCTCTAAGCTGTGCAATCAATCACCTCATCCTCCCAGCCCTAGCCTTGCCTGGACGGGAAACCTCTCTTCACAAGAACCTTAGAGGACGAAAGAAAACTTTAAAAAAAAAGATAAGAAAAAATGATAATAGACAAGATATTTAAAAAATAAAAAATGACAAGAGACAAGAGATAAGTAAGAAGAAAAAAATGGCAATAGAAAAGAGATGAACAAGAGAAAAGAAGAAAAGAATATGACAATAGATGAGAGATTGAAGAAAAAGAAAATTAAATAAATGGCGATAGACAAAAGATTTACATAATCATCATCTGTGGTGTCACTCTCTCCTTGAATTTCACTAAGAAAACATAGGAATATAAACTACTTGACTCTCACTAAGAAAACATAGGAATATAAACTACTTGACTCTCACTAAGAAAACATAGGAATATAAACTACTTGACTCTCACTGTGAAAACATAGGAATATAAACTACTTGACTCTCACTGTGAAAACATAGGAATATAAACTACTTGACTCTCACTGTGAAAACATAGGAATATAAACTACTTGACTCTCACTAAGAAAACATAGGAATATAAACTACTTGACTCTCACTGTGAAAACATAGGAATATAAACTACTTGACTCTCACTAAGAAAACATAGGAATATAAACTACTTGACTCTCACTGTGAAAACATAGGAATATAAACTACTTGACTCTCACTATGAAAACATAGGAATATAAACTACTTGACTCTCACTGTGAAAACATAGGAATATAAACTACTTGACTTTCACTAAGAAAACATAGGAATATAAACTACTTGACTCTCACTAAGAAAACATAGGAATATAAACTACTTGACTCTCACTGTGAAAACATAGGAATATAAACTACTTGACTCTCACTAAGAAAACATAGGAATATAAACTACTTGACTCTCACTGTGAAAACATAGGAATATAAACTACTTGACTTTCACTAAGAAAACATAGGAATATAAACTACTTGACTCTCACTAAGAAAACATAGGAATATAAACTACTTGACTCTCACTGTGAAAACATAGGAATATAAACTACTTGACTTTCACTAAGAAAACATAGGAATATAAACTACTTGACTCTCACTGTGAAAACATAGGAATATAAACTACTTGACTCTCACTGTGAAAACATAGGAATATAAACTACTTGACTTTCACTAAGAAAACATAGGAATATAAACTACTTGACTCTCACTGTGAAAACATAGGAATATAAACTACTTGACTTTCACTGTGAAAACATAGGAATATAAACTACTTGACTTTCACTAAGAAAACATAGGAATATAAACTACTTGACTCTCACTGTGAAAACATAGGAATATAAACTACTTGACTCTCACTGTGAAAACATAGGAATATAAACTACTTGACTCTCACTAAGAAAACATAGGAATATAAACTACTTGACTCTCACTAAGAAAACATAGGAATATAAACTACTTGACTCTCACTAAGAAAACATAGGAATATAAACTACTTGACTCTCACTGTGAAAACATAGGAATATAAACTACTTGACTCTCACTAAGAAAACATAGGAATATAAACTACTTGACTCTCACTAAGAAAACATAGGAATATAAACTACTTGACTCTCACTAAGAAAACATAGGAATATAAACTACTTGACTCTCACTAAGAAAACATAGGAATATAAACTACTTGACTCTCACTAAGAAAACATAGGAATATAAACTACTTGACACTCACTAAGAAAACATAGGAATATAAACTACTTGACACTCACTAAGAAAACATAGGAATATAAATTACTTGACTCTCACTAAGAAAACATAAGAATATAAACTCCTGGCAACATATAAATGAGTCACACGTGAAATCCATGGTTGTCAAGCAGGTTCGGGAATACGACAAAAACTTAATAGATTCAGAATTACTGAGTTATGTCCCTTGTGCTAAAGGAAAAATGTCACACACACACACACAGAGTGACACACCGTTTTTTTTTTTTTAATTGTCTATCGATATGAAATAAAATAATAGTATTATGTAACCTTCGTGGGCTGTTAATTTTTTTTTTTTACGGTGATAAAGAGGGAGAGTGTGTACATGTGTGCGTGAGGGACAATGAGAGAGAAAGAGAGAGAAAGAGAGACAGAGAGAGACAGAGACAGAGAGACAGAGAGACACAGAGAGAGAGAGAGAGAGAGAGAGAGAGAGAGAGAGAGAGAGAGAGAGAGAGAGAGAGAGAGAGAGAGATTGATTCAACAAAACAAAGAAGGTAGGATCCTAGTTTTCAATTTTCAGAGATTCTTTTAAAAGCCGAATTAGTTGGAACAGCAATCATTTTGTTTTCAATGGCATTTTACTTTTTCAATGGTGCTTGGCTCAAACAACATGGCAGAAGCTGCTGGACGATTCAAACAAAAAAAAAATAGAGTAAAAAGAAAAAGAAATATGGCATATTTCTCGAAAAACACTCACACAACACCTTACGTTGTATCAATATAAATTCATGGAAGACTTACCTAAAAAAAAATCCACAATTCTAACCGGATGAAATGTGAATAAGTGGAAGCGAGGGTCACCAAGTCTGAAGCCATAATGTATATTATCAGTCGGTGTTGTTGTCAATAGCCATGTGTCGCAGATTGAATTACGTACCGTAAACATGAGTCATAACGTAACAAACACGTGAATTCCTTAGTGATGAGTGCAAATCGGCCTGCGTTGTTTAAATCGAACGTTAGGCCTGGTCAGTCTGGTCAGCTATTTAGACCAGTGAAATCTGCTGCTGCTGGTAAAACTGTCTCGGACCATGTGATTGTTATGTATTGTAACTGTGTGAGCATGCAGTGGAAACACACTCTCCATAGCGCGCTTGCACCTGGTCCAGGCTAGTACTCAGTACCGGTAGCATTAGAGCATCCCTGGTGGTCATCATGTAACCCTTACATAACAGTTACGTTGTCGTTGAGAGGGCTAGCATGTGTGCGAAAAGCGATTCTGCTACGTACCGCAGGGTGGGAGGAGTTTATGCAAATGATGTCGGTCAGTCTAAAAATATTACGCCATAGTCTAGCTTAGGGCCCGTAAGTCTTTCTTGCGACACCTCAGGAATGACCGGACCCAAGTGACGGCGTGGGATTGTTAAGATAGCTCACTTGCCTAACCATAAACGATTAATTTGGTAGTGGTGGTGTTTTTGGTTTTTTTTTAATCATGGACGCTTCTTCTATCAATCGAGATCTGCGCAACGTTCTCGGTACAGAAAGGTCAACTTGGTGCTTCGGTTTGGTTGAGGCTATTACTTCGTGAATGGTCTAATGTATTGTTATAATTTCAGAACATTGTTGCTGCCGCAAGTATTACTCCTACTACTACTACTACTGCTACTACTACTACTACTACTACTACTACTACTACTACTACTACTACTACTACTACTACTACTACTACTACTACTACTACTACTACTACTACTACTACTACTACTACTACTACTACTACTACTACTACTACTACTACTACTACTACTACTACTACTACTACTACTTGTGCTACTACTACTACTACTACTACTACTACTACTACTACTACTACTACTACTACTACTACTACTACTACTACTACTACTACTACTACTACTACTACTACTACTACTACTACCATTATTATCTTGCTGCTGTTTTTATAATAATAATAATTATTATTATTATTATTATTATTATTATTATTATTATTATTATTATTATTATTATTATTATTATTATTATTATTGTTGTTGTTGTTGTTGTTGTTGTTGTTGTTGTTGTTGTTGTTGTTGTTGTTGTTGTTGTTGTTGTTGTTGTTGTTGTTATTATTATTATTATTATTTTTATTTTTATTATTATTATTACTTTTGTTGTTGTTCTTTTTGTTGTTGCTGTTGTTGTTATTAGTACTACTCCTTTGCTTTTTATACTTCTACTTCTTACTACAGCAACATTATTGCTCCTTCTCTTTCGCCTTATAAAAATCTATCATAAAGCGCGACGAAAGTTTACTCAACCTTAAAATTATAGCGGTGCGATAAATCTTTTTTCCTTAATATTAGCTGGCCGCTTTTTTTTTTCCATATTTGTCTACTTTTCATTCTCAGTAAATTCGTGACATCCTGTTTGTCCAGAGTTGTTTATATAGTCATACAGAAATAGAATAACCACAAGTAAAAACTAAAGAGAAAAATAGTTGTGAGTCAGACAATGGGGCAACTTGACGCCATAGACTTTATCGTCTGCTCCATGTGGCGGACATGTTCTGAAAGGCGTTGTTGACTACGTCAGAGCTAATATTTGTGGCGTCAATCTAATACAGTGTGAAGTGTGTCGAGATGTCAGCTAATTTGAACAACTGAGATTTAATTATTTCTTAACCGCAATCAAGGAACTAGTAAATGAGTAACTGCTGTTCTATTGCTTGTTGATTGTTATCTTAATTTGTGACACACACAAGTTATTTCCGGTAGTGATTTGGACTAGTAAGGCCAGTCTATTTTTTTTTTCTGCTTATGTAGCAAGTAACTCTCACTACAATTCTTTCACCACACAATTATAAAACATATAAAACAAATCTCTACCCTCTAAATTAATTTCAATGACTACAATTTTATTTGGATCGATATTTAACTTTATCTTTTATCAGTTACACCAACTCTGGCTTTTACAGACTTCAACGTTTCGTCATTTCTCTATAATTTGCAGTCCTAAAGTCCGATTCCCCCCCCCCCCCTTTTTTTTTTCCACACACACAGGTACACATAATCACACCCCACCTCCTTTTTAATACACAAAATTGTAATGATCTGAGTTTTAACCAACTTAAGTCTACTTAAATTCTAAAATGGTTGTTTCGAAAATGAATTTTCGAATGAAAATTCAATGTTTTAGATATTCATGCCTTGAAAATGTCATACCTTAATATTCATAGGGTCCTACTTCAAAAAGAAATGAGGACTCTTCTAGTGATTCTGTTAAAGTGTTATTGGACGCTATCTCTCT
>JAWDGP010006902.1:137500-142500 GCA_033675545.1 Elysia crispata
TTCCATTACAAACCGCATGGTTCATCTTTCATTACAAACTGCATGGTTCATCTTTCATTACAAACTGCATGGTTCATCTGTCATTACAAACTGGATGGTTCATCTTTCATTACAAACTGCAGGGAAAAGGAATTAGAGTTGAAGAAAGGGAGGATAACTGAGATCGAGAGTGGGTAACGTAAACTCTAAGCGAGGTTGAGTTGTCTAAAACTCAGAGGAAAGAAAAAATTCGCCATATTGACCAGGAATTCGTGCGGTGTATTCTACCATCTAACCAAACAAAGGCATAGAAGAGTACTTAAGTAAGTTTATACACTACACATTAATTCAAGTGATGCAAAGTAACCCCCCCACACACACACACACAAACACACACATACACATTTTTCCTGCTACCAAAAATAAAATGTTGGTCCTTGATATACTATAGTGCAGTAAAGTCAACAATCTGAAGTGCTTTGATCCCTAGCTGAGGAGGAAGGTCAAGTCATGAAGACACAAAATGTCAAGTCCATTTCAGACATTTTGCAATGAGTTCAGATCATGTCACTGATTATATCGTGGCATGAGGACGTGTTGGTTCGAGAAGATGTCGGGTGACGTACTTGAGAGAAACAGGTATTAGATTTCCAAACTGAGTGAGTGCTCGATTACTCACAGATACTCACAGGTAGGAAACCAGAAAACTTTATATCCACATCTGTAAAATGGGTATGTGACTCTAACAACCAGGAGAAATATTCGGAATGATAGGTGATCTTAAAACCTTTTGGTTTATTTGGATGCGGCTGAGATATTATGAGAAACGTGCCTTTAACTTGCCTGTGGTTAGTCAAGATTTGTGGAGTTTGGGCTTTGGCGTGTTCAAAGATGGACAAAATTAACCAATCATTATGTATCTTTTATTGTTATTGTTGTTGTTTTTGTTGTTTTTGTTGTTGTTGTTAATGTTGTTGCTATTATGTTTGATTTTGTTGATATGGTGTCTTTCTTTATTCTTTTACATTTGATTTGTTTCACTTTCTTTTCTTCTCTCTTGTACAAATTTGTAGATCCGTTGCTTGCATCATACTTTAGCTTTCAAGGTAAAAGCGAGAATCTGAGCTGAGCACATTCCAGCCCAGAACTGATCGGAGAGTTCAGCAAGTTCACCGTTTATGTTCTCCTTGTCTCTCAAGCTCAGCTTTCAAGGGGTGATAGTGAAAGATATGTTGTGGATTAATCTTAAAATGAAATAAAAATATGGATTCTCTAAATCTCTGATCCAAGATACCAAAATGTCTAGGAAAGATCGTAGTGAGGAAAGGAGGGGGTGGCATTGTTTTGTTTTCATTCGTGAGTGATATAGCTTGTCTGAAACAAGAGGATCATAGAGGTATGGCTGTTCTCGAAATCAAGTAAGCCCCACTCCTCCCTTGAGCCAGGCGGAGCAGCAAAGACGGGGCTCCATACTCGTCCTCTGAACATTGTGAGGATCGAACTTTCGAACGACGTCCTTACCTCGAGATATCGAGGGCGTTCTGGGTCATTGATATGGGTAGCTTCTCCTTCAACTGCTGGTAGAATACTGACGGAATGATAAGTAACTTCTCCTTCAACTGCTGGTAGAATACTGAAAGGATGAGAAGTAACTTCTCCTTCAACTGCTGGTAGAATACTGAAAGGATGAGAAGTAACTTCTCCTTCAACTGCTCGTAGAATACTGAAAGGATGAGAAGTAACTTCTCCTTCAACTGCTGGTAGAATACTGAAAGGATGAGAAGTAACTTCTCCTTCAACTGCTCGTAGGATACTGAAGGCATGAGAAGTAACTTCTCCTTCAACTGCTGGTAGAATACTGAAGGAATGATAAGTAACTTCTCCTTCAACTGCTGGTAGAATACTGAGGGAATGATAAGTAACTTCTCCTTCAACTGCTTGTAGAATACTGAGGGAATGAGAAGTAACTTCTCCTTCAACTGCTGGTAGAATACTAAAGGGATGATAAGTAACTTCTCCTTCAACTGCTGGTAGAATACTGAGGGAATGATAAGTAACTTCTCCTTCAACTGCTCGTAGAATACTGAAAGGATGAGAAGTAACTTCTCCTTCAACTGCTCGTAGGATACTGAGGGAATGATAAGTAACTTCTCCTTCAACTGCTCGTAGAATACTGAAAGGATGAGAAGTAACTTCTCCTTCAACTGCTGGTAGAATACTGAGGGAATGATAAGTAACTTCTCCTTCAACTGCTCGTAGAATACTGAAAGGATGAGAAGTAACTTCTCCTTCAACTGCTCGTAGGATACTGAGGGAATGATAAGTAACTTCTCCTTCAACTGCTCGTAGAATACTGAAAGGATGAGAAGTAACTTCTCCTTCAACTGCTGGTAGAATACTGAGGGAAGTATAAGTAACTTCTCCTTCAACTGCTCGTAGAATACTGAAAGGATGAGAAGTAACTTCTCCTTCAACTGCTCGTAGGATACTGAAAGCATGAGAAGTAACTTCTCCTTCAACTGCTCGTAGGATACTGAGGGAATGATAAGTAACTTCTCCTTCAACTGCTCGTAGAATACTGAAAGGATGAGAAGTAACTTCTCCTTCAACTGCTCGTAGGATACTGAAAGCATGAGAAGTAACTTCTCCTTCAACTGCTCGTAGGATACTGAAGGAATGATAGGTAACTTCTCCTTCAACTGCTGGTAGAATACTGAGGGAATGAGAAGTAACTTCTCCTTCAACTGCTCGTAGAATACTAAAGGGATGATAAGTAACTTCTCCTTCAACTGCTGGTAGAATACTGAAAGGATGAGAAGTAACTTCTCCTTCAACTGCTCGTAGAATACTGAAAGGATGAGAAGTAACTTCTCCTTCAACTGCTCGTAGAATACTGAAAGCATGAGAAGTAACTTCTCCTTCAACTGCTCGTAGGATACTGAAAGCATGAGAAGTAACTTCTCCTTCAACTGCTCGTAGAATACTGAAAGCATGAGAAGTAACTTCTCCTTCAACTGCTCGTAGGATACTGAAGGCATGAGAAGTAACTTCTCCTTCAACTGCTCGTAGAATACTGAAGGAATGATAGGTAACTTCTCCTTCAACTGCTCGTAGAATACTGAAGGAATGAGAAGTAACTTCTTCTTCAACTGCTGGTATAGAAGACTGAAGGAAAGACAAGGAACGTCTCCTTCAACTGCTGTTATAATACATGTACTGAAATAATGAGAAGTAATTTCCCCTTCAACTGCTGGTAGAATACTGAAGGAAAGATAAGTAACTTCTCCTTCAATTGCTGTTATTATACATGTACTGAAATAACGGGAAGTAACTTCTCCTTCAACTGCTGCTATAATACATGTACTGAAGTAATGAGAAATAACTTCTCCTTCAACTAATGTTATAATACATGTACTGAAATAATGGGAAGCAATTTCTCCTTCAACTGCTAGTATTAACTTCTCCTTCAACTGCTGTTATAATACATGTACTGAAATAATGGGAAGTAGCTTCTCCTTCAACTGCTGCCTTCAACTCCTTGATTGTCTTACCTTCATCCTCGATTGTTTGATTTCAGTATCACCTCTTTGCTGGTTTTTGCGATTCTTCGGTCAATGTAATTCGCAGCGGGACTATTGTGCAAGATTTTTGTTGTCATGCGCGTGTAAGGAAATTTATCGAAACATTAGTTTTGAGAAGAGGGGCTCCCACCTTCACCAACTTCCTGCTCGTTCTGTTCGCTCTGTTCAAACTAGCTGTCGAATAGGAGGGGTGAATGGTTTATCCGGTGAAACGCTAAAAGAGGCTGTTTGGCAATAGTGGTCTCTTTAGTAAGGCAAAAGCTGGCGTGAGAGTTGAGTGAGAGAGAGAGAGAGAGAGAGAGAGAGAGAGAGAGAGAGAGAGAGAGAGAGAGGGAGAGAGAGAGAGAGAGGGAGGCATCGTGTGAAAAGTAGAGTGCCTGAGAGTCGGTGTGAATGTGTGAAGGGTGGAAAGGCTGAAGAGAGAGAGAGAGAGAGAGAGAGAGAGAGAGAGAGAGAGAGAGAGAGAGAGAGAGAGAGAGAGAGAGAGAGAGAGAGAGAGAGAGAGAGAGAGAGAGAGAGAGAGAGAGAGAGAGCTGGGGGGGGGGGGGGGCAGCGAGAAGGGGCAAGGTGAGGAGGAGGAGGAGGATGAGATAAGGGATGGGGACTACCGTGGGAACAGACCCGAGGAATGTGCATGAGGAGCAGGCGAGAAGCCAGGTGGGCTGGAGGGGCAGAGAGAGAGAGAGAGGCCCAGTTGTCTGGGGGTGTCATGCTATACACGAACAGTGATCTCTTAGCTGATCCCTTAGAGTCACAGACCTAAGACAGAGAGCCAAGATAGGAGAGAAGAGAGCGGCGCAGTCCAACAGGTGTTAGCTGTGGGTCTGGAGGTGGAACAATTCCTTCTGGAGATGGAAGGGTTGTCGATATAAGCGGATGGAGATTAGATCAGGATATATAGGAACCGCGGTCAGAGAGAGAGAGAGAGAGAGAGAGAGAGAGAGAGAGAGAGAGAGAGAGAGAGAGAGAGAGAGATGTAATCAAAATGGTAAAATAGAATTGTGTTTGTTATGATTTTGAAAGAACAAGAGAAGAGAGGGAGGTGGAGAGAACGGCGAATTAGAACTTTAGGAAAGGAATGAGAATAAAAAAGAATAGTTTTGAGAGAATGGTAAGAGGAAGAGAGGGAGGGAGACACAATGGGAAGAAGTCAGAGAATTCTACACTCAGTCAGAGAATTCTACACTCAGTCAGAGAATTCTACACTCAGTCAGAGAATTCTACACTCAGTCAGAGAATTCTACTCTCAGTCAGAGAATTCTACACTCAGTCAGAGAATTCTACACTCAGTCAGAGAATTCTACACTCAGTCAGAGAATTCTACACTCAGTCAGAGAATTCTACACTCAGTCAGAGAATTCTACACTCAGTCAGAGAATTCTACACTCAGTCAGAGAATTCTACACTCAGTCAGAGAATTCTACACTCAGTCAGAGAATT
>JAWDGP010006902.1:147500-165000 GCA_033675545.1 Elysia crispata
CGTCAGCGTTATATATAGCTCCCTCCAGGAGCATGGCGCTTCACCTAGCTCCAGCTTGTTTTTATGTTGCACCATCGGGCTGCTTACCTCACCGCCAGAGAAAAAGTTTGGTTTGGTGGTGTTTGTTTGAATGTTTACACCGCCACCCTCTCTCTCTCTCTCTCTCTCTCTCTCTCTCTCTCTCTCTCTCTCTCTCTCTCTCTCTCTCTCTCTCTCTCTCTCTCTCTCTCTCTCTCTCTCTCTCTCTCTCTCTCTCTCTCTCTCTCTCTCTCTCTCTCTCTCTCTCTCTCTCTCTCTCTCTCTCTTTTTTTTCCGTACATTTTTTCATGTTTTAAATTGTAAGGAGTAAAATACATTGCAATTATCCTTTTTTTTTTCCCAACTCGATGTGACTGTGAATCATGCCCACATGCACTTGCGCACATGCGGCTGTCTTACAGAAGACCCTTCACTTTGGATCAGAGAAATGTTTTTACTGCAGGAGATCAAACTACGTTATACACAGTCAACTCGATCTAGTCTAGAGCTCAGAGATTTATTATTGGAAAACATGATGATGATGATGGAATTCATACTGCTTCTACTACTACTACTACTACTACTACTACTACTACTACTACTACTACTACTACTACTACTACTACTACTACTATTTCTACTTCTACTACTACTACTTCTACTACTACTACTACTACTATTTCTACTACCACTACTACTACTACTACTACTACTACTACTACTACTACTACTACTACTACTACTACTACTACTACTACTACTACTACTATTACTACTACTACTACTATTTCTGCTGTTGCTACTGCTACTACTACTACTACTACTACTACTACTACTACTACTACTACTACTACTACTACTACTACTACTACTACTACTACTACTACTACTACTACTACTTCAACTGCTACTACTGCTACTGCTGATGCTGCTGATGCTACTTCAACTGCTACTGCTGCTGATAATAATAATAATAATAATAATAATAATAATAATAATAATAATAATAATAATAATAATAATAATAATAATAATACTAATAATAATAATAATGATGATAATGATGATGATGATAATAATAATAATAATAATAATAATAATAATAATAATAATAATAATAATAATAATAATAATAATAATAATAAGAAGAAGAAGAAGAAGAAGAAGAAGAAGAAGAAGAAGAAGAAGAAGAAGAAGAAGAAGAAGAAGAAGAAGAAGAAGAAGAAGAAGAAGAAGAAGAAGAAGAAGAAATAAATAAATAAATAAATAAATAAAATGAGTAAATAAATAAATAAAGCTGATCATGTTAGTCAAAGCTGTATAATATTTCGATCAAGTGGTGGAGATGGCAGTTGCACCTACAGCATGCAACCATTCTGTCTCCGATGATCTAAAGACTGATAACCCATTATGTGAAGCCATGTCAGCATCTAGGAAAACCGCATGATTATATCCCACAAAGACAATAATTCTAAGTAACAGGCTATAAACCCGGTCTCAGCCCTCTGCCGCATTTGCATTGTACAGTATAAGAACCGATCAACTGGATGCGATGTAAAGAACGTCTCCTAAGTCTGTTGGATGTAGAATTTAATAGTAAATACATGTACTTAAGTTATAAGCATTTAAGTATGTGATTACACAGAGGTGTCACCATATTGACTCAGAGAGAGAGAGAGAGATGGGGGCAGAGATAGAGAGAGAGAGGGGAAGAGACAGGGGGAGAGACAGGGAGAGAGATAGAGAAAGAAAGGAGGAGAGGGAGAGAGAGACAAACAGACGGGGAGAGACAGAGGGAGAGAGATAGAGAGAAAGAGAGACAGAGAGACAGAGAAAGCAGAGAGCTAGAGAGAAAGACAGAAAGAGAAGGGGGGGGGGGAGGTTGGCACACACCCACACACACAGAGGGAGAGAGAGAGAAAGAGAGACAGAGACAGAGACAGAGAAAGCAGAGAGCTAGAGATAAAGACAGAAAGAGAGAGGTGGCGACAGAGAGCTAGAGAGAAAGAGAGAGAGAGAGAGAGAGAGAGAGAGAGAGAGAGAGAGGGGGGGGGGGTTGGCACACACCCACACACACAGAGGGAGTGAGAGAGAGAGAAAGAGAGAGAGAGAGAGAGAGAGAGAGAGAGAGAGAGAGAGAGAGAGAGAGAGAGAGAGAGAGATGTGCATGTATAGTCATGTACTTCAACTCAGCGGTTTCTAACCAAGACCTATTGTGCCCAGCACCACATACATTTTTTTGGTAATACTCTCAGCCCAAACCTCTTGTTTGAATGCAATTTATTGTTAGCGACGCCTGGATCTATATCACATTTCCGTCATCAATAAAGTCAACAGATGGTGGCTACAGGGGGCGCAAGTCTCCCACACTTTTCCCAGGCTAGGCCAAGCCAGGCCAAGAACCATTAAATCATTCGAGTGCTCAAATCAAGCACAAAACTCACAGAGAGAACCTCTAAAATCTATGGTATCTCGAACGGGTCAGAAAACGTAGGAAACTCTAGTTAGGCTCTGCCGCTAACTGGATCGAGAAAGAAACTACAGTGGTATATGATTGAACAGTTTTCATTTTTATGCTCTGATATTGTTTTAGAAGCATTCTTCAACATTGCTATTCACGGTTAAAGTATATTCTAGAAGCCTTCGTCTCCCAAAACTTAATGTTGCCAATTTTTGCAACTGTTTTGTTCTAGATGTAAGAATGGTCCTATAATTTAGAAAAGTCCCAATCTTATTAATAGATCTTTTTAAAAAACCAATTGTCATGTAGGTCTGGATACAGGGGCAGCCATAAATTCCTGCAAGTCAGGGATTTGGATCTTGAGCTGTATCTACTGTGTAATGTAACGTCAATTTTACACAGGACGACACAAAGACACAAAGACAGAGGAAAATTGTCAGCTTCTATTTGTCCAAACTTAAGAACTATTGAGGTGCCTCTTGTTCTGTAGTGTGACTTTAACGTGATGTTTCTCTCTTGGCTCACAAAAAGATCATAATCTGTATTTGTGAACTTAATACAAACTTTAGAGTTGAGCGCTGTCGAAAATCATTATAACCTAGTGCGAGTATGTTTTTGTAATTTATTCTTCTTTCTTTGCCTATATCATGTCTGTAGTAAAATATTTGGATCTAAAGCATGTGAGTGAGAAGACTTACTTTTTTTTTTTTTTTTTTGCAAAACTTATGCTGCCCATGTAAACAACAAAAATATAACACTTCTGAGGTATATAACGTTACCGTTTATTTTGTCCTCTCCTATCTCCTTTGTCTTGATATTTCTATATTATTTTGCGGTGCTTGAATTTTCTTGTCTCTGCTCCATTGTGATGTTGATGATTGTCTCTCGCATGTCGCGTCGCTAAATATATGTCTATATTAGGCGTTTCGGAGCTTGATGTGATTCGATGACCACGCCCTCTCTCTGCAAGTCGTCGAGTCAAACAGAACGCACCAATTATTGCACAGGAAAGATCCAGAGACGCCAAATGTCTACAATCGGATGCCTATGTTAAGCCTCTTATGTCCTAGTATGACAGGAAGAATAGAAGGCATTAGAAAAGCGTTTAAAATCGCACCATAATAATGTCCATCATTGACACCACACACACTCCTCGTGACTCAGTGAGTGAAGTGATTAATGACACTTGTGTGGTAATAACCCTGTGGATATACCTCCACCCAGCTTAGCAACCCTACCACAGAGGGCAGAATGGATTCACGACATTGCGAGGTTCTATCAGTGCAGCTTCCTCTTGCTTCCTGTCACGATTTTTCTTTTTTTGTTCCTGTTTTTCATTTTTCTCTTCTATCCTCTCTATTCTTCCTCAGTGTTGGTCCTCTTCTTTCCTTTTTCATCCTCTTTCTTCCTTTTTGACAGTAGGTTTGTCATCTATCTTTACCTATCCCTATCTATAAACAATTGTGCCCTACTTTGCCTCTATGTTGATGTCTCTTTGTCTATCTTCCTCTTGCTCGTTTTTCTTCTCTCTACCTCTTTCCTCTCGTTATCTTTCTCCTCCTCCTCCTCTCCCACCCCCCACCCACGCCACAACCTATTCTGTCTGTCTGTTTGTCTGCCCTCCTCTCTCTCTCTCTCTCTCTCTCTCTCTCTCTCTCTCTCTCTTTATCTCTCTCACTATATCTATCTATCTATCTATCTCTTTATTTATGTGTTTATTTCTCTATTGGAATAAGACTTTAAAAAAACAACAACACACAACAGATCTGCTGTGACATGCATCAGACAGTTAATGACATGCATCAGACAGTTTTTTGTTTTTGAGTTAAGTCTCCTCATGTACCGCTAATTACCCAAGAAGAGCAACTTCCGGCAAAACCAAAGTCGGAGCTGACAATTGAGCTCCTCTCTCTCCTCCATCGGATGGTCCAACTAGGATTCAAGCCCAGAGTCCACTTATCATGAGACACGCGCTCTACCCACTCAGCTAAACCGTTACGGATCCATTTTATAAACTGAAAATAAACTGGAGCTTGCAATACATATTCATTTCGATATGAATAGGGGCATAAAAAATAAAAATAAACAAGTGTTCATTTGTATGAAATGAATGAAAAAATGATGAAATATAAAATGCTCTTTGAACGTTACTAGGCTTCTCTGTATCTGACTCTTTGGAAAACAGGAGACGTAAAACTAGCCAGATGACGAAACCAAAATTATGCATGCTCCAGAGATAAAATAAAGAAAGATTTGACTTAAATGGGACACCATAGTTTTGGGTTTGTCAACCATCGGAATGCCTTATCTGTGGTCTCTGTTTACACAACAATCAGAACATTACAGTGGGGGCCGAGGAGGCGTGGTTTTCCCACAGTACGACGACTGCCACTTAATCCCTTCCATGGCTCCCATGCAGAGAAGCTCTTTTTTACAGTATTGAGGCTTTCTTCTAATGCTGCGGTCTTTTATTTTTAAATTGATACTAGTTTTCCTTGCGTTTATTCAAGGTTAAGAGAGTAGAAAAATAAGGGAAGTCAAGAAATATCATAGAAAATGAAGAGAAACTTAAGTGCACACGATTTGTCTATGTAAGGATCAAAAACTTCAAGATTACAGCTGCACACTATCTAGGGATCCATGAAGAGGCTCGTTTGCCAGTAAAGAAATGTATAAGATTTAGCAAAGAACAAGCATGCAACTTAAATAACTTTTGGTCAAAATGAAGAACGACACAAAGTAGAATTAAAGTAGAATTAAATATGTAATGTCTTCCGCCTTTATTAGCCTCTTCAGATCTATCTAATATATAATCCTAATATACAGGTTAATAGAGTGGAGGAGATTACAACAAATAATTAAACCAATTTGAAAATACGTATTAGTTGCTCTGGTGATTTCAAACTTCCTTCTTTTATTGCGGGATGAAAACAAAATACATGTATTTTTTTAAATAATTTCTGATTTAACAAATAATAATTGATTATCCATGCATTTATTAATAAGAAACTAGAAAACGTAGATGAAGATTAGAAGGCCTGGATGTGATAAAGAAAAATTACTTGGAGAATGAATTGTAGCATAATTTTATCTTTAGTCAATTCTATAACAATTATGTTACAGGAAGCATCTTTATAGCAGAAATAAGCAAAGATTTTTCATCAACAGCTGTTAGAAAGAAACAAAACAAAAACAAAAAAAACAAAAAATAAAAATAAAAAAAAAACAAATAAAGATTGCGAAAAATTTAGATATATTCGTATCTCCTAGATAGATCTATCTATTATTTTTTTTTAACTATAACAATCAACAAGTGGTAATGTATTCCAATGCAACTTGTAGAGTATAACCGCAAAATCAACAGGCCACCTTACAGAAGTCTAATCTGAGTGGCACGTGCGGGTATTTTTTCCCCTCTTGCAACCACCCCGCACCCTGCTCCCCCCCCCCTGCCACTTCCTAAGGGTTGTAGACTTGAGAGTTTGACATGGGAGTATCCGGCTCTAGCGGCCGCCGCACGAGAACATCTGGCGGTTCAGCCAATCGGATCAAGCGTGGCGCATGCCGCCACAGACCGGGCACGCTGATTGGCTGGCTGCCGAAGTGTCCACAAATAGACCTACCGTGGGAACGGGAGAAGTTTCGACTTCACACCGACTGCTTGAGGACGGTGTCGGTATGTGTCATGCAAACATAAAGAGGTTGCCTCCGTCCCCCTCCCTTCTCCGCACTGAGTGTCACTGTTGATGACCAAAGCTCACTAAGCTTGGGAATCGCGCGACCCACGACACTGCTGGAACGTGCGCACCCACATATAAACCAGTTGCGCATCAAGATCTGGTTAGTCTCTGGATTTAACTCAGCAGTGAACGGATCAGACTCGATATTCTCTGTTGAGACTGTGTGTTTTCCTCTGCATTCCAAACCTGTGGTGTACTGAGAATTAAGAAGCTCTTGATAATTATTTTACTTTGAAAGTTTTTTCCCCTGTAGTATTTCTTAAACTGGATTTCTTGTTGATATGACAATGGCCAACTCCACAGTGGCTTCGCCAATGCGCTCTGGCGCTTCTTTGCGCAAGGTAAGTTTTCTTATGTAGTATTTAATTTAATATTAATACAAATCAAATAATTTTTTTTTAAACTTTTGTTTCTTCATTTTTTTGTTGTTACCAAAATACTTAAACGCATCACATTTTCAAAGTGATATTTTTTTATAATTGGAATTTAAACAATAAAAATATATCTAACTCTAGATTTAGCAATTTGATTCTTCAGTTCTTCAGTAATATGCGTCTTTTTTTTTTTTTTCGTTCTATAGCGTTTATAGAGCTATTAAATTTCATTGTATTAAACGTGTGGGCAATAGTTTGATTTATTCTTTCTCACCCCCCCCTCTCCCTCCCTCCCTCTCTCTTTCTCTCTCTCTCTCTCTCTCTCTCTCTCTCTCTCTTCTTCTTCTTCTTCTTCTTTTTTATGTAACTATTATTTTTTAGTCTCCCCTCTCTGTAGCACCGCTTTGATTGCTTTCCGATGTTTTTATATTCATGGAGTCTTCATATCTACCATTCTCCCCCAAACCAGCGAACTAACTTCTAATGGCCGCCTCCTCTCTCTCTCTCTCTACCTCCCTCCAGACCAACAAACCGTTGATGGAGAAAAGACGGAGAGCTCGTATCAATGACAGCCTCTCTCAGCTCAAGTCGCTGGTTATCACAGGCACCAAGAAGGACGTAAGTCGCCTCTCCCTTTGGCTCTTTCTTGCATAGATCTAGACTCTGTGCGCCAACTAGACTAGGTCTAGATCTAACAAAATGACAACTGCAGTTGCTGTGATCGAAGCTTATAGATGAGCTTTACAATGACAGGATTTAAGAGTACCATTATGTTTGCTTAGAGATGAAGAATGCAATCTTTTCCACACTTTTATTCCGATACTTTCTTCTTTCTTTCTATGCTATCGATTACTTCCCCACATCCTCATCACCACCATACGACAGCTACTACTACTACTACTACTACTACTGCTGCTGCTGCTGCTGCTGCTGCTACTACTATTACTACTACTACCACTACCACCATCAACACCACCACCACAACCAACTACTACTACTACTACTACTGCTGCTACTGCTGCTGCTGCTACTACTACTACTACTACTATCACAACCACCAACCACTACTACTACTAATACTACAACTACTATCACCACCACCATCACCACCACTACTACTTTCGCCATCACTACTATGACTACTACCTCTGCTGCTACCACTATTACCATACCGTGTCTCCTGCAGCTGCTTCTTCTGTTACTAGTTGTTGCTAGTACTACTATAAGAACCTCTTGTTCTTTCCGTTTTGTTATTGTTCTTTACCTACCATTTCAATAAACATTCACTTCTTTGTTTCACAATGCATGGCTTCTTATCTATCATCTCTCTCATTTCCACAGAGCTCACAATTCAACAAATTGGAGAAAGCTGATATTCTAGAGCTGACGGTGAAACACCTTCGCAACCTCCAAAGTCACCAACAGCAGCAGCAACAACAGCAGCAGCAGCAACAGCAACTGTCAGGTACCGAGTCTGTTGTGGGACCCAGGTACCAGGACGGGTTTGTGGAATGTGCTAACGAGGTCATCCGCTACTTGGGCCAGGCCCAGGGGTTCAGTGACGACACCAAGTGTCGCGTCATCAACCACCTGGCCAGCTGCCTCCAACTTGCCAACGCCAAAGACAAGGTGATGCAGGCAGGCGTGCTAGCCGCTCAACCAGCAGCCTCTATAAACACCGGAGCTCCGACAGCGACTGTTCTGAGTGGAGGCCTCATCGCCCCGCCCACTGCGGTCCCCGCCCAAGGACAGATCATTCAGATCGTGAGCGGTCCGCCCCCAGCTGTCCCAGCAGCAGGGAAATCTCAAAACGTTCACATCCTGCCCTCTCCTCCTACTGCCACTGTTCTTGGTAGCAACAACATCACCATGACAGCCCCCCACAGCAACCCTTCAGTGCGACCTGCCATTTCCATCCCAGGACAACAGATTCCAGCCTCGCACTACAGCCAGCCGCTTCACATTCATATTCCTCCAGCTTTCTCTCCAGTGCTTGTTGGCAAAGCTGAGAACATTTCCGCTACTAGCGCCAGACAATCTCACAAACAGCTGCAGCCCATGGACATTGCTCCTCGGCTGACCTGTCCAGAACAATCTCTAGCAAGGTCTGTCCCCTCCATCCTGCCTGCAGGGGCTTACGTCCATGCCAGCAAGGCTCAGAAGCAATCCGATGAGTGCAGTATTCTGACCACCACGCCAGAATCAACTCCAAGTCCCCAGGCCCGCCTCCCTTCCCCTACAGTCACATCCAGACAACAGCAGCAGCAGCAGCAAGTTGATACCCCCATCACACATGTCCACAAAATCCACGGGTTCTACTCGTCCGCTGAGGATTTTGTCCCATCCAGACCCCGCACCTATTCCATGGCATCCTCATCTTCCACGTCGTCCTCCTCCTCTTCCTCAGCAACAGAGAACGAGCTGCCCTCCCCCCTGAACCTGTCCTCCCAGTCTCCAACCTCTTACAGCCTCCCACCCAGGAGGCTCAACAAAGGAGGCGAGTCCGCCCCTAAGCCTCGCCATTTTATGGACAAAAACAACAACATCAACAGCAACAGCAACTGTGACTTTTACAACAAAAACATTTCAAGCTACAGCAGTGACCAGGAGAACATGAACACTTCTGGTATGCCCAACCTAAGCAACAATTACAGAATGGAGAGTTATTCCCCCTCGCAGCTGTTCTCCTCAGTCGTGCTCAACTCCCGTGGTAAGACCAGTCCAGACAGTGACTCCGGGCCAGGCCTCAAGTACATGTCCATGATGATGGAGGAGGACAGACAGTGCACCCGCAACCATGGTCACAGGTCACGGTCAACTTCTCCTGCCTCCTCTGTGGGAGAGGACCGCTTGTGGCGACCTTGGTAATCTGTCAGGAATTGCTTCCATAGACTAATTCTAATTCTACTGCTATTAATTAGTTTTGATTTTAAATTAATTAACTTCACTATCAGCATTATTGTGATGATTCTAATAATTTGGCTTCAAATTCTGAAGTGAATGAAATCAAAACATTTATTCCTGTGAATAATGAGAAGATTGTTAAGATGAGCCTTGATATGCCCATGTTTTTCTTGAACCTCTGGTTTGCAAAATGTTACATCTGCATTATCTCTGACAATCTCAAAAGTATCTCTGCAATTTTTTTTTGTTTTCAAATTTATTTTCATACTAGACTGCCATTGTGTATCAAACAGTTTGTTATCATTTCCTAATATTGTTACTTTCCCATTTGTCGATATTTGTTGTTTATTACTACAAGCATCTCAGTTTGTCCACTTTTTTCTTTAAGTACACAATATATACATGTACTTAACTTGACTTTGCAATTAAATGGAGATACCGGTAGTGTTGTAAATCGAAATTCCAAAATCTACACATTCGTGTTTAATGAATTCCTTTTTATTGAAAGTTTTGGTTGTTGGACACTATTCGCATACATTTTTTATTTTCATATCCTATGATCAGCCTTTTTTTTTTCCAATTTGTTTGTGTTGCTTCATTACAGCATTCCCTTCATCATTAGCTTTGTGAGACTAAGAAATTGGAGGTTCAAATTAATGATGCCATGTTTTTTTTATTGGGACCAAATGTGCCTTTATTTTTTGGGGTGATTCCAAATTTGCTGCTGTTATCATTTTTTTAATGCACGAAACTCAAATCATTATTTAGCCTACATGATTGTAGTTTTTAAGCATTTCCTTAAGGTACACACCTATTAGGAAAACAATTTGCATCTCAATGCTCAGCAGAAAGCAGTGTAAATATGTCTTAAACTGTCGCTGTTGGTTCAATATACATTGGACACATTTACATTACAACCTTTGTGATCTTCACAACGCTATCTGTTTTCAAATTGCGTTGTGCCAATTTATTGTTGAATGCATTATAATGTGTATAATTTGCCATTGATTTTTACTTGCAGCGTTATTTTTAATACAAGTTTGATTATGCATTGAAACAAAAAAACACTTTGTTGTTTTTTCTGTTCAGATATTTATAGGTGACTGTCTTTTATTGTACTTTGTCCCATATTTGTTGTTTTTTTGTTGTTGTTCGTTTGTTTGTTTTCTCCTTTACTCTTTGTTATATCATATAGTATTTATCTGTTATAGTGTGTGTGATTGTTAAAATTCGTGTCCATGTTAACTTTTCACTTGGGTAATTGAACTGCATGGAATTTGACGTGTGGTTTAAACTTGTTTTTTGTCACTTAGTAAAAAGAGTTGAATGTTGGAAACGCTGGGGTTTTTAATAAATGAAACAATATTGTTAATAATCCATTGATCACTATTCACCCGATATTCTTCATCTTTTGAGTTACTGTTTAAATCATAGCACTTTATAAACAAGTATATACGACAAAACAATAAAATACATCAATAATTACTACATACATGGATACATGAACACAAAATAAATTATTATATAAATTGATGAGGGAATAAATATTACTTTATAAATAAAGAATAAATCCGCTTCAGCTTTAATTCATAATCTGAACACAGTCCAAGCCTAATCTGAACATAGACCAAGCTAATCTGAACACAGACCAAGCCTAATCTGAACACAGACCAAGCCTAATCTGAACACAGACCAAGCCTAATCTGAACACAGACCAAGCCTAATCTGAACACAGACCAAGCCTAATCTGAACATAGACCAAGCCTAATCTGAACACAGACCAAGCCTAATCTGAACACAGACCACGCCTAATCTGAACACAGTCCAAGCCTAATCTGAACACAGACCAAGCCTAATCTGAACACAGACCAAGCCTAATCTTAACACAGCCCAAGCCTAATCTGAACACAGTCCAAGCCTAATCTGAACACAGTCCAAGCCTAATCTTAACACAGACCAAGCCTAATCTGAACACAGTCCAAGCCTAATCTGAACACAGTCCAAGCCTAATCTGAACACAGACCAAGCCAAGGGTTCCGCTCGCCAGGGTGGCCTTCAGGTTTCAAGACGAATGATCATGTCGTCAAATTATGGCGTCCTTACATCACCCCGCTGCCATTCTCCTCATTAGATCTAGAGACTCAACTCAAACAAGGCTGGGGGATTAAGAAGAGACCCTGACATGATAAGTCATATCAAGGAGGTAAAATGTTTGTGGGACCCCAACAAAGTCCTGAACAGATGTAGTGTTAACCATCAGGTCTTGAAACAGTATTGGTAGATACCAATTACCAGACATCTGTCTCGGCCTTATTAAATAATAATAATAATAATCCGTCTCTTTGCTCATTTACATGGAAGTAACAATCTTTGGACTAATGTCCTAAATTTTCTTGCTCCGATCGAAAACCATTCTTGATCCGAACTCTCTGGCAACTATTATAATTATGTGCGTATGTATCTGAACCTAGTGAGTAACAATCTTTGGACTAATGTCCTAAATTTTCTTGCTCCGATGGAAAACCATTCTTGATCCGAACTCTCTGGCAACTATTATAATTATGTACGTATGTATCTGAACCTAGTGAGTAACAATCTTTGGACTAATGTCCTAAATTTTCTTGCTCCGATGGAAAATCATTCTTGATCCGAACTCTCTGGCAACTATTATAATTATGTACGTATATGTATCTGAACCTCCATGGTGACTTGTGAGATTCCAGATCAGCGCATGGCAAAGATTCTTGCATTTCACAATGAATGTGACGATAAATACATTAGCAGATCAATCCATTTTGCAACACAGATTTGAAATAGTTACGTAATTCTAGCATTCGAGTAGAGTAGGCCTACATAAATTTTAACTACACTAACAGTAAAAATACTGTAATTTAACTAAAAATACTGTTTAACCAAACAACCAAAAATTCAATCACAACCGTAAGGAGTGCGATTGCTATAGTAGTTATTGTTGTTTTGATTTTTTGTTTTTAAATTAATTACTCTGGCTCAACTAATAATTCAAGTATAACTAATTATGTTTCAGCCAAAATGATTTCTGCATTCGTAGAATTTCGTTTTAACTAAGTTTTTATTCACTTTGATAAGGCTTTGCTATAAGGCTATTCCGTCATGTAATAAATGCTGTTCTGAAAAACAAAGACAAGAAAAAAAAGTAAGAGGCCAAATAAATAGAAAGGCTCATAAAACTTCATCTTTTTCAATTCAGAACGCATTATGGCATGGAAAAAATGACAGCTTAACTTTTGATTTTATAATCATTTACGGATTAACCCAATTAAAAAAAAAACCAGTTTAAATTCTAATTAACTGAAGTCCGCTAGTTCAGTTTATTTTTCTTTTTACTTTTTTGCTTGCAGTTTTTAATTTGTCGCCACTCTTTCAAATCTCTGGGCGAAGATAAGTGAAGCTTGTCAGCCAGTAAACTACATGGACCGATAGAGGCGTAAGTTATACAAAAACTTCACCAATAAGATGCTTCAGATAATCCAAGGGAAGTAATCGCGTCGTTTTGCCCAAGATTCACTTACAAACCATAATGTAGATATTATAGGCTAAATTTTATTTCCACAATCAACAAAATATCATTTACTAAAAACTTCAATATTCATAAAAGATGAGAATTCTTTATTTCGGCATTTTTTGATGATCGACCTCAGCCATCAGTGCAATACTAGAGGGGTCTAGAATCTACAAGCATTATAAAAATATGAGTGGTGTTAACCAATCAACTCAATATGACAATACAGGCAGCTATTATAACCTCTCAACTAACTGACCAAGGCGTGACCCCCCGCCAGCAGCTGTCAGGATAGCCCTAGTTGTGTGGTAATGACCAGTCAACTCAATTTGACACTACAGGCAGCTACTATAAATGAGATAAGTAATATTGAAATGACGTATGAACACGAGATAACAATTCGACACAACCTGCTAGTGCTAAGTGCTGGTTATTCTTTCCGGATAATTATAAACACATAGCGATAATGAGCAGCAGGCGAGACTCAAGGTGATATGAGGCTACTGTACAGTCATGTACACAATATGGCGTTTCCGTTTGTTGCTTGTGTCTGAAATAACTAGAGACGCGAGAGATTCGTGACGTCATTGCCCTGCCCACTCCCTGCTAACGTTGCAGGGTCAGGAAGACAGGGGGCGCACGTGACTTTCTGATCCATCAGGTTACAAGGTCCTTCATTAGAAACCAACCATCACGATGTTGATATGGTTCGTGCAATATGATTAGTGAAGAATCACGATTTCTAACCCAAGTGTGTTTCGGCACGACTTGGTACGATTGCAGTTATTTCAGGAAGTTGATCGTCTTTTTTTGTGGATGGAATTTCAAATATATAATACGTTTTTCCCTCTGTCTGTTTCACCATCTCTCCTCCTTGACTTATATTGTTTTTCTCTTCTTTCTCTTCATTCATTACATTTGTCCTCCCCTCCCCTACTTTTAGCTCTCTTTCTATCTCTGTCTACCCCCCATCCCCACCCCCCCCCCCTCTCTCTCTCTCTCTCTCTCTCTCTCTCACTCACTCTCTCTCACTCTCTCTTCCTCTCCTCTTCTCTTCTCTCTGTCTTTCTCTATTCTTCGATTTACATGTGATTTTTTTTTATCTTTGTTTTTTCCCTCCCATCTGCTTATTGCCTCTGTTTGTATCTTTCTCCCTCTTTCTTTTTCCTTCTTTCTCTATAATTATGCAAAGACAAATTTATCTATCTATCTATCTATCTATCTATCTATCTATCTATCTATCTATCTATCTATCTATCTATCTATCTATCTATCTATCTATCTACCTATCTATGTTTATTTCTCTATCTTTCTATCTATATTTATTTCTCTATCTTTCTATCTATCTATCTATCTATCCATCTATTTTTCTATCTATCTATCTATCTATCTATCTGTCTATCTATCCATCCATCCATCCATCTCTATCCATTTCTACCACTTCTTTTCTCCTTCTACTTTTCCCTTATTTTATCACCTTCATCATTTCTCTCTTTTCTTGGCCTTAGTCATCTTACTTTTTTTTTCTGACCCCTTCCCCATACTAATCTAGGATAATGCACGTCGCCTTGAACGGGAAGAATTTAAGAGAGAGAGAGAGAGAGAGAGAGAGAGAGAGAGAGAGAGAGAGAGAGAGAGAGAGAGAGAGAGAGAGAGAGAGAGAGAGAGAGAGAGAGAGAGAGAGAATAGAGGTGGTGTGGGGGCCTTTTTAAGGGTTAACATTATTCTTGAAGGATTATTATGGGCGGATTAACCTCTGTGTTCCAAGAGTCACTCAATGGCTTGAACTGGCTTCCTTTTTGCTAAGCATTACATCATAATTGTTTCACTTTAAGCAAACAGTGCTTTTTTTTAAAAAAAAAAAACAACCCTCTGTCTCCTCTAGGGAGAATGAGGTGGCTGTTCCAGCAGATCAAGGCTGTTGTTATTAATATTGATACCACACTGACTGGTGATTTTGGGTGGGGTGGAATCATTCGTTTTAATGAACTGCTTGTTTTGTTTCAAGTAACTTATGTATAATGACACTTAAGACAAGCGTTTTATTCTAACGATCTTTCGGAATTGAAACTTATAGGAGAACTAGATCTAGCCTGTTTAACGATTGAAAAGGTGGCTGTTTTCTTTAGCTACACGGGTATCAATTACTTGACGACCCCGCGCTTGTTATGCTTTAATTATTTCATGCCAGCTACTCAGGGCGGATAGAGAAACTAAATATTTTTTTTTTTTGTCATCGAAGACAATAGTAGGGATCTAGTGCTACCTTGAGTTTTTACGTCGCTCAGAGTGGAATGAGTGAAAATTCTAACAGTGCCATTAACGTTTTGTCGGATCTCTAAACGTCAAGTGTACTAGAGGTTATGCCAAAAACCAGCCAACCGCCACTACATTATGCGATTGTCTACTTTCAAACCTGTCTAGATCTACAATTATTATCTAAATCTTACTTTGTAACATAAGGCTATTAATTTTAGGCTAGAGCGCATATCCAGTTAGAAATTCTAAATCGTTTAACGTCTCCTAAGTTGTTCAAGGAGTCTTAAACTGGGACTGCGCGGAGAGCTTAAATAAACGCTGCAGCTCTCCAACTCCCTCTATCGCTGACCCTGAGTGACCTTTCACCCTGGCTAGGACTGCGTGTCATAGCATGACACCCGCGTCACGTCACGTGACTCGGCGTGGCACGAGCGAAGACTTAAATCTCAGGTGTTTAACTCCAGCACTCCGCGTCCCGACGGGCAGCGGCCGTGGGTCAGATATAGCCTGGACCTAACACAAAATGGTAAGTCGAAACTAGAGGCTAATTAAAATTCTTGACAAGCGACGCGGGTTTGGGCAATAATCTGGCAGGTTTGAGCGGCGTCTCTAACAGGATTTTCTTGGCGTGTCACAGGAGAACTGAGCTTGCTCTAATTAATATGGATTGATCTGTCGTGCCAGTCGATACCTAGCGAAATTTACCTTGGACGTCCATAACTCGGTACGAACTTACTAAAGTGAATAACTTTTCTCAATAATTTGTATGTTCTTTTAGTACGAGATTCCTTAACGTCTTAAAAGAAAAATATCTTCAAAGTTTGAGGGTATAAAGTTTACTGATCGTACAGTAACACTCTTTTGAAGAGAGCGTAAACCCTGATGAACAAAGTTTGAGGGTATAAAGTTTACTGATCGTACAGTAACACTCTTTTGAAGAGAGCGTAAACCCTGATGAACAAAGTTTGAGGGTATAAAGTTTACTGATCGTACAGTAACACTCTTTTGAAGAGAGCGTAAACCCTGATGAACAAAGTTTGAGGGTATAAAGTTTACTGATCGTACAGTAACACTCTTTTGAAGAGAGCGTAAACCCTGATGAACAAAGTTTGAGGGTATAAAGTTTACTGATCGTACAATAACACTCTTTTGAAGAGAGCGTAAACCCTGATGAACAAAGTTTGAGGGTATAAAGTTTACTGATCGTACAATAACACTCTTTTGAAGAGAGCGTAAACCCTGATGAACAAAGTTTGAGGGTATAAAGTTTACTGATCGTACAGTAACACTCTTTTGAAGAGAGCGTAAACCCTGATGAACAAAGTTTGAGGGTATAAAGTTTACTGATCGTACAGTAACACTCTTTTGAAGAGAGCGTAAACCCTGATGAACAAAGTTTGAGGGTATAAAGTTTACTGATCGTACAATAACACTCTTTTGAAGAGAGCGTAAACCCTGATGAACAAAGTTTGAGGGTATAAAGTTTACTGATCGTACAGTAACACTCTTTTGAAGAGAGCGTAAACCCTGATGAACAAAGTTTGAGGGTATAAAGTTTACTGATCGTACAGTAACACTCTTTTGAAGAGAGCGTAAACCCTGATGAACAAAGTTTGAGGGTATAAAGTTTACTGATCGTACAATAACACTCTTTTGAAGAGAGCGTAAACCCTGATGAACAAAGTTGGACGGAAATTAAGGTAACGCACAAAAAGCTGCCTTATGAAACTTAACCAACCAAAATAATTACAGGTATTGTGCAAATAATCAATCCTTAAACTTAAGGGTTCAAAATACTTGAAGTGAATAAAAAGTATTTAAAAACTTAAGTCATATAAACCGTCACAGAGCAATAAAACTATTGGCAGACTTGTGAGATGTTAAAAAATCACGAATAAGTTTGTCGGTAGTCTCTAAATCTTAAAAGTAAATCAAAGAGCTGCTAAGTTTTTCTACGCAGAGCAAAAAAATAATAATAATGATTTCTGCTGAAACTCCACTCTATCACTTTATATTTAATAATTGCATTGTTAGAAGATCGTACAACCAATTACATTAATTTAACAAGTAAACATATAAAAATATATTTAGAAAAAGAAGTTTAAACCCAAACCAAATAGTATTAGATCCAGGCAGTTTTAAAAGATCACATTTCGAAAAATGTAACGATACGTTTTGACTTAAATTTTTATTTTGGTGGGTG
>JAWDGP010006902.1:175000-187500 GCA_033675545.1 Elysia crispata
TCTCTTCGTCTGTGTTTCTCATGCTTCCAACCCTTTCTTTTCTTTCTTTTTTTTCTCTCTCACGTTCTTCGCCTTTAAAATGTCCTCTTTAGTCTCCGCTTTGAATTCTTCTTCCCTCCTTTGTTTTGATGGACCTCAGTTGTAATCATCTATGAGCCTCTCCTATTTATCGTACTCCCCCAATCCTCACCTCTCCTACTTTTCTCTGAACACTCACTCACGCACAAAAATTCACAAATTTATTAGACACTTGTCTTTCTGCATCTCTGTAAGGACTTCTTAGAATATGAGATGAAGGACAAAGAGTATGAGTGAGAGATAGAAATGGACGTTTTGAGAGATTATTATAGAATAGAACAGAGAGAGAAAGAGAGAGAGAGGGATAGGAAGGAAAAGAGAGAGAAAGAGAGATAGGAAGGAAAAGAGAGAGAGAGAGAGAGAGAGAGAGAGAGAGAGAGAGAGAGAGAGAGAGAGAGAGAGAGAGAGAGAGAGAGAGGTGGGGGGAGGGAGAGAGATGGGGAGGGGCGGGTGGAAGTCTATTGAAAGGTAAAAAAGCTGAGGTCCAGTTTGAACATTTATATATTTCTATACAAAGATAGAGAGAAAGAGAAAGCGACGAAGGGAGATAGACACACAGAGAATGAGAGAGAAGTTAAAAAATACAATGAGCGAAAGAGAGAGAGAGAGAGAGAGAGAGAGAGAGAGAGAGAGAGAGAGAGAGAGAGAGAGAGAGAGACACAGAGAGAGAGAGAGAGAGACAGACAGACAGACAGACAGACAGACAGAGTATACTTATAACGAGAGAAAAATATAAGTAAATTTTTGACTACATATTGAAAATAATAATAAAAGAAATAAAATAAATATTGCACCTTAAAAGTTCGGCATAGATCATGGCTTTTTTTTTATAAATGTTTTTAAATATTAAATTAAAGTCATGTGACGCAAATATATATATTTGTTCTCCTGCCAAGCTTTGTTTAGAAATAAGGCGTTACATCAAGACCACTTAGATCTACTCGACCGCACATGACAGAAGCCTTGATGTCATCAATAAAAATAGAAATAAATATTTCTTAGAAAACGTTCACACTTGTTTCCAAGAAAAAGCCTTTCTATTGCCTGTGAAGCGGAGAATCTTCTCTTCTTTTCTTTTCTTTTAATTTAATTTTTTTTTTTTTTTTTGAAACTCTAACACATAATTGGAATTTCTAAATTCAGAATAAAAATTTTCCGGAAGCAAAGTTTATTTCAAATTGATTTCAGCTATTTTTGCTTCGTTTTGCTTTCTTTGTTTTCGTTTTTGTCTTTTGTACCCTGCATATGACAAAAAAAAAAAAAAAAAAAAAAAAAGAAGAAAAACTCTTGAGAGAGATTTTGAAATATTTTCTCAAAACGAAAATAAATTTTTGCAACATTTCAAAACAATCACCTTGTCGAGTGTGGTGAAATGCAGGAAAAGAAAAAAAAAAAAAAAAAAAAAAACAACATGAAAATTGTAAGCTCTATTTTGAACTCTAAGTCTAAAAGCAGATTAGTGTTACACATAATAATTAGCGACACGAAATCAACGATGCTTAGGAATGTTATGCTCGAGCTTTTTATCAAAGATGAAGAATGATTTTAGTCCACTGTTACTGTAGACCGGGCAACTACAAAAAAAGAAAAGAAAATGCCTCCCTCGTAACTGTTTAGAATCAGTTCAAGCTTGTTAGGAGTCAGATCATGACTGTAGCACACGACTATGGGTGAACGGGCAAATCTAATTCATGTCTTTACAAAGAAATAATTTGTATGCATAATATTAATAGTTTATTAACAAAAGAGTAAAAAAAAAAGACAATTGAAGCTAACTCAGGTAATGTAACAGAAAAGAAAAATTAAAAAAAAAACAAAAAACATAACATACACGATTCTGCTTCAAACCTTTTGGACGGGACCAAACTATTGATCTTTCCATAAATTTTCTGACGTGTATTTTTTCTTGTGTTTTTTTTTTTTTTTTTTTTTTTTTTGTTTTGTTTTTTTTTTACTCAGAATAGTTTTAAGAATTAAACAGATAAATCGCCTTAAGAATGTCCGGATGGCGGGAATTTTTTTTTTTTATTTATTTATTTTTTTTTAATTTTTGTGGCAAACAGTCTTCTTTCACTCACTAGCTTTTGAAAGACACATAGAAAATGGAATTTATCACCTAGTTGCAAAATTTCGCAGAGAGCGCAATGAAGAATATCATTCAATTGGTGTCCTCAAAGATGACAGCACCGACAGATGGTAGCCTAACTACAAACAATGACTTGGAGGAAGTCAAACTGGTCCAGAACTGGGTGGCTCAGACGGTAGAGCGCCGGCCTGGTGGTAGGGAGTGGTTTCAACAATCAGGCGTTAAGGTTGGATGGGATCCAACCAAATGAGAGATAAAGTATGATGCCGGTTGTTGTTCTAAATAATCTGATACCAATTATATCTGACCCTCTGCGTTTACTACAATCATCAAAGCGTTAAATTGTATCTACACCACATGATTCCCACTGTGATGGCAATAGTCCTAAGTCGTTATATCTTTTCAAAACATTGGGAAATTCTTGCTCTTTAAAGTCTGAAGACTATACACTGTGTAGAAATAGTAACTCCACCTCGCAGATGGGAAATGACTTCAATAGGTTTTCTGCTGCTTCACCGGCGACTCGCCTGAACCTTTGTAGCTTGTCAGGACTAGACTAGAACAAGATTTGGGACTGTGTAGAACTAGTAACTCCACCTCGCAGATGGGAAATGACTTCAATAGGTTTTCTGCTGCTTCACCGGCGACTCGCCTGAACCTTTGTAGCTTGTCAGGACTAGACTAGAACAAGATTTGGGACTGTGTAGAACTAGTAACTACACCTCGCAGAAAGGAAATGACTTCAATAGGTTTTCTGCTGCTCCACCGGCGACTCGCCTGAACCTTTCTAGCTTGTCAGGACTAGACTAGCACAAGACCTGGGAATGCCTAGAACCCATTTCGACAGAGAAAAGAGTCAACTTTTAACAAAAAGCAACAAAAGCTTAAAATGTAGTTGAGCTCTAGCTCTGAGCATCTTTGCTCAAGCATGAAGCCGGGGCGGTCGATGTGTTGTGTTGTTTCAATGTTAGTTTCATGCTGTTGGTTTTCCTGAAACTTCTTGTTGATAGGGGCCGAGCTAGACGCCGACTTTGTACCGCCCGTCTGTTTTCTTTACTCGCACGCCGGAACCCATCATTCATTTGCTTTGACAGCGATAGTTCCCTCCCCTTTTCTTTTGAATATTTTCTAAAGCTATTATCACTTTTGTGTACGAGTTTAATTTCTTTCTATATGAAAAATTATAGATATATAATTATATATGATAAATTATGTGGTCATCTGATCATGTCCCGTGATTTAACTTATCTGTCAAGTGGAGCGGGCGCGTTTTGTAGTGGTTGCTCTGCCGTTCTCGTCTCTCTCTCTCTCTCTCTCTCTCTCTCTCTCTCTCTCTCTCTCTCTCTCTCTCTCTCTCTCTCTCTCTCTCTCTCTCTCTCTCTCTCTCTCTCTCTCTCTCTCTCTCTCTCTCTCTCTCTCTCTCTCTCTCTCTCTCTCTCTCTCTCGCTCTCTCTCTCTCTCTCTCTCTCTCTCTCTCTCTCTCTCTCTCTCTCTCTCTCTCTCTCTCTCTCTCTCTCTCTCTCTCTCTCTCTCTCTCTCTCTCTCTCTCTCTCTCTCTCTCTCTCTCGCTCTCTCTCTCTCTCTCTCTCTCTCTCTCTCTCTCTCTCTCTCTCTCTCTCTCTCTCTCTCTCTCTCTCTCTCTCTCTCTCTCTCTCTCTCTCTCTCTCTCTCTCTCTCTCTCTCTCTCTCTCTCTCTCTCTCTCTCTCTCTCTCTCGCTCTCTCTCTCTCTCTCTCTCTCTCTCTCTCTCTCTCTCTCTCTCTCTCTCTCTCTCTCTCTCGCTCTCTCTCTCTCTCTCTCTCTCTCTCGCTCTCTCTCTCTCTCTCTCTCTCTCTCTCTCTCTCTCTCTCTCTCTCTCTCTCTCTCTCTCTCTCTCTCTCTCGCTCTCTCTCTCTCTCTCTCTCTCTCTCTCTCTCTCTCTCGCTCTCTCTCGCTCTCTCTCTCTCTCTCTCTCTCTCTCTCTCTCTCTCTCTCTCTCTCTCGCTCTCTCTCTCTCTCTCTCTCTCTCTCTGTCTCTCTCTCCCCTCTCTCTGTCTCTCTCTCTCCCTCTCTCTCTCTCTGTTTCTCTCTCATCTCCTACTCTCTCTCTCCCTCTCTCTCTCGCTCTCTTTCTCTCTCTCCTTTTCTCTCTCTCACTCTCTCTCCTCTCTCTCTCTCTCCCTCTCCTCTCACTCACTCTCTCTCTCTCTCTCACTCTCTCTCTCTGTATTTCTCTCTCATCTCCTACTCTCTCTCTCTCGCTCTCTTTCTCACTCTCTCTTTCTCTCTTTTTCTCTCTCTCCTCTCTCTCTCTCCTCTCTCTCTCTCCTCTCTCTCTCCTCTCTCTCCTCTCTCTCTCTCTCTCTCTCTCTCTGGGTTTAAAAAGAAATGGACACACAGCTTAATAACTGCGGGAGAAAGAAAAAAACAACACATCTGATGAAGCCACATTAAAGGTAAAACTTTTATATGTTAAATTTATAATTGTGATGCTTCTTTTTTTTATCCCGCAGATATAAAGTTGTGTGCCTGTTAATTTTTCAACCCTGTATTATACTATTATATTATAAACACACACGCATCAATTTGGGTCTTTTAAAATTACCAATTTTTCCTCCAAGTGTGGTGTTTTTCCTTTTCTATTATGATTTTCTCTCTCTCTCTCTTTCTCTCTCTCTCTCTCTCTCTCTCTCTCTCTCTCTCTCTCTCTCTCTCTCTCTCGCTCTCTTTCTCTGTCTATCTCTCTCTCAACTAATTTTTTTTTAATTTTTTTTTTTTTAAGGGAAAAGTCAAACTGGTTTCAACCTCTCCTCCAGTCCTTAAGGCGCGTGACATCTTTCCAAGTCTTCGCGTAGGTTCACTTCGCTTAAAGGAGCACTCGCCTAATTGAACGCGGGCTGTCAACTTTAATCCAGGCTCACTCAAATCATGACAACTCATCTGAGACGCAAGCACCGTTTAAACGCTCAAACCCCGACCAGCTGAGTATTCTGACATCACTGGAGCGCATACAAGTAAACAAGCTAGAAAACCACCAGAAACCAGAGAAAGCCCTTGCTCACTGTGACAGTCCTCAGAAGTCAGTCTGCAGCTGTGCCTGTGGGTGACAGAAGCAGGTATGGACTGAGAGCCTGTGACAGGCCTCAGAAGTCAGTCTTCAGCTGTGGGTGACAGAAGCAGGTATGGATTGAGAGCCTGTGACAGTCCTCAGAAGTCAGTCTGTAGCTGTGGCTATGGGTGACAGAAGCAGGTATGGACTGAGAGCCTGTGACAGACCTCAGAAGTCAGTCTGTAGCTGTGGGTGACAGAAGCAGGTATGGACTGAGAGCCTGTGACAGTCCTCAGAAGTCAGTCTGCAGCTGTGCCAGTGGGTGACAGAAACAGGTATGGATTGAGAGCCTGTGACAGTCCTCAGAAGTCAGTCTGTAGCTGTGGGTGACAGAAGCAGGTATGGACTGAGAGCCTGTGACAGTCCTCAGAAGTCAGTCTGTAGCTTTGGCTATGGGTGACAGAAGCAGGTATGGACTGAGAGCCTCTGACAGTCCTCAGAAGTCAGTCTGTAGCTGTGGCTGTGGGTGACAGAAGCAGGTATGGACTGAGAGCCTGTGACAGTCCTCAGAAGTCAGTCTGTAGCTGTGGCTGTGGGTGACAGAAGCAGGTATGGATTGAGAGCCTGTGACAGTCCTCAGAAGTCAGTCTGTAGCTGTGGGTGACAGAAGCAGGTATGGACTGAGAGCCTGTGACAGTCCTCAGAAGTCAGTCTGTAGCTGTGGCTGTGGGTGACAGAAGCAGGTATGGACTGAGAGACTGTGACAGTCCTCAGAAGTCAGTCTGTAGCTGACAGAAGCTGTGGGTGACAGTCCTCAGAAGTCTGTAGTGACAGAAGCAGGTATGGACTGAGAGCCTGTGACAGTCCTCAGAAGTCAGTCTGTAGCTGTGGCTGTGGGTGACAGAAGCAGGTATGGACTGAGAGCCTGTGACAGTCCTCAGAAGTCAGTCTGTAGCTGTGGCTGTGGGTGACAGAAGCAGGTATGGACTGAGAGCCTGTGACAGTCCTCAGAAGTCAGTCTGTAGCTGTGGCTGTGGGTGACAGAAGCAGGTATGGACTGAGAGCCTGTGACAGTCCTCAGAAGTCAGTCTGTAGCTGTGGCTGTGGGTGACAGAAGCAGGTATGGACTGAGAGCCTGTGACAGTCCTCAGAAGTCAGTCTGTAGCTGTGGGTGACAGAAGCAGGTATGGACTGAGAGCCTGTGACAGTCCTCAGAAGTCAGTCTGTAGCTGTGGCTGTGGGTGACAGAAGCAGGTATGGACTGAGAGCCTGTGACAGTCCTCAGAAGTCAGTCTGTAGCTGTGGCTGTGGGTGACAGAAGCAGGTATGGACTGAGAGCCTGTGACAGTCCTCAGAAGTCAGTCTGCAGCTGTGGGTGACAGAAGCAGGTATGGACTGAGAGCCTGTGACAGTCCTCAGAAGTCAGTCTGTAGCTGTGGCTGTGGGTGACAGAAGCAGGTATGGACTGAGAGACTGTGACAGTCCTCAGAAGTCAGTCTGTAGCTGTGGCTGTGGGTGACAGAAGCAGGTATGGACTGAGAGCCTGTGACAGTCCTCAGAAGTCAGTCTGTAGCTGTGGCTGTGGGTGACAGAAGCAGGTATGGATTGAGAGCCTGTGACAGTCCTCAGAAGTCAGTCTGTAGCTGTGGCTGTGGGTGACAGAAGCAGGTATGGACTGAGAGCCTGTGACAGTCCTCAGAAGTCAGTCTGTAGCTGTGGCTGTGGGTGACAGAAGCAGGTATGGACTGAGAGCCTGTGACAGTCCTCAGAAGTCAGTCTGTAGCTGTGGCTGTGGGTGACAGAAGCAGGTATGGACTGAGAGCCTGTGACAGTCCTCAGAAGTCAGTCTGTAGCTGTGGCTGTGGGTGACAGAAGCAGGTATGGACTGAGAGCCTGTGACAGTCCTCAGAAGTCAGTCTGTAGCTGTGCCTGTGGGTGACAGAAGCAGGTATGGACTGAGAGCCTGTGACAGTCCTCAGAAGTCAGTCTGTAGCTGTGCCTGTGGGTGACAGAAGCTGGTATGGATTGAGAGCCTGTGACAGTCCTCAGAAGTCAGTCTGCAGCTGTGGGTGACAGAAGCAGGTATGGACTGAGAGCCTGTGACAGTCCTCAGAAGTCAGTCTGTAGCTGTGGCTATGGGTGACAGAAGCAGGTATGGACTGAGAGCCTGTGACAGTCCTCAGAAGTCAGTCTGTACCAGTGGGTGACAGAAGCAGGTATGGACTAAGAGCCTGTGACAGTCCTCAGAAGTCAGTCTGTAGCTTTGGCTATGGGTGACAGAAGCAGGTATGGACTGAGAGCCTCTGACAGTCCTCAGAAGTCAGTCTGTAGCTGTGGCTGTGGGTGACAAAAGCAGGTGTGGACTGAGAGCCTGTGACAGTCCTCAGAAGTCAGTCTGTAGCTGTGCCTATTGTTGACAGAAGCAGGTATGGACTGAGAGCCTGTGACAGTCCTCAGAAGTCAGTCTGTAGCTGTGGCTGTGGGTGACAGAAGCAGGTATGGATTGAGAGACTGTGACAGTCCTCAGAAGTCAGTCTGTAGCTGTGGGTGACAGAAGCAGGTATGGACTGAGAGCCTGTGACAGTCCTCAGAAGTCAGTCTGTAGCTGTGGCTGTGGGTGACAGAAGCAGGTATGGATTGAGAGCCTGTGACAGTCCTCAGAAGTCAGTCTGTGCCTGTGGGTGACAGAAGCAGGTATGGACTGAGAGCCTGTGACAGTCCTCAGAAGTCAGTCTGCAGCTGTGGGTGACAGAAGCAGGTATGGATTAAGAGCCTGTGACAGTCCTCAGAAATCAGTCTGTAGCTGTGCCTGTGGGTGACAGAAGCAGGTATAGATTGAGAGCCTGTGACAGTCCTCAGAAGTCAGTCTGTAGCTGTGGCTGAGGGTGACAGAAGCAGGTATGGATTGAGAGCCTGTGACAGTCCTCAGAAGTCAGTCTGTAGCTGTGCCTGTGGGTGACAGAAGCAGGTATGGACTGAGAGCCTGTGACAGCCTTCAGAAGTCAGTCTGTAGCTGTGGCTGTGGGTGACAGAAGCAGGTATGGATTGAGAGCATGTGACAGTCCTCAGAAGTCAGTCTGTAGCTGTGCCTGTGGGTGATAGAAGCAGGTATGGACTGAGAGCCTGTGACAGTCCTCAGAAGTCAGTCTGTAGCTTTGGCTGTGGGTGACAGAAGCAGGTATGGATTGAGAGCCTGTGACAGTCCTCAGAAGTCAATCTGTAGCTTTGGATATGGGTGACAGAAGCAGGTATGGATTGAGAGCCTGTGACAGTCCTCAGAAGTCAATCTGTAGCTTTGGCTATGGGTGACAGAAGCAGGTATGGATTGAGAGCCTGTGACAGTCCTCAGAAGTCAGTCTGTAGCTTTGGCTGTGGGTGACAGAAGCAGGTATGGATCGAGAGGCTGTGACAGTCCTCAGAAGTCAGTCTGCAGCTGTGCCAGTGGGTGACAGAAGCAGTTATGGATTAAGAGCCTGTGACAATCCTCAGAAGTCAGTGTGTAGCTGTGGGGGACAGAAGCAGGTATGGATTGAGAGCCTGTGACAGTCCTCAGAAGTCAGTCTGCAGCTGTGGCTATGGGTGACAGAAGCAGGTATGGATTTAGAGCCTGTGACAGTGTCACAGACTGGACCAGGCAGACTGTCGGTCTAACCGCAAAAGCTGTGGTTACCGCACAAAAACCTCTCGGCAAAAACAACTGAACCAAGATCGGGTGCTGAAGCCTTCAGATAGAATCTCTCCAGATATAGGAGTCTCTCAGTCACAGGAATTGAATGTCGTCAACTCTGCTGATGTTTAGTGAAGGACTAGGGTCGCTAGATGGCTCAGTCGATAGAGCTCTGGGCCGACAAAACAGGAGGTCCCGGGTTAAAATCTTGTTTAAGTCACTGGGATTGGGTTTTCCATCTAATGTTGTCATGATGGAAATTCAGCTTCTTCTGGGAAACGTATGGAACAATATTACAGTGGAAACAGAGAGAGAGAGAGAGAGAGAGAGAGAGAGAGAGAGAGAGAGAGAGAGAGAGAGAGAGAGAGAGAGAGGGTGGGGAGAGATACAGAGAGAGAGAGAGAGAAACACAAAGAGACTGAGACAGACACAGACAAAGACAGAGATAAAGAGAGAGAGAGAGACAGAGAGACACATACACTCATAGAGAGACACACACAGAGAGAGAAACTTAGGGTTGAAAACACGATACGTTCATACGATGTACGATTTATTGATAATTATTGTTATAATCAATTTCAACGCTTTAAAAGAGTTCGAGCGGTCTTGGTCGCGCTGTATGTACCCATCGCCATGCGACCTTTTCATGACAAATGAAGCGTGAATTTGGGTTTGTTTCTGTTTCTTATATTTTTGTCTTTTACTTTTCTATTCAACGGGTCATGTACTCTAGTGGTGATTTATTTATTTACTTATTTATTTTTATAAATTCATGCATTCTATAATTTTTATATCATATGACTATAATTATGCATATGTTGTGGAAAAAAAAACGGGATTCAGTGTGTAGCCATCCAAAAAAAAAAAGGCAACAAAAATAACCAACGCAGATATAACGTCAATTAGCAAGAAATGAGCGTCATGGATGCTACCAAAACTTCTCTCTCTCCCTCTCTCCCTCTCTCTCTCTCTCTGTTTCTCTCTGTGTCTATCCCTCTCTCTATATCTCTCATCCTCTGCATCTCTCTCCATCTCTCTCTGTATCTCTCATCCTTTGCCTCTCTCTCTCTCTCTCTGTATCTCTCTCCATCCTCTCACTGTGTGTGACTCATCCTCTGTCTCTCCCTTACTGCATCTCTTCCTTCTAAATCTTTATTTAGTTATTCTCATTTTTTTAGGCTTGTAGAGTGACAGAACATTTTTCCTGCGCAATGTGTTCAGGCTTCACCAAGGTTCCAGTTTCTATGTCAGTAGCAGCAGACCCAGTACCACGAGCAGATCCCATTGTCTGGTGTGTCCCAGAGATCCCCCAGTTTGTGGTTGATTTTTCTCTACCACTTCCCCCAACAGCCAGTGGCCGCAGACCGCCTGCCGCAAGCTGTGTACACTCACTGCGAATGTCTGCTGCTCCCATTGACCCAGGTTGGGAGGAAATCTGAGGACACTGGCTCGGCGTTATGAGCAGCATCAACAGCAGCAACACCTGGGGTGGTCCTGGTGCCTGGTGGAGATAAATTCAATATTGGTTTGTTACGAAAATTGCGTGAACTACTGAACGTCCGTGACTTTTGTGAGCATAATAACAACAATACTACTACTACTACTACTACTACTACTACTACTACTACTACTACTACTACTACTACTACTACTACTACTACTACTACTACTACTACTACTACTGCCACTACTACTACTACTACTACTACTACTACTACTACTACTACTACTACTACTACTACTACTACTACTACTACTACTACTACTGCTACTACTACTACTGCTACTACTACTGCCACTATTACTACTGCCACTACTACTACTGCCACTACTACTACTACTACTACTACTACTACTACTACTACTACTACTACTACTACTACTACTACTACTACTACTACTACTACTACTACTACTACTACTACTACTACTACTACTACTACTACTACTACTACTACTACTACTACTACTACTACTACTACTACTACTACTACTACTACTACTACTACTACTGCTACTGCTACTGCTACTGCTACTGCTAAAGCTGCTACTGCTGCTGCTGCTGCTGCTGTTGCTGCTGCTGCTACTACTACTACTACTACTACTGCTACTGCTGCTGCTGCTGCTGCTGCTGCTGCTGCTACTACTACTACTACTACTACTACTACTACTACTACTACTACTACTACTACTACTACTACTACTACTGCTGCTGCTGCTGCTGCTGCTGCTGCTGCTGCTGCTACTACTACTACTACTACTACTACTACTTTTTTTCAGACTAAAACTCCAACTATAACGGTGATACAAATTAATGCCAACTGTGAACCATATTAAACTCTGCATAAAGATAGCACTGCCTTGGTTTTATACAAATGACATTTATGTCATGCATGACAGACAAACACAGCCCCCCAATGATCTTTAACCGATTTACATGACCTATTAAGTCAGCGTGCTTCACCAGGGTATGTGACGTAATTCACACAAAAAAAAGTAAATTAAAATTTACATAATTTTTTTTTCGACCCGTCTTAGATATGACCAATTTGCATGATATCACCCTGGCACCTGTTATGGAGAGATTCACGATCGGCCAGGCATGTAACATGCACTTCTTGCCACTTCACCGTGTCCGCCTGTCTGTAAGATCCTATTGGATGAACAGAGAGACAGAGAAGATTCACCTCTAGTTCACCACAATGATACGCTCGACCGACCCTGTCAGCTGACGATCTGTGGGTGCAACCGGAGAAATCTCCATCCAAAAGTTTGCGACTGCGCATTGGCCCTGATATCTCTCCGAGCTTCTACAAACCATAAAACTTACCGTGTTGATGGGCCACTTCTTCAGATGATAGCCATTCTTTCTTATCAGTTTACAATAAAAGCAGTGTCACGCCTCAATAATTTGACGAGATTTTAAGTGCTTTCTATTCTTCTGCTTCTTTTTTTTTTTCTTTAAACTAACATTTGAAGACATGACTCCGCGAAAAATATTAGTAATTTAGTTCAGCCCGTACTGTCATGATTTTCCAGTGTTCTCATTTAGTTAAGAGAGGCATAATTTATACTGTCATGATTTTCTTGTAATTTTATTTACTCAAGAGAGGCATGATTTTATACTGTCATGATTTTCTAATACTTTCATTTATTTAAGAGAGAGATGTACTGACATGATATTCTAATAGTGGCAATACTTAAAGAGAGACATAACTGATTGTACAGTCCTGATTTTCTAGTATTCTCATTTATGTTAGAGAGGCATATATTGTCATGATTTTTCATTACACTCATCTATTTAAGTAATGCATATGTTGCCATGATTTTCTAGTATTTTCATCTATGTAACAGAGGCATAATTATATTGTGATGATTTTCTTGTAATCTCAATTATGCAAAAGAGGCGTATATAGTATTCCTTTTTTATATAAATAAACTATGTCATTGGGAAACTTGGCCTAGATGGCAACACCTGTTTTATAAATAGACTAATTTGCCTGAGATAAAGAGAAATGGGAAATATGATGAAGTAGAGGCAATCGAGGAGGAACGACATGTGGTGGTATTTGGTAGTGTTCCAGCTTTTATACGTCCTTCAGTTTGAGTTATGTGAAATATTTGTAACTACTAGAACAAACA
>JAWDGP010006902.1:202500-230000 GCA_033675545.1 Elysia crispata
CTATGACGGCCTTGTGCAGTTAAGATATTATAAGTATTATTTATTCGCACTGGAAAGAGAAAAGAAAGGTGTTTTTGTGTGTGTGTGTTTAAGTGGCCACTACCATTATGGGTGGAATTTGGAAACAAAACTCAGGTCTGTCAAATGTTACACGTTGTTGACACTAGCAATGGGTAGACCGTAGCTCCAATAAAATATTACCCGCCGTAAAAATCGATAGGTTAAAACAGGCATCGGAAATTTCAAATATCTTTTCCCTAACTGAACAGGTTGGCGTTTGTGGTCTCAGACTCTCGGAGTTACAAAGTAAGTTTGTTTGTTCCCGTCAGCAGGGAAGTTTCAGTGATAAGAGAGAAGTACGAGTTTTAGCTTAAACACACTGCTCATTTTGTTAACATTCGGACTCTTCTGTGTCAGAGAAAAGTAAGTGCTTTAAGAATCCGTTGTTTGTTTATTAGTTGAAAGGAGTTGGGAGTAACAATTTCTGCATATATGCAACATTTTTTTTTATTTATTTATTATCTCTCAAATCTTCTTGATTTCTTTTGTTTTTTCATTTCTCGACCTGTTCGTTGCCACCTATAATTCCCTCTGCGGGTTATGACTCGCTTTATGGTCACTTCGCCCTCCTTAAAAGGAACCTATTTCACCGGTATCTTAACGCTAGCCTCTCGGAAAAAAAGGCAACAAAAAACAAACAAAAAAAAAAAAAAAAACCCAAGCGAAAACCGGCCAATAACCTCCCATGACGTGCACGTTTTTTTACCCAAGTTAACATAACGAGTGTTAAGCGAAGGTTTCCCAAGCATGAGATTTAGTGGGAATTGAAACCACCTGTCTTTCCGATTTTGAAATCACAAAGGACGATCGGTCTGGCTCTACTTCTGTCTAGTAAATCTGATATACCCATGGAACGAAATAACTTCTACATACTTTCATTGATATAGGAAGATGATTCATTACTCATTCTGGTTGGTTAATTGAATGGCAGGGTTGCGATTTGGCGGGACATGCTTTCCTATTCAGTAAAATTACAGCATATGTCAAGTTTAGCTGTTCTTATTGCTGGGAGCCCAAGTATCTGCCTGCACAAGGGTCTGACTGGATAAATAATTATTGAATGGCCCAAGGTGATTTTTATTTTTTAAGTGGCTTGTAAGTAAATCAATGGTATAATGGCATTAAACAGACAAGCCTGCTATACTAAAAGTGATTGATCTTGGAATCTCTTCAATAAGTCTACTTTCGTTATAATGCACGACCTCGCTCCACAGCGATTTTCTCTAATGCTCGTTTTTGTAGGTAAAAAAAAAAGCCCAAAGAAAACTAACAGAATAAAGCCAAGGTCATACATTCTCTCTAGGAATGGCATGCTCCGAATCCAATGTATATCTTAGCTAAACCCTAGAAATAATCTAGATAGCATACAAAAGCTCTCTTCCCCCCTCCCATCAATTAAAAAAAAATATGGTTCTAGATATCAATATTATAGATCGTCAGATTAACATTAATTAACCCGCTAGTTTGGTTTGACAAAATACATTCTTTGAAAACTAAATCTGTACCAGCTCGTGCTATCGAAACTAAGCCTAGATGGAGGTAGATCTAACGTTAGAAATCTAAAATATCGGCCGGACGAGAAAAAATGTGTCTCGCCCGCAAACGTGAGTTTGGTGTGAACGGGAACCAGGAAACTGTAGGAAGGCTATTTCGCAATAAAGATTTTCATGACCTCAAGTCAATTAGTATCTGAAATCTAGTGTGCATAAAGCCGGTTTCTCTCCCTCAACAGGTTCTAAGGGAACAAACCCGATAAGCTAATAAAGACTATAGTATTTACCCAGTTGGCTCCCTTATATTGTTATTTTGAGTTGAAAAATTTTAGAATAAGACTCAGAAATGCATTATTCCAGGACTGAAAGCGTACATATCATGATAGTAATGGTTGTTTGGCAGGTCGACAGTTTCTTCTCTCTTATCAAAGCACCAAAAGTGTTCCAGGTAACCCAGACAGTATTTTGCTGAAACGAGAAAAAAAGGTCCAGATTTCCGACCAGTGACTGAGTCTGCTAGTGCTAGTGGTTAGCATAGACATAGAGACATTTATAGAGACTTAAATAAAAAATTGAAAAATGCCATCGAAACAGCAAAGAAATATTACTATTGCCATAAGATAGAGGAGTGTCTCACATCTAAAGCTCTTTATAATGTTGCAAACACATTGTCTGGAAAAGGAGGTAACAGCCAGGGTTCTATTCCTAAAACAATTCCAGCAGACAAACTTGCTGAGAGATTTGGTAATTTCTTCATTGAAAAGATTGCAAAAATTAGGAAACCCATGGATGCTGCATCCTCTTCCCTTCCCTCTTTTGATTGTTTTGATGAAGATTGTATGATGATGTTTGAACCTGTGACAAAAGAAGATGTTATGAAAATCATTAAGGCGTCACCACCCAAATCTTGCTGTTTAGAGCCCATCCCCACACCATTGTTAGTTATCCACCTTGAACACCTTATTGAGCCAATAACTGCCATGATAAATCAGTCTCTTCTTTCTGGGATAGTGTCGGTCTCATTCAAACATGCTGTCGTTTTACCTCTGTTAAAAAAGCCAAATTTATCCCCTGAAGAGCTGAGCAATTTTAGACCTGTGTCAAATCTCCCTTTCCTTTCCAAGATTTTAGAAAAAGTGGTCCTTTTGCAATTGAAAAAACACTTGACAAAGAACAACCTTTTAGATAACTTTCAGTCTGCATATAGAGAATTTCACAACATAGAAACTGCTCTTCTAAAAGTTCAAAATGACCTCATATGTGCTGCAGACAAAGGCCATACATCTATTCTTGCTTTGTTAGACCTAAGCGCAGCATTTGACACAATTGATCACAGTATTTTGTTAGAAAGATTGTCTAAAACGTTTGGATTATCAGGGGTTGTCTTAAAGTGGTTTTCGTCTTATGTCAGTGGGCGTACTCAGTGTATAATGATAAACAACCAAACTTCTCCTGTATTTGACCTTAACTATGGAGTTCCTCAAGGATCTGTATTAGGACCTGTCCTCTACACCATATATACAAAACCATTAGGCACACTAATTCAAAGTTTTGATTTATGTTATCACATGTACGCTGACGACACCCAAGTGTACTCCTCTTCTCGTCCAGAAAACTTTACTACCTTAGTAAAGAAATTTGAGAGTTGTATATCACATGTTAAAAATTGGATGATTGTCAACAAACTTAAGATGAATGAAGACAAAACAGAGCTTCTAGCATGTAGCATTGATAGAAAAGCTTCTCCATATGCTGTTGACCACATGTACATTGATAGTGATCAGATACTGTTCTCTTCAAAAGCTAAAAATCTTGGTGTTTATTTTGATTCAAAGTTGTCAATGACCCCTCATATCAGTCATTTGGCCCAAATTATGCTCTTAGAGCTACGCAGAATTAAACAGATTAGATCTTTTTTAAATGAAGGGGCTGTGAAAACTCTTGTGTCCTCTTTCATTCTATCAAGACTAGACTACTGTAATTCCTTACTATATGGCTTACCCATGGACACACTAAAGAGGCTTCAATTGATTCAGAACAACGCTGCTCGTCTCATTTTGAAAAAACGTAAAAGAGATCACTTAACACCCATGTTTAGGCATTTACACTGGCTTCCTGTACAAACTAGGATAAAATATAAGATTGCTGTCTTATGCTTCAAATGTGTTCACGGCTATGCCCCTAATTATCTTGTAGATCTTGTCGGTATGTACGTCCCCACTCGTAGCTTACGATCAGGTAACAAAACTTTGCTGTCAGTTCCATGCAAACCATCAAGAAAAGACGGCCATAGAGCATTTGCACAATGTGCACCAGTTGTTTGGAATGCCCTTCCCCTTTCCATCAGGGAGGCGAGTTCTATAAGTCAATTTAAGACCCTATTGAAAACCCATTTGTTTACTGCACATGAAGACCTTAATTAGTCTGAGAAATTTGTCTTATTGTCAATGTCTTTTCTTATTTTCTTTGTACATGTAACTTATTTATTTTTTCCTCTTCTGCTTGTTTGAATTGTTAATGGACTATGTTTTAGACTATAGACTAGTGTCACTATGTTAAACGTTTGTAAATAGACTATTGTAAAGAGCTTCGAGCCTACAAGTAGGAAGAGGCGCTAGGAAATAACTTCATTATTATTATTATTATTATTATTATTATTATCAAGGAGAGATGTTAACCTCATTCTGAATGTAATTACTGCATGAAGGAAAGATGTTAAATTCGTTCTAAATGTAATTCCTGCATCAAAGAGAGATGTTAACCTCATTCTGAATGTAATTACTGCATGAAGGAAAGATGTTAAACTCGTTCTGAATGTAATTCCTGCATCAAAGAAAGATGTTAAACTCGTTCTGAATCTAATTTTTGCACCTTTCCATATTTTTTTGTCGGTTTGAGAATTAGCGCCAACCATGCTTCACACAGCACATAACCATGGAGCTGGAGATACATGTATTCAGCTACATGTATCTCTGCCAGTAACACCGCAATGGAGAAATGGAAAAAAAAATATACATTAAATAATTAATAAACAAAAACAAGAAGAGCATTCCGACAAAACAAGAAAGCAGAAGAATCATAACAGCTGGGAAGGTCTAAGCAATTGTAATAATTTATTTGGAATGAAGTAAAAATCTTGTTAATTACTGCTAAACATTTTTCCACACTAGTTTTGATTAGTGAAATCAAAAAAGGTTCATTGAATGAAAGGAGCCAACAAATATTAAATTAATGGCATCTTGAATCATACATAGCCATGCAGGTCTTTTTTTTTTAATATTAGGTTCTTTACTAACAATGAAATCAATTTCCATTTACATGAATTTTGTTTTCAAATAATGTAATAAAATTGAAACTAAAAAAAATTATGTAAGGTGCAAGGTAGCTTGACATTAAGTTTGTTTTGACACAATCTCAAAAAACACAGACAATGCAATACTAATGTAAATACAATGTATACAAAAAATAACTTGAAAGAATTTTACAAAAATATATCAATGTGAAATAAACCCAAATGTGCTTTCAACAATATTGGCTAAAATAAAAGCACATGAATAAAAAATCAGCAGTAGTTTTTTCCTTTTGCAGAATACTGAAGTTCAAGGTTACATGTAAAAGCATTTTAATTTCACAAAAAAGTCAAGAAAATCTTAATACTGCCAGATGGAGTTGAATATAAAGGTAAAACACAGCTAAAATAACAGTTAAATCACAAAGTGCATAAAAGAAAACCTGAAAATGTTTTTTATTATTACATTAACATGCAAAATAAATTTAGAATAAATGAGTCAGATAATACGTATGTACAATTTTCCAATTTATATTGAGATCAACGCATTTCTGAGTATTGCAATGGTGGAATCTGCATAAACGAAATTTACTATTTTCTCTTTCTGTTTTGAAAAAGTATGGAAAAGTGAAAAAAATATGGTAAAACTCATGAATGTCGGGTTTTGTCACATTAGACTCAAGACTGAATGTATGTTAGAACTAATCGATGGATAGGTTTAATTTTAAGGATCTATTATGATACCATAATAAAATGGTAGGTGAAACTGCTATACAAATAAAAAAAAATTAGAAATATGTACAAATTGCATTTGTTGAAGGAGAACATGATAGCAAAAAATTGAACTATACAAATAATTGAAAAAAAATGTTTTTTTCAACACTCAATCTACCATAATCAAAGTTGCATGCTGTATATTAGTTGAAGGCCGTCGTCAACATAGGCTTTTTTGCATACGTAATCAAACTTAAGCACCCGTCAGGCAGGACTGAGCTCAAAGGATGATGCTCTAAACCTACCTACCTACTGTGTAGGACTTGACCCTACAAAAGTCTCCCAGATATGAATGCAAATGCTTAAATTTCTATAAAGCTTTAGAACAATTTTTTAAGTCCAGTGTAAATTTCTCTGGAATCGCATAGAAACAAAAAGCAAAACTATGAATATTGACTAAACAAAACTGCCTGTCTATTAATTACACCCATTAGTGTCAATTGAAACAGAAATAGCTTTAACCCATTGACACAAAACAGACTATAACTAAAATTCATGACACTCTCAAAAGATAAACTTGACTAGAAAAGATAAAGGTCACTTGCTCAGCACCTTTACCAAAGTTGTTGTCTATTGCTTGACAACTGTATAACAATAAAAAAATATATGATAAATGAATGGCACAAACTTTACCTTCTTAAACATTGAGAGCCATATTTAGGGCAATGAAAATCGGAGAGGAAGCCTTGGACCTAGGCGAATGAAAGCGCAGGTATCAGAGTCATGGTCAAAACTGAAAAAAATTATCGTAATTCTTTGAGGACAGCTTCAGTTTCTTGCCCCTCTGAGAGAAAAAAAAAAAAAGAAAAACATCAGTCTATGAGAACTGTTTTTACTTATTCAAATCCGCACATCACTGGACATAAGGCTTTGGTGTGAGATTATCAGAGCAGTCAGTTACAGGCTAATGCTCCACTCTATGTATTGGTAATTCACATTATCTCTATGAGATTTATAAGGTATAGGCATTTTGCATACATCAAGAGGATTAATATGAATCAATTAGCCTTAAAAATAAGAACAGCTTATATTTAAGCCTTAGTAGCCTACAGGCAGCATTATAATATTCTGAGAAGACAAAGAAACAAAAAGAAAAAGTTTGTTTGTACCGAGCTGGTCCATTTGCATACAGAAATTTGCTTTAGAAGCTGAAGCATCCATCTAAAGGAGGGAGTGGCAAATAAAATGTAATTTCTGCAAATAGGGTCTGAGGTGGGAAATTTTAACTTTGAATATGTAGCACAGTTAAAAAAAAATTGAGAACGTTTCCCACATATTTTCCAGGCAGTTGCTGTGGTGCACAGAAAGCAAACATCGAACAATAAAAATGTCCTAAAGCGATGCCTTTGTCCATTTGTTCACTTTTAATAAAACATTTCTCATGTAGGTGTGTTTTGTCAAAATTTACAAAAATATTTTATAAAAGAGTGAAAAAGAGAGAAAGTCTTCACCATGTTGTTTGACATCCTCTCTTATTATTTAGGAAAATTATGAATTCGTTTTAAGTGTAAATGAAATGTTAATTTCCCTTACTTCTAAATTAGAGCTAGGCTAGAGGATTTCATGCATTGTTTGAATTAACAATACATTTGATAACATACCTGGCGACATAACAATTGAGAACTTTGAGATGGGAACATTACATTATAATCTTCATTCTTACAACCAAAGATCAGTTTAATGTAAAATGGTCATACATACAAACAAGTACTGAAAAAATGTATTTGTTCAATCATTTCATGCTTACACCAGCACCAACTGAAATAAATATTGGCAAAGACAAATAAAATTAAAAAAAAAAAATTTTGATTACATTGATTCATTTGGAAAATAAAAAAAATAGTGATAAAAAACACTGTTCAGGGGAAGTAATTTGGCCAATTACTAAGTATTAATTCAATTACTTCCCATTGACAATTAGGAATGACATGAGATCATCGTGAAATTATGAACACAATAGCAATTATTTAAAAAAAAAAAATACAAAAAAAATTGTCATAAAATATTGTAAAAAAAAAAAAAAAATATCAATATCTTAACTTTATGCACCTCATATTTCTCCTCCTCTATCCTTAGGTCTCTATTTCTGCCAGTCATGCTGTCTGTCTGTCTCTCTCAGTTTTCTTACATCTCTGTCTGTCCTGTCCCTCCTTTGAGTGTGTGTGTGTGTGTGTGTCTCTGTGTTTATCTGCATGCCTGATTTGCTATCATTCTGCCCCTGTCTCTGTAAGAGTGAAGAATGTAAGAATGTCTGTCTACCTATTTCTTTTTTATTCACTCTTTCACCATTGGAGTGTGTTATAATTTTTCACAAGTGCAAGACTTTCATTCTCTGACAAGACAGAAACATTCTGCAACACTTAAAGCTGTTGTTGAATCAGCTTACCTCGCTACTTTACAGAGAGACTCAACTCTGATTCAGTCAACAACATATTCAAAGTCCTGTTTTTTGCTTTAAAAATAACAAGTAAATACTTCTAAAGTTTGGCACTGTCTTGTTACTCAAGGAGACTGAATTCAAATACTCCAAAGAAGCCGCACAGAAAAACATCAATTAAAACTTTGAAATTTAGAGGTTGTGCAAATTTTTTGGTGCCTGTTGGGGGTGGCTTTTGTATCCCATCAAATATTAATACACATGAAGCAAAGCACACAGTTGTTTAAACTTTGTTGAGGAACGCAAATCAATGTAACCAAAAGAAAGCCATTGGTCCAAGGCCTAAAATCGTTTTAGAGACTTAAGAACCAAGAACGTTGTACATCAAGCCAGAAAGACAATCAAAGTATAGAGATCAGATTTAGAAAAAGCTATCCTAACAGACATGTGCAGGTCTAGGATGAAGATCTTTTGACTAGAAGGCCTGAGTCTGCCAATCTCTGTTGACTGTGAAGACGATCGACAGTCTTGTTCACATGGAGAAATTTCATCACAGCCAGTACAGCCGAAACGGGAGCAATGCTGAGGAGTGGGATGTGAATGGGAAGAATTCTGTGAAAAAAACTTTATTACTTCTTCTTCGTCTTAGTCTATGTAATATTGAGTTATAATAAACACATTCTTTTAATTGTTCGTTTACTTCTTTACCATTTGACAGGTTCGACACTGGGAATCTCAGCATTTGAACTATATTAAAATTACATTCATTAAACATTTGTAGATAGATATGTTTCGTACATGAATTTTTGTCATGTGTGATGCTTAACAAATGTGAAGTTTTTTTTACATGCGGTCATGTTGAATTAGGTGCAAACATGAAGTAGTACTTCTGAATATCTATCTCTATCAGTACAGAGTTGAGTTACCTTGCTTCAGTAGCATTCAAGTTTTTTATGTGTTGAAATGAATGAAGCCATAGAACTTGCTCTTAGAACTCACCAATAAAAGAAAACAACAAAGTACATGAGTTTTGGCACACAAAGAACACTCCTATTTGATAAAACTGCTGCCATGATCTTCTGGGATAAGTACTCCTCTGTAACAGGGGGGAAGAGGGAAGGAAACCTGAACAGGGAAAATACAATTGAAAAAATGAGATAACTGATGAGTTAAAGGATGAAAAATATGTTTTCTTATTGATAACATGTAACAAAGCCTTCATTAAAGTAAGATTTGTCAATCTGATCTCACAGAGTCCGTTGAAAGCATGTAACGAAACCTTCAGTAGAGTAAGATTTGTCATTCTGATCTCACAGAGTCCGTTGATAGCACGCAACAAAGCCTTCAGTAGAGTAAGATATGTCATTCTCATATTTGTTTTTGCCTTCAATCTCATGCTTATTGATGTTTCAATCACAGTCTTTAGTTACTTTTAAAACCAGAACATTTTTCCCATTTGCAACTATTGTTTTAATCTCTGAAAAAGTAGCCACATTATTCACAAAAAACTGAAAAAAAAAAGGTTCAAGATTTTGAACATATGCAGTTAGCATATGTTTGAGCCATAACTTGTTGGCAGTTCTCAAAAACAGACAGATTGATTAATATAGGATCAGATGACAAGGAAATAATCTAGATTTATCTAGATTTGCTTTGGAGGCAGATGCTCACCTCGTTGTTGCTCCTGCAAACATGGCATTGTCTACCAGATATGGATGGACTGTCGTGATATTCACTCCAGTCGCACCTATGTCTCGAAGCTCCACATTTAGTGCCTCTGCAAAGAATACAAAAAAAAAATGAAGAACAGAAAGGGGGAATATTTTACATTATCAGTCGTAATAATTCTTATCAATTAAAAAAAAATTGAAAGGTGCAATATTTTCTCACTATTGCTGCAAGCAGCACTTCACTTTAACCCATAATACCTCTTCACATAAAACAACTGGCACCAGGGTCTTAGTTTGCATCCTTTGGTCTAGAGCTTTCCATTGTCACTCATCACAGTTTGGGAATAACTGAGGGTACCAGAAATCTACATTAGGTAGTCCTGATTAGCTGAACAATAAGGGACAAGACTTTGAAAATTGCACAAACCATGAGAGGACTGGAATGTTGTCAAAAGAAATAATAAAAAATAGGTCAGAATAAGAGAAGGTTTGAATTAGGATGGAGCAGGTGCTTAAGATCCATCAATCATTTAAACCAAAGGCAACTATTAATCTAATAAAGGTATAAACAAGAGATTAAAATATGATCATAAAGTTGTTTTTATTTCCACCAAATTTTTTCTGCCTTTCAACTGTGCGACTGATACTCAGATCCCTACAAATAGAAATCTGAAAGGGCTGCACTATAAACTCTTCTCCCAAAAATTGTTAAACAAACTTTGCAAATTTTTGTGTAGATGTCAACCTGAGTCTCACCACTGAAACCAGTTGCTGCAAATTTTGAGGTGCAGTAGTCGACAACTCCATTTAGCCCTGCTAAGCCAAGCATGGAGCTCACCGTCACGATATGTCCTCGGTTCAGTTCTATCATAGATGGCAGGAATGCTCTCGTTGTCTAGATTAAAAAATAACAAAGAAATAAAAAAAAATTCATTGAAAAGCTCTGTTATTGTGGTAAAAAATGAAATGATTTCTTTCTATTCTCTCATTATTATAAAAAGAATCTGTTCTATCATTTCAAGCTTATTGTCAAACTATGAATAATACGATAGTACGAAAGAAAAAAATATTTTGTCCATTGGTATAGTGACTGGGATATTTTTAGAACAACAATTGTTCTGCCTGGGCCTTTTCAAAGAATTACCAACAAAAAATCTACAACTCAAAGTTTTTAAAACCAAAATATACACAAATAAGTAAACTTCATAGCACATTCGACGGAAATTATGTACATTTATCTGTTTCATTTTAATGGGGGTTTTTTTGTGTGTTAAATTGCCAACTTAGGTTTTGTGAAAATTTTGTAAATTTGTAAGTTTTTGCCCTAGCTTTAGAGCTAGGCTTACCTAGATTTTCTGATTTTCTCTTCAAGTATTTTTTCTTTAATTCAGAACTAGACATTGAGGTAGCTATTTATGTTTTATGGTCAGTTTCAGAATAGAGGTATATTTACATCTAAATAGAGATTCCAAATGTCATGAGTTTCTCTGTTCAATATCTATCAATATGGAGTAAGTTTCCTTTGACAAGCAGTAACATAAATTATGACCAGATCAGCTGAAATGCAAACCCAAACTAAACAAAAGGCCTAGCAAGTGATGACAATGTTTGCCGCGAATATACTTATATAGTATTTATGGGATTCAACACAGATGAGATAAGCATGGTTGGTCTCACTCACCCAAAAATGAGCAAATGTGTTTGTGTGTAATGTCTGCTCCATTTTCTCATTTGTAAGGAAACATCCTGGATTTACCACTCCAGCGTTGTTGACAAGGATAGTCACATGACCAAATTTTGCTTGTACTTCTTTGGACTATAAGATTAAACAAAATAATATTTAAATAAGTAAGGAAATCAGGACAAATCCTGGTATGTAAATAAAACAGGTACATGTAGTACATATTTGTCAAAAAAAAATTAAAATAAAAAAGTATCAAAATACTGCTAGCATATGTAAAGCTACTAAATAAAACCAAAAATCTAAGAGATAAAATTCTTTTAACTTCTCAGATCTATTTCATTAGCACATCTCCTAACCTGCACCCACTAGGCACAAATATAGATAGAGGCAAACAAAATCTCATAAAATTATCCGTATGCTTTATTTATTCATCTGATAGTAGCTTTTCAGAATCGCTTTTGTATTCAGTTAAGGGCTATGTACTCTTATTTTAAAATGTGACATGCTGTTGCACATCCCGGCAATGGAATCTGTACCTGTATTTATAATTGTCCTACTCTTGTTAATGTCCACACTAATTTTGCCTCTGGAAGTATTTTATAAAAAACATTATAAATCACCCTACTTTGAAGCATACATCAACAGAAATGAGAGTGGAAAATTTTTAGTTTTTTTTTCTTTCAGAAAACTATCCCACATGAAGAAGTGAAATTCTTTCACTGCCACCAATTTTATAAGTTGACACTGATTGCAAACAAAAATATTACTACAAAAGCAAAACTTACTGTATCACTACATCCTATAATTATCCTTACCATTGCGTAGACCTGATCCTTTGAGCTGACATCACACACCATGAAAGAACAATTCACTCCAAGTTTTTGAACATCTTTGGCCGTATTTGACAATGCTATCTCATTTCTCTCCCACAAAATGATCTTTTGAAACAAAAATACAAGGGAAAATATTATATATTTAAGGATGAATTAAATATATTATAATAATAAAATTAAAATCTGCAGTAAAAGAGTCCAGTAATCACCCCAATCATATCATCTACTGACTCCGTTTGAATAGTATTCCTAGCTATGTCTGTCAATAATCTTTTGACTTTGTGTCTTCATCCTGAAACGAAGTTACATTAACTCAGCTCTGGGTGAAGTTAAAGGCAATTAGCTCCCTAAAGTATAAGAAAAACCAGAGCTGAAAACGAAAGTAATCCTCCTTCTTGTTCCAGCAGGTATCTATTTTTTAATACCAAATATCTAACACTCATATTAAGAAAATATTACAATAAGTGGAGGTTATTATATTCCAATTTTGTATCAAAGTATGGCTTGATTGGCAGCGGGTACTATGCAAGGTATGATGGATATGAATAAAGAAAATGATTAAAAAAGAAAAATTGTTTCAATATTCTCTGTACTAACATGTCTTGGTTGCTTTTGAGCAAACTGCAAGGCCAAGCTGCGGCCAATCCCTCGACCTCCACCTGTTATCAGGATAACATCTTCCGTTATATCTTTCTCTGAGGGTTTCAGCCAGTTCACTATACTTGTCCACACAATCATGCACAACGTTCTTAGAAAAGTCCAAGCTACTGACAGTTTTTGGAAGGCCATTTGTCTGCAAGATATAAGCATAGATCGCACTGAAAACTGAACTAATAACAGATCTTAATTCCAGGCCCACAAAAATCAGACCTCCCAATATTATTTTCAACTCTTCTATCCTTTGGGAGTTTTTAAGGACCCCAGGGAAATACATAAGGCGATTGTTTGAAGACCATGCGCATGCTCAGAAAGGCTCTATGCTTCTGGCTTCTGACCCTATTTTTGGCAGTTTTTAAGGCCACTTGTCACTTACAGTCTCTGTCACGTAGCAATGACTGTGTTATATTTTCTATTCAATGTGAAAGTCAAGAGTATGATACATGTTGTTTTTTTTTTTTTTTATTTTTTGTGTTAATTTTTCTGGCATTCACATCTGGAGCTTTATAAACTATAGTGGAATCTACTTATATCGACAGCCGCTTTATCAACATTTTCAGATATAGACGCCATTGTTAATTCCAAATTTTGTCCTTCTTTATTGTTACTAAATAAATTCTATTATATCGACATGATTTTATGATTTCGTCAATTTATCGACATGCCGTGCATGAAAAACTAACCAAAACTAGGCTTTAGAGACTAAGAAACTTGTCTCTGCCAGGCATCAAAAAGGGAAAAAAATCGCGCTTGATACACGCTTTGCTAAGCCAAGTGATCTAAATCTACGTCTCTCACGCATAGTGAGAGACATACACACTGTAGACAGTGCACCCACTACAGCCCCTTTTTTTCTCTCTCTCTTTACTCCTATAATTTTATTTACCGACATTTTGATATATCGACATTATATTATCTTTCGATGGCATGTCAATATAAGCGGATTATATTGTATTATCTCACAAAGTTGCAGCATTCTTTTCTAACTGATAAAAATTTGATTTAACTTTTGCCTGTTGCAATTCAAAAGATTTACAGATCTATATGAACAGCTTACATATAGATGAGTTTGTTTCCCTGATATATAATGCATGGATAAACTTAATAACTTTGTAAAAGAATGCAGAACCATAAATGAAAATTAATTTACTGAAATTTAAAATAAATTCATGTTAAGACGCTGAAAAATGATTTTATTTGCTTCTAGATAAGGTTATTATCTATCAAATGGTGGGCAAAAAGAATAATTAAACCTCCCTAGCATGTAAACTAAATTACACAGAAAAATGTATGGTATTATTGCAGATATCGGCCCGACTCACCCTAAGCTTTAAAATTGTATTTTTTTAACGACTTTGATATGAAGGTTTTATTCCTTACAAATAAACACTTTTCAAGATATAAGCATTTTTATGTTGCTCTAAAATTCCATTAAGCTACAAGTCCCAAATAATCAAGTAAGGTAAAAGCTTGAAATTTGAAACTTTTTACTTCAATCCTTTGTAAAATTTGATTAACCTGACTAAAACATGATCATCTGATTCGGAAGTGGTACTGATGCTAGATTCTAGTCACATTAGTCTAGTGATCTAGAACCCTAGTAAAAAAATTTTCCGATCTAGATCTAGAATCTAGATTTAGAGCTGGAGTGTTAGATCTAGATCTAGCTTTTGATTAGTTCTTATGAGTGTTGTATAAATCATGCGTTGGTCTTGTTAAATCAAACAAATGACCACATTTTAGCGCAAAAACTTAAGTTAAAGAATTTTTTAAATAGATCTAGATCTAGATCTAGCATAATAATTGTAAAGAATAGAACTAGATCTAGATCTCTAGTCTAGAGAGCTACACTTCGACAGATCTAGAATCTAGATATGTAGGCTAGTTGTAAACCTTAACTCACAAATAAATAAGTTTTAAACATATATCTTAAAATTGTTGAAATCTTGAAATCAATGCTAATGTAAAAATTAACTTTACATGACGTGCGACTGGTTAAGGATGCCAAGATATACTATGAATTATTCCTGGTTGTTAGTTACGTTGTTACTTTCGATTTTTGATGTGGTTTCTTTATTTAAAAAAAAAAGAGTGACTTAAGCTAGGCGTAAATTATTGTGTTGTATACAATGGAAGTATTAAATTATTTATAGCTCCATTGTACATACATGTATACCTCATACTTATCGTACATCAATTTATTACTCTCTCTCTCTCTCTCTCTCTCTCTCTCTCTCTCTCTCTCTCTCTCTCTCTCTCTCTCCCTCTCCATTATATCTGGTTAAAAAGCAGTACCAGTATTTTACATCAATGCATTTGATATAATTTAGAAATTGAGAAGATAAATTGAGAGAAAGGGAAAAGACAACTAGACAGTTAAAGACAGATCAAAAATCAGTTGACAAGTGGCCGTGATCGAGGTGTGCAAAAGATAGACAGAGAACGGAAACACAGCGAGAAAGAGAGAGGGGGAGAGAGAGAGAGAGAGAGAGAGAGAGAGAGAGAGAGAGAGAGAGAAGAGAGAGAGGGAGAGAGAGAGAGAGAGGGGGAGAGAGAGAAAGTGTTTGAGAGAGAGAGAGGGGCGGAGAGGGAGGGGGAGGAGAAAGAGAGAGGGGAAGAGAGAGATGGAGAGAGAGAGAGAGAGAGAGAGAGAGAGAGAGAGAGAGAGAGAGAGAGAGAGAGAGCAAATTAATCTTTTAAAATTTACTAACGATATTTTTTCGAGGAACAAAAGAAAAAAAGAATAAAAAAGTAAATAAATTAAAGGAAATATTATTTCCAGGCAACAAAAAAGTAAAGAATCTTCTCTGGTTTTATTCCGGACAGAAGCCTAGAGCTACTGCATACACAACGAAGGTAAAGAGAGCGGATAAAGCTACTACATACACAAACAACGTAAAGAGGACGGATAAAGCTACTGCATACACAAAGAACGTAAAGAGGACGGATATAGCTACTGCATACACAAAGAACGTAAAGAGGACGGATAAAGCTAATGCATACACAAAGAACGTAAAGAGGACGGATAAAGCTACTGCATACACAAAGAACGTAAAGAGGACGGATAAAGCTACTGCATACGCAAAGAACGTAAAGAGGACGAATATAGCTACTGCATACACAAAGAACGTAAAGAGGACGGATATATTTACTACATATACAAAGAACGTAAAGAGGACGAATATAGCTACTGCATACACAAAGAACATAAAGAGGACGGATAAAGCTACTACATATACAAAGAACGTAAAAAGGACGAATATAGCTACTGCATACACAAAGAACGTAAAGAGGACGGATATATTTACTACATATACAAAGAACGTAAAGAGGACGAATATAGCTACTGCATACACAAAGAACATAAAGAGGACGGATAAAGCTACTACATATACAAAGAACGTAAAAAGGACGAATAAAAAAGGGGCTATCAATGGTGAATGATGTTTCAAACAGAGCCGCTCTGCATGCTATCTCTATCAGCAGAAATTCGCCCTTTATTTTAGTGCTGTGAATGAGATCACTACACGTATTTTCAATGCAACACCAGATTGTTATTAAAAAACTGGCTCGGAGGGAATTACGCCACAGACTAGAATTGAGGAGCAAGAGACAAAGGGGGAAAGTGGCGAGGGGAAAAAGGTGGGTGGGGGTGGGGGGGGGGGGGGTAAGGAGAGAGAACATGGCTCTCTGAAACACAGAGGGCTCTGGGCAAAAACCTGTATAGTATTTAATAAAACCATTTGGCATTAAATTGCCATGTGCCAATGGTTGCCCAGCTTCCATAACACTAACAGCAGCAGGTTACAAGAGTCGGCCCTGGTATGGAGTCAGCGGTCCTCTTGCTGGACTCAACCGCTCACACTGGAAACAGAACCGAGGTCAATGGGCGGAGAGAGAGAGAGAGAGAGAGAGAGAGAGAGAGAGAGAGAGAGAGAGAGAGAGAGAGAGAGAGAGAGAGAGAGAGAGAGAGAGAGATTGGTAAACTACTACTACTACTACTACTACTACTACTACTACTACTACTACTACTACTACTACTACTACTGCTGCTGCTGCTGCTGCTGCTGCTGCTACTACTACTACTACTACAACTAGGTTTTCAAAAACCTTTATATGGCCATCGTATTTTTAACGACATGATATGAGAGATAATATCAGGTTCTGCTGAGAATGATAAGTAGAAAGTTTGTGTAAGAATTGCCTTAAAAAATCAGATTTGTCCAAGCTTTTGACAAGCATTTTATCCTCCCTATGACTTGTGCCATTTTACAATGTTCCAGTTTATTGTCACGAGTGCTCAGTCAGAGTAAAAAGGCCTAATTAGCTCAGTGGCTTTTTCACTATTGCACCTGTCTCAAGCCCTAGTACGGGAAGCAACGGGAATCCCCGTTGGTTGAAGTTCAACAACAGGAAGTCGTTAGGCCTAAGTTGTAGCCTCCACAGTTAGGAAATAAAAACCAAAACAAAACAAAATAAGAAAGGATGTAAGGCCTATGGTTTGATTTTGAAATTCTATAGGTCATTAATAAATATGATGTTTATAGCCCAATACACTATCTAGATTTACAATAAGTAGTAGATAAAAAGCATCCCAGATATTTATTGTAGCTTATCAGGTGAATCGGGGCCAAACTTATCGATCATTTTCTTACGTCTAGATCTAGAGTCTAGTAACAGTTAACTTTAGACCAAAGCAGGACTATCGCGTTCAGATTCGGTTATTTTCTATCAATTCTATTGATCCAGATTTTAATCTAATCTAGTTCAAATTTGATTAAATGGAACTTATTTAGTGTGATAGTCAATATTAACCAGTGTTTACAGTCCTGGAGTAACTATTAATCAGTCATAAAGGTGAGATTTTTTAGTCATATGACTTGTTCTTGAAAGGTAGATTTAGATCTTGAGAATAAGTCACAAGGCCCTATAGATCTATATCTAAGCCACGTTTTTTTTTAAAATTAAAGTGTTTGAATTTGAAATTTGGGCTTTTTACTTTTAATAATTTTATTTAATAATTATAGTCTAGTACTAGATCTAGATCTAGACAAATAGCAGTAATATGCAAAAAAAAAAAAAAAAAAGGGAAAAAGGGAGGAGCGGGGAAACATTTTTAAACTGGGAATATAATGTCATAGTAAGTTAAAGATGTTAAATATATTAGTATTTTAATCTTTCAATAATCATTTCAATGTCTAACATTTACTAAAGTTTCCAAACTATTGTTTTCCAAAAGTTTAAAAAAGTGTATATAACTGGAATGTGTTTTTTTTTTTCCCTGACACTAAATCTAAATAGGTTAAAAAGATTTTCTTCCTGTTCAAAAACTATGATAAACATTACAAACATTCAACAATTTCTTTTTAAATTTTAAGCTTTAAAATTAAATACTATATTTATATATATATATATATATAAGTAATTTAAAGGCTTCAATATGTTGCCCTGAATGATAATACATTCAGTGAGTTAATCTTGAACTAATGCAAACTTGTGTGCTTAAAATAATATATATATATAGGCAACATATTGAAGCCTTTAAATTACTTGAGCTACTGCACAGCCACAAATTAGGCAGTGCTTCACCATAAAGTTTTTTGCTCTCCAGTGATTTTTGAAACAGTAAGAAAAAAAAAACCCAAAAAATTTCAGCTATAGTACTTAGAATGTAAACAACTTTATGCTAAGAGCTCAATGTCAACTTTCTTGTGCTTAACACAAATGTTGAGTGGGTCAAGGGTTAATCTTAGGGCAGCAAACACTTAGCTTTTAAGTTTACTCAAACCTTGACAAGGGTTGCATGGACAATTGAACTCTTGAGATATATATATATATATTGCTTCATTCAGTCATCAACTGCGCACTAAAAGAAACAAAACAAGTCTTACTTTAGCAGTCTTCTGTCGAGAAAAATAATGGAATTTCATTTATCCTTTTTTTTTTTTTCTAAATTTTTTTATAAATAAGCTTTTGCCAATATACAAAATTAAGTTGATGTGAACTGAGTTTTCTTTATCACTAAACCAAAATCATTTTTTATTTTATATTTTTACATCTGTATGATTTGACATCAAAGGCAACCCCCCAAAAATACTAATGAAGCATTATCTATATAATAATATTGAGCCTCTTAATTTAATTAAAACCTTGTAAAATGTTGGAGTTTGGTCACATTTGTTGGAGGGGTGATTTTTATTGAGGATGCTTTTGAATAACAGATATTATATTTCAAATTATATGTGATTCGGAAATGGAAGTATAGAGAAAGGGTGTTGTCTTTGGAGGGGGTGCCTTATAATGTTTGATGTCTTATTTTGGAAAGTAGAAATAATAACAATAAGATAAGATAAGATATACTTTTATTGTCCTTCATAGGCACATTGTGGTGGTTTTACATGAAGCACGAGATTAGAGTACATAAACAGAACAAAATCTTATATAGGGTGATTAATGTCAGACCTTTAAATAACATGTATGGTGGAAAAATAAATCTAAGGTAACCTAAAATTAAACATTTTATTATAGAAGTTTAACTGCTCTAGGCAAAAAAGAATTTCGGTACTGCTCAAGTCTACATTTTATAACCAGGGGTTTACCAGAGCGTTCAAAGAAACCGACTAGGCTGCTGAGAAGGTGCGTATTATCTTTTAGAATAGAGATGATTTTACTCTGACATTTGCATATATACAAAACATTAAAGGAGGTGAAAAGATCAATGACTTGACACAGTCTGTTACATTTATGAATAATGACATAGATTTTGTTAGTCAGAAATTTGTTTGAATTACCACCCCAACATGTCAGAGCAAAGCAAATAACACTCTCAACTATTGCTTTGTAGAAGGTACATAGAAGCATTTTGTCAACATGAAAAGAATTTAGTGTTCGTAAAAAGTATAATCAAGTGTTTAGCTTCTTCAAAAGGGTCATAACATGGGAGTTCCAATTTAAAACATTGTCTAAGGTGACTCCAAGGTATTTGTAACTTTCTACACACTCAACTTCGTTGTTAATTAGAACAGGTGTAAGTGGATTTTTATTTCTTCTAAAATCAATAATCATTTCTTTTGTTTTCTTCACATTTAGGAGTAGAAAATGCACACCACTTGAAAAACCAATGTATAGTTTCTCTGTAATTGGTTTCATCCTCAAATATCAGGCCTTGAATACATGTATCATCGGTGAACTTCAATATTTGAGTACCGGTAGTAGCATTGTTGACAGTTGTACAGTCGTTTGTGTATATTGTAAATAATAAAGGTGACAGCACAGCCCCTTGGGGAGCATCAGTGTTGGTAGGAACTATATATGAAAAAACAATGTTTGAACAATTTCCTTTCTTATTGTCATTCAACTTGACATTCTGAGGTCTTGCCGTCAAAAAGTTAACAATCCAAACAGTAAGGTATGGGTTCCAATCAAGCTTATGTAGTTTAGAGATCAAAAGGTGTGGTTAGATGGTGTTAAAAGCTGAGGAGAAATCAACAAATAATATCCTACAATAGGTTTTAGGCGTATCGAGACGTTTGTATACATTTTGCAGAAATACTAAAATTGCATCTTCAACATTCCTATTTTCTCGGTATGCAAACTGCATAGGATCTTGTAAAACAGAGAGACGTTTCTTAATTTCCCTGGCAATCAGCTTTTCTAAACATTTAGTAACAATAGATGTTAGTGCAACAGGTCTGAGGTCGTTTAATTCTTTAACAGCAGATTTCTTCGGCACTGGTATTAATTCAGATGTTTTCCATATAGTTGGCACTAGGTGTTCACGTATAGACCAATTAAACATAAATGCATAAATAGAGCTGAGCTGAAGAGCACAATGCTTAAATATCCAAACTTTCAAACCATCCGGACCACCACATTTCCTTACATTCGCACTTCTGAAGACACATGCAACATCATTCTCTCTTACAACATACTCATTGTGAGATCCCGATCCTTCCATTATCTTTTCCACCTCTTTTCTTGTCTCTTCTCGAAAATAATGGTTATCAAACCTGGCATAAAAGGCATTCAATTTTTTAGCATAGCCGTAAATATCTTCATCAATAGACAAGTGGTTTTTTTTTCTTATTCATACCGGCCATTGCTTTCATGATCTCCCAAGCAGCTTTACTTTTTTAATCATGTAATACCTCATGTTGATCTGATGCGGTTGGAAAAAAAAATGCAACTGTTTCTTTTGAATTCCTAGAGAAGGCCTTAAGTAATCAAACATTATTGATTGGTCTCACCATAATTCAGACCCCCATACATTTGCTTGGGTCAAAGATTTCATGATTGTAGAGGGGAGAAATTCAAGGTCGACGTCATCTTTAACGTTCTTTTCCTGCATTTGCTCTTATTTATTTCTATTCCTATAACGTTTTCTATATATCTCTTTTTTTCTTTTTGCCATTTGGTTGTTTTCCCTTTTTCTTGAGCTCCCTTTAGTTTTACATGTATCTCTTTTCTATTTTTTTTTTGTTCTCTTGCTCATCCTTTTTTCGCTATCTTTCTTCTTTGTTTTAAGTTTTCTCTTAAAAAGCATTTATCTGTATGAAAAGTTGCCTCTATCTTTTCTCTACCTTTCTCTTATATTCCTCCAATTTTCCCTCTTGTTGCTGATTATTACAATTATTCTATTCTTGCCACTTTATTGCCACTCCGAAACAAAACCCTACTACTGATATTTCTGCTTACTTGGAAATAACATAAAAAAATTTATATTTTTAATGTTGAAAACTTATTAAGATTTTAAATAACAAGGAAGTGAACATTCCTTTGACTATTACTTTATTTTGCTCAAATAATGCTGATATTCCAGAGCAAGACTAAATGTCTGCTTTCTCAGATCATCCTAATGTGATTGCATAGAAAAGAACTGTGGCCGGGACAGCACCTTGTGCTCTCAAATCTCTAATCATGTCTAGAGAGAGATCCCTGTCTCCCGCAGAGGAGTTTCATGATGCTGTTGAACCAGGTAAGTGAAACAAAATTATTCAGTAATTATCGGCACAGCAATGAGAACCATCTGAATGAATCATGAATTATGTGAAAAAGAAAGTTGTTTTTTTTTTGTCACCTAAGCTTCATGCTCAAGTTAACCCCAAGTGACAATTTTTTTTTACATGGACTCGATCTGAAAGTGTCTGTATAGCGAGCAAAGAGACAACAAGTAATTTGATCAGTCATTAATTGATTCAAAGCGCATCTGGCTTTAGTCGTTAGAGCTTGGATCCGCAAACACTTGTGGTACCACATTGAGCGTAATCACATCAAACAAACTTTAACAAAACCTTTCTCCATCCTGCTCAAAATTCCTTGATGTTTTTTTCTTCTCTGAATGCAATTAATGTGAAGATAGCTAACTTCTATATCAGACAATGAATGAACAGCAACCATTAGATGATTGTCCTTCAACCTCTATTGGTGGCCTGGGCTGGTAGAGAAAAAGTACCCGAAAATTGCTTCGCATCATAAATGACATAATTGGGATACTTTCAAGTACTAGTTTACTGGATATCAATTTTTTTGTTACAAAATTCTTTTTTTTTCTGTTTTGAACGTAACGGAGACCTGTTTCTGTCAGACACAGAAGGACTTTCATTGTTCTTATGTGGATGACAATGAGTCATTCCTAGGTTCTTGAGACTGTGAAATATGAAATTATATGTTTCTTTTTGCAGAAGTATCAAATGAGAGAGAGAGAGAGAGAGAGAGAGAGAGAGAGAGAGAGAGAGAGAGAGAGAGAGAGAGAGAGAGAGAGAGAGAGAGAGAGAGAGAGAGAGAGAGAGAGAGACAGACAGACAGACAGACAGACAGACAGACAGAGACAGAGAGAGACAGAGAGAAAGAGAGAGAGAGAGCGCGAGGGAGAGAAAGAGGGAGAGAGAGAGAGAGAGAGAGAGAGAGAGAGAGAGAGAGAGAGAGAGAGAGAGAGAGAGCAGGAGAGAGACAGAGACAAACAGACAGATAGACGATGTATTTTATGTAAGTTTGAGGATAAGGAAGCCCTGAAAACATCTGACTACATCCAACATAAGTCTGAAAAATATCCTCAAATTATATTCAATATAGGTCTAAAAATATCCTCAAATTACATTCAATATAAGTCTGAAAATATCCTCAGATTACACCCAACATAGGCCTGAAAATATCCTCATTACATTCTATATTTTCTGAAAATATCCTCAGATTACACCCAACATAGGCCTGAAAATATCCTCATTACATTCTATATTTTCTGAAAATATCCTCATTTCTTTCAATATAGGTCTGAAAATATCCTCATTACATTCAATATAGTTCTGAAAATATCCTCAGATTACATCCAACATAAGCCTGAAAATATCCTTAGATTACATTCATCAAAGTTTGGAAAATATCCTCAGATTACATTCTACATACACATTCTAGCGTGCATTTTGTATAGGCTTTACATCCAAACTTATACAAAGCTATACATTCGAGCCCACAAAGAATTACCTATGTCAATACACGAGTAAGGATTTCAGTGGGAGAGGGATTAAAGCACATGACGTGTAGTCACTGGTTCTAAACAATTGTCGGGTTGTCGCCCCTCTATTATGAGGCTGTTCTAAGTGCAAACGAAAACAAAGATTCTTTGGGTAATTTTGCTCAGTTTTTTGCGTTGTACATGAATTAAGTGGCGGACCAAGGGCGATTTCTATCGCTCTCAGTTTGTTTAGAACCAACAGTGATATCTCAGTTTTTCACCCTATTTATAGTAATTATACTAAGAAACGATTTTGACTTCGTTATTAATCGCTTTGCGCTTCAGGCGTGATCGTTGAGCATTTGAGACGCACAAAGAGTGGACAAAAATCCTACACCCCCCCACCCAAAAAAAAAAAAAAAAAAAAAAAGACGAATTAAAACAAAAAAAAAACCTAAAACAAAGTATTCAACCCGTTTAATCGCCATGATTAGCAGCTGTAGCGCTGTAGTATCCCAACACTACGAGATCGTCTTGAGCGCGAGAGGCGGTCGTAGAGCAGATTGTAAGCCCATCTCTTGACTCGGATGATTAGTATTCTTTCCTGGGAGCCTCAAGTGGGCGCCTTGTTTTGCTCTAGCTGAGCCTGGGCTCACGTCATCTCTCAGGAAGCCGGGACTCGGTGCTGCGAGCCAGCAAACTTCCGCCCAACCGGATTCCGGAGCTGGCCTGTCGAGCAAGGACTTGAAGGACGTGATTCTGCTCAGAGCATTTTCTTCTGCGTGGACTCGGTGACTCTGGGATGGGCCGTGAGTCACGACTGACGCCAAGGGGCGAGGGGAAGACTGTGGGAGCTCTGTGGTCGAGTAGGCAGAGCCGGCACTCATCAACCAAGAAGGCATTGGATCGATTCCAATTGATTGAGGGAATTGGAGCCGCTCTCAAGTCCTTATTTGACCTTGACAGCACTTTAACTCAAAGCATCCGACTCATGTTTTGAACATATATATGCGATACACGCGGTACATAATTTTTTTTAACATATATATGCGATACACGCGGTACATAATTTTTTTTAACATATAATTATATGCGATACACGCGGCACATAATTTTTTTGAACGATCTAATGAAATGTGATCTGTATAATATTTGTTGGTTTTTGCTGCGTATTATTAAGTCGAGTCACCCGTATCTGAGGTGTCAGTCCAAACGTATCTCAATAATCGGGGCAGCTGTGGTCTTCTCAAACCATCCTCTTTCGGCCGGAATCCTCGAACTCCAGACGTTATTTCACTCCGGTCATTGACTAGAACACTGTATTCGATTTGCGCAATACTTCACGGAAGTTTTAGCAACAACGCTAAATACATATTTCAGGCTCTCAACTTAGTATACCTCTGCTAAGCTGCAATTAGGCCTTGAAAGGAAAAAGGAAAGTTAACACTTCGTTCTTCTCCAGGGTTGTGTTTACTGTACATGTGGTCTAAGCTCCCGTCACAATCTTGAAAGTAAGAGGTCCTGACTCCAGCCCTGATGGCCAATATATACATATAAAAACAGACATATATATGTATATAATATAAAAAAATATTCACTCACACACACACACACACACACACACATATATATATATATATATATATATATATATATATATATATATATGTGTGTGTGTGTGTGTGCGTGAATATTTTTTTTAATCAAGCACGAATGCTGGGAAAGCACTTACTAATTATGTAACTGTAATAAAAGTAATGACTCGATGTCCTATAAGATTGCCTGCACGCTGATACACAAACGTCAGATTACGAAACAAACAGTTTTTTTTTTTTTTTTTTTGAAAGTCACACTCGGCAACTGTCGAGGATTGTAAAAACTGAGAACAGAAAATATAAACAAATCATCCGAGACATGAGTCGAACACTTGAATGTCAAGAAAACCAGGGCGGGTTGTGTGGGTCTTGATCTAGATCTCTTTTGTGGTGAGTCATACACTTGGTTTGCTGCTCGTACTCTCCTTCTCTCTCACTCCTATGTGTGTGTGTGTCTCTCTCTCTCTCTCTCTATCTCTAGCTCTCAGTATCTGTAACAGGAAATCACAATCTTGAGAGGTTGAGAATCAATGAAGCCGCTCTTTTGGTGAGCACTTCTGTTTAAACTGTATCATTCTAGAGTGAATGCTTCCATCAGCGACAGTGACACAAAACTTGTTGGCTAATTTTGATAGTGGACCTGGAAGTATTTTTGAACGATCACTGAAGAATTCTTCGCAGAGCCATAGTGAAACTAAATTTCATTCTCAGCAATATAAAGTCTTGGAGTGGAAACTCAACCGAATAAGAAACCAACGACCGTGAAGTTTGCCCATGTAGCTAGTATTTGGACCATCCGCTACTGAGACTATAACATACCCAGTGGAAGCGATTCTTAGACTGTTGCGTTGACTCGTCAGCTCGTTAGAAAGAGTAGACTGGATGTCGGATGACAAATCTGTGAGTAAATTTAGCATTAATTAAAACAAAAAAACAAAAAAAACCCCAAACCTTTGTTCTTTCCTTGGAGTGTTTAACCATCTGTCTCGGATTCGCCTTGTCGCTAACCTCGCTAGAAATGTTGTATCTTTCATGTAATGATATCATGTCTATGGTGTGAGAAGAACCAATTTCATTTTTTTTTAAATTAGTTTGTTGTATTTTTTTTTTATCATCATGGATCATTTGCTTATGACCAACAATATTGGAAGAAAGTTGCAATTTATTTCTGTTGTGTGTTACTATTGGTTCTTGTAGTCACCGTCAATCAAAGCATCTAAAGGCTTTGTGTAATCTCCCACCCACTACAGGACAACCCTCCACACCACCGTCCTTACCTGCAAGCCGGACGATCACGTGATCCCACCTGTCTGTCAGAAGCTGGGTCAGATCTAGTACCATATCTAGATAGATGGTCCTAGCCTGATCGGAGCTGGTCCTCCCTGTGTCATATGGGGGTTACTGATCTTACCTGCAAGCCGGACGATCACGTGATCCTACCTGTCTGTCAGAAGCTGGGTCAGATCCAGTACCATATCTAGATAGATGGTCCTAGCCTGATCGGAGCTGGTCCTCCCTGTGTCATATGGGGGATGCTGATCCTATGTAACGCATTGTGCTGTAATTTAATCTATTGCTATGCTTTCCCCACCCTGCGTAGGCGCGTAATTTTAGGTAGCGGACCGACTAGATCTATGTACTCGTACATTATCTTATTTAGTTGCATAATGTTTGTATTTCAAGCCTGAGAACTTAGTCTTGTTTATTGAACGCAGCCCGCACTTTCATGGCCTAGATTCTTCTGGAATCTCCGACCTAGTTCTAGCATAGTAATGATCTCGTCACTCCTTGTTTACCTTTGTTCTGATTTGTTGCTATTTTGGAGCGCATTACTTATCACCTATACCAAGACTATTCTCTTACGATTTATGTAATTCCTTTTCTGGATGATTCGACAAGTTTTTGTTTAAATAAGAGTCGAAATTATGTTCAGTCAGTCAACATCAAGTCAAACTACAGTGAGTTTAAGAGTCTACCTACAGTGAGTTTAAGAGAGATTATAGAGTCAATCTCTTGTGTTATATTAAGCAGTGCGCAACTTTTACTAACGGACTTTAGACTTATTTTTCACGGACGAGTCGCGTGATTGGCTTTATATATTTTCATACCCCTAGACAAACAAAGCCAAACATATCACCTCCATCAAATCTGTTACATCTTACCTCCTGGCCGGACTGTCACATGATCCTCCTACCTGTCTGTTGGAAGCTGGGTCAGATCCAGTACTATCTCTGGGGTTGCTGATCCCACATCCAGGCCAGACGATCACGTGATCCTATCTGTCTGTCAGAAGCTGGGTCAGATCTAGTACCATATCTAGATAGATGGTCCTAGCCTGATCGGAGCTGGTCCTCCCTGTGTCATATGGGGGTTACTGATCTTACCTGTCTGTCAGAAGCTGGGTCAGATCTAGTACCATATCTAGATAGATGGTACTGGTCAGATCGGAGCTGGTCCTCCCTGTGTCATATGGGGGTTACTGATCTTACCTGCAAGCCGGACGATCACGTGATCCCACCTGTCTGTTAGAAGGTGGGTCAGACGTGTCACGTTTTTCATGGCTCCTCACTTAGAGCATCACTTTCTGCCTGGCGTGTCCTGGACAGTTTCCGTATCAA